>OX383947.1:19550000-19861116 GCA_947532085.1 Elegia similella
TCATTGTTTGTAATGGATAAACTCGTAAACTACTGAACCGATTTAATTCTTTCAAAATAAACTAGTAGCATGTATTACAGCTATAACGCAGGCGGAAAAACAGCTAGTTCTTAACAAAAATGTACTTAAGTATGTATTGATTCATCCGACTCTATTACTATTATTTATCAAATTTATCAGTGAAATTTAGGATATCAAAAAACACAAGTGTATGAAAGCACATTACAATTACTAACGTAATGACATTCCATTTATTATTTTATTAAATCTATGAATAAATATGTATTCAGAAAGGCGGATACTACAGAATTAATTTTTCAAACTAACATATTTGTTCCCAACCTAAACAAAGAAAAGATCTAATATAGAAGAAATCATATGCCATCTATAGATATAAGGTACTAAAAACATTTATTAAAACATGCCAAAGTAACGGTTTAATCGTATTAACAACCAAATTACTCTTACCCAATAATAGAAACTATACACAAGTGCACCAGATTGACTGCAAGCAGGGAGAGATGGCGGGACATCGTACGGCGAGCTACACCTGCCCCCCAGAATCAAACAACATGTTGACCACGACCACTATGCCAAGAGTGATACGAATAAGAAGAAGAAGAATAATAGAAAGAAAAATGTAAGAATGCATAACAAAGTAAGCAATGTAAACAGTACTTCATTTTAATCCCCAAAAGTACGAGTGTTACGCCAGGGCCAGAGACCTTCGAACTCGATAAGGAAAAAGAATTATAATATTCCCAGGCCTCCAAGATTCCAAATCTCTTCGCATATGAAAAATTGATTGTTATGCCTCTATTTCGGGTAAGTTCCGAGTGTTTCCCGCAGCCGGTAAACGGAACGCAGCTTCATATGAAAAAGGCTCATTTCTGAGACCTCCTCAAATATGCACACATACTCTATTTTCGTTGTTATGTTACCGCCCGCCTAATAGAATAAGTGATTGAACTAAACAGAGAGAAACTTTTTCACCAGGCTTATTCATAAAGAATTTAGGAGGTACCATAGACTTATGAACCAGGTGCAGAGAAATCTTGCATTTAATTTATTTTTTATTAATAGTTTGAGTGCGTCTGACCTCTATCTTAACTGAGGGGAAGCAACGATGAGGTCTAGGGTGGTACACGCAAACTCAAATAATGCCTATTCACTCTTGCCTTGAAAATCCCTAAATGATAGTAAAAAGGTCTGTCTGATCATGCTTGACACAAAAAACTCTAGTTGTTACAGAGTTAATGTCTAGGGAGACATATGTAACGATTCGTATGCAAAGATATTGCAGTTTAGGCGTAAAGACTATAATTTTTCTACAATTCATATTTTATTATCATCCTCACACAACACTGACTGTAGCTAGTATTAATGACTTATGTTATCTTTTCCGCTAATAGCACGCTTTTGCTACTACCGGACATCGGTAATCTTTAATCAATAAAATAAATAAATATATATAGACAAATCACACACATTGATAAAATCATAATGGTGCCATTTTCCTCAATTCATATTTCATACTATATCTGAGTTACAATGCCTGGTCCATCCTTTTCAAAACTCTACGTCCTCCACCTGAGATCGTGCGCCGACAAGACATATTTACGGGTATTACCCGCGCAATTTCGGAAGTCGCGCGTTTATCTTGATTGAGGAAGCATCGGGTGTGCTCCCATCTCCGGCAGATTGTGCCACGGTCCCACCCCACTAAGTACAAACAACAGTACACCAAGCTACACAAATACACTGCAATTTCGCTTCTGTTGCCACCGCATAGAAGTCCCTGTAGGGTAACTTGACAAACACTATCGTCGCCGTACTTTATTTGCTAGTTGGCGTAATACTTTAAGGCTGCTCAGTGAGGTTTCGGCCGAGTAAACTAACCTCGCACTTAACAATTACATTGACATATGTGCAGTTTTCTGGCGGCTGTGAGAGGGTGTGAGTTTAAAACTTGACGTTCCCGTGAAATGTATGAACTACCGTAGATTAAACGAGAATACCTTGGATTCTTCTTCTTCTTTCTCCCCTACTCACACTTCATGTGGTCGGGACAACTAATTATACTACTCGGGATAACTTATATTATAATACGTAGGTCTTTCCCATTTTTCTCTTCACCTTAACCATTGCCTCCGTGGTCCAGTGGTTAAGGCGATTGCTTGTAGATCCTGGGGTCGTGGGTTCGATTCCCACGGGAAGCATACTTTGTTTAGTTGCTTCCAGTTTGGTTAGGACATTGTAGGCTTGAATCACCTGATTGGCTTATAATAAAGAGATTCCGTGCTTCGTAAGGCACGTTAAGCCATTGGTCCCGGCTGCTATCTGGTAGTCGTTAAAAAATCACGTCAGAGGCCGAGAGGCGGTTCAAAAGAACACTGACACCAGGATGTGCATGGTCGTGACACCTACACGAAATGATGATGATTTTTCTCTTTTTCTCGAGCCATCTCTTTCCTTACCTTCTTTTTCCCCATAACCTCCTTTATTCACGTACACTACACTAGCCACCGTTTCTTTAGCCTACCTCCATTCTGATTTCTAGTAACTTTCTGATTATTCATCCTCTTCGTAATGACTGTCTTCCTTTCGCAAAACATGTCCATATCATTTCAATTTATAGGATGGGGGAGGCATGGTTACAAAACAAGAACAAGATCGTTAGACGGGAACTTTGCCATTGTGTTTAGTTCACCAGAACTTCTTCAAGTTCAACTTCTAGCCTAAAATCTAAGGAAAATCTCCAAGAGATAACAAGAGTTGTGTTTCCTAGCTATATGAGCCGAAAAAGCTGTAAAAACTTACTGAAACCATAATTAATGTTTCTTCAAAGTTAAAATAAAAAATAATATACTTCCTTTAAGCGTCAAATCCCATAAAACAGTTTTTAAACATATAAGAAATAAAAACAAAAAATACAACCCGTGTTTGGCTATTACCTAAAACCCCCTACCCGTAAAAAATGCAAATAAAATATTGTTGTAGTTCAAAATATGGGCCTATTTTGTTTCAAATGGTAGATATATCAATTATAGTATGCTATCCTGTACCTAGTAATTATAATGCAATAGAAAGAAATGTAATTGTGCTACTAGCGAACAAAACAGCTGAAGTTTACTATGTACTTGAGGGTAGTATAGCCGGGCCGCCCTCGTAACACCTGCCACACGGGGCAGGCACTGTACTCTACTTTTATGAGGAGCTCGTCAAACTCGGCTCATTATTGTACACGGTATTACTTTTGTTACTACAGTTTCTATTCTTCTGTAGACTTATGGATCCTTATGCTTTGTTTAGTATTGGTTTGTAGCTTTCGTTTTTTTATATATTAGTTTGTGGCCAACATTTGATGTCAAATTTTTCAATGATCTTTAGGCATCCGACTGACTTCCTATAATAGCAGCCGGGACTGACAGCTTAAGGTGACTTCTGAAGCAATTGGTGATCGAGCTCAGCAAATTTAATTCCGTTTTTGAAGTCAACAATTCAAACTGCAATCACGGCCGGAATTGCTTAATACGAGTATGTTCACTGGGCCATGAAGCTCCTTGAACTTTTGTCACAATACAATTTTTATTCTGACATAGACAAAAGTAAAACGTTTTATATGAATGGATGGATACATCAAGCAAGAAAAACAAGATACGTTCGGAAATCGTATATTAACAAATCTGAATGTTTACAATGTCCTCATTACTTTTACGTTGCCCTCGTGACACCTGGTACACGAGGCAGGCGCTGTACTCCACTTTTATGAGGAGCGCGGGAAGTTGGCTCATTACGCGGAGTTAGCCTGTGCTGCAGGCTGGACACGATATTACTTTTGTTACATACAACAGTTTTTATTCTTCCGTAGGCATATGAAATAATATGTAGTTTGTTCGACTGCCCGAAAACGAAGTGAAATGTTTTCATGTATGTATAGTATACGTAAATATGAACGGTTTTTTTTATATTCTGAATGTATTAATAGATTTAGATGTCTAAGGTATCATAAGAATCCTAATATCCTTAAAAACAGACTTTATTTATTTCCAGGGCAGTCGTGTTTTATTAAAATAATTATGTAAATATTTTGATAAAAAAAATATACATTTTATCGCTATGGCCTAAGCAATTAAAAAATCGCTTTTAGTTCGATAACAGTCGACAATCCAAGATGTCTTCTGTCAAAATTATTTCCTCAGGCGGTAAAAGGTTCTCTGACTTGCAGGATCGAACTCTATTGACATAATCGTACTGCAAACAATGAGAGTAATCAGAGACAGCCATCGGGCCATAAAAAGATGATCGCAAACAGACAGAGCAAATATGAGAATGAACCTTTGAGAGTCGATTCAGACTGAATAATTAGGCCTTTCAACGTCTGATGTACTTCACACAGATATACATACCGGTGAAATTTAATTCATTAGCATACGTTTTAGGAGTGACTCAGACCACGAATCTGAACAACTTTCATTATGGGATCTACTTCGACATCGTCAAATAATTATCTGCTTTTCCATACAAAACTGGAATATCTACTTGGCCAAAATCTATGGAGCAGCTGATTTTTTTTTGCAATTTCCGAGTTGGTCCCATAGTGAAAGTTGTTCAGATTCGTGGTACGAGTCACTTCTTAAAAGTTTGCTAAGGAATTCAATTTCACCCTGTATACATCACACAGTCTGATATATATCACAAATCACGTCGTGCCCGCGCCGAGTATCGCCACAGATTGTGAATCAGACTGTAGCGTTGGAAGGCAAAAAATTGAGTTAGGATCAAAAGTCGATGTGGTGGTGAATTTGAATGACATTATTGTATCTGGGGGTGTCATTTTTGGATCCAAGATGGCCGCCCACTGCTTAATTTCTTTATTCGTACTGTGAAGTTTTGCCCTTTTTGCTCATCTGGAGGATAAAATGACCCTTCCTAAACAGCACAACCGCCTCGCAGGCTGCTCGCTAGTTCACGTACTTACAGTCCTCTCTATCCAGTAATGATTGTGTTATAGACAGGTCTGTGCCAAACACGTCATTACCTGAGAATACAGAGGAAAAAAAGCGAAAAGTACATATTTAGTTTTGGAAAAGTACGATTTTGTTAAAGAGCTCCATACCTACCGAGGTATGGAGCTATGCTTGTTTTAGTAGTTCATGTTGAGTTTAGGACATATAAATCCTGCCATTTAAAGAGGAAAACTAAGCACTCAGTGTCCTTGAGAGTAATAAAGACATGATAGCACAAAAAGCTCGCCTTCCAAACAATGAAATAATAACGCCGCGGTGTCGAACGCCGCACAAAACTACTCGTAAATTAATGATAGTCGTAACCATACTGAAACATGGTACTTGAAAATATATTATTATAATAGTCGCCGCCTACCGAGCGTGGTGAGTATGGCAATATCCTACCATGTAACGAAGTATCCTTGGGATTTGTCCAGTGGTGGACTTCTTACGGCTGAAATTATATAATAATAGAAAAAGCCAAACAAAAGTAAATGCAGGTCCAATTACATCTAAACATCAAAAGCATCTGAGTGATTTTCCTGGTTTTATTCTAAACAGTGGTTCGTCGGACCCCGGAGTCCGCTGTTATGACTGCATCCATGCTGTCATATGAGGTGGCGCCGGCCGGCCGGATTTCTGACGCCAGCCCCTCTCAAGAATCTCTAGAACCTGAGAAAAAGAAGTGCAAGTATTTTTCCGCGCTGGGAATTGAACCCAGAGGCACTCGTGCTGTCAGCTGACAAGTTAACCACTGCGCCATGGCAGCCGTCGTTGTCCTTGAGAGTAATAATGACGTAATAACACACAAAGCTCCCTTCACAAGTAAATCATTAAATATTGACTCAGCATTAATGATAGGCGTAGCCGTATTGAAATGTGACAGTTTTATTTCAGGTTATTCAGACATGTTACACATAAATAGTACTACAGGTTCAATTATGTGCCGCGTAGTTTCGGATCTACATAGAAGAGGACAATAAAAATCCTTTATTTTGCTTCAAATGTGGTACACGTTCAGATGTAATTGGGTGTTTAAAGGTTTCTCATTTCACCGGTCATGGCATGCAAAAAAATAATAATAAATAGTGTTTAAGGACATAAGTGTATTAAAGAAGAATCATCATCATCATCAGGTCCTTTTTAGTCTCCACTACAGGAGCACGACCCTCTCTGTACTACTAGGGCCATACTTGGCCAGAGCAGCCAGACGACTAGAAAAGAAGAATACTCATTCATAATTCCAATAATAAGTATATCATTATCTTTTGACTAGCTCCGTGGCGCAGCGGTCAACACGCCAGCCTGCGACACGGAGTGACCGGGTTCGATCCCCGGCCAGGTCAAGATTGAAAATGATCTTTTTCAGATTGGCCTGGGTCTTGGATGTGTATCTATATATCTATTTGTTATAAAATATAGTATCGTTGAGTTAGTATCCCATAACACAAGTCTCGAACTTACTTTGGGGCTAGCTCAATCTGTGTTATTTGTCCGTATATATTTATTTATCTTACACTTTGACAAATAAGGTCATGAATTGGTACAAACTTCTTCTTTTCTTCAATCTAAATGGTTTGCTTTAGTTACTAGTACAAACTTATATGTGGCGAACGAGGTACACCCTCGGGTACGAGATAACTAAGAACGATTTCAAAATATTCACAGGCTAAAATAAATCGATTCGGACCCGATATAATGAAACGTCGATTGAGACCGCCAACTCGATTTACGTGCTGAGGATTATTGACGATTGTTTAATTTGTTTTAAGCCTTTCGGACACATGGAGGATGTGGGTTGATTTTTTTTATTTTATTGAAGGATTTTAGGGGTGGTCTACATACAGTATTAACTTCTAAATTATATTACAACAATCCTAAATACTATTATAAATGCGAAGGTGGTTTTTTTTTTTGTAAGAATATAAACGAATATACGACCGGCATTGTGGTGTGGGTACCTGTTATATGATTTTCAGCTGGCACCTTGAAGAAAGTGCGAGCGAGAGCAATTTCTCACAAGTCAAATCTTCTTATCCGCATTTAACTACATTGAATGCACTAAATAAAAAACCAACATATTAGTATTTTAAATGGTGATTTAAAGTAAATTATATTAACTCATTTCTTACGCCCACTGCTAAGCATAGCTCACTCTTCACTTACGCCACCCACCTCTGCCATGTGCCTCTATTTACATTAATTAAATGGTAAAAATTAAAATAGTACATAATAATAATATTATAGTAGTAACATAAATACTCTAAATCAGACCGCCTTTAGTTGAACGGTATACTCTCTGATGATAGTTATTCACTTGAATAACGCTATACACGACTGCACATACATGAGAATCCATGCGGACCGTGAGTGCGGACCCGATATAATTAAACGTCGCATGCGGGTGTCAACTCGATTGACGTGTTGAGGATTAATAACGATTGTTCAATTTGTTTATAGCCTTCCAGATATACGTAGAATATCTAGATTATAGAGTAAACAAACAGTACTATATGTTAATAAAGTACATATAAAAGACTAATGTATAACTGATAATTTTCTTGGTTTATAGGGAATCGGACTGATCACATTATTCAAAGAGAATAGAAATATCGTTACTAACTACTTTAAAATCAGAGGCTATTATGAGACAATACCGATTTAGCTTATGAAGTTTACTCGTAGCTAAGTAGAGGTGAATTTTTAATAAAACAGGCGAGATCACAATACATAACGCTGAATGTACTTGATGTACATGAAAGTTACTCAGAGTAATAGGATTTCGGGCATTTTCGTCACCTTTGAGGTTTTAAGGTCATTTTTGACGACCTCCATAGTGCAGTGGTTAGTTTGCTACACGAGGGGCTTCAGATTCGATTTTCTACGCGGGATATTATTTGTACTTTTCATCAGCATTTGTCAGCAGTCCTAGAGCTGCCCCCGGAGGGTTGACGTCAGGAGAGCAGCCGGCCGTAAAAACTTTTGGCATGAATGCTGTCATAATATTGAATCCTGGGCTTCGACGCATCTTAGCTGAGGAAGGAACTGATGGGTTTAGATGAAGAGGCTAAGGATTCGAGACTAAGGGGCTATTCAGAGAAGTTATCTATTATCGTAGAGCCACATTTGAATGCGCACTGCCCTTGTAGTAGTTACTGTAGAAAATGTCATCCAAAAAGCTCGCTGAGCCGCAAAATAGGTTAATGAGTAGGGGGCGGGCAGCAGTAATGAATTGCAACCGTAGCAAGTGCAGCATGTAAAGCGGCGTTCTTCTTGTATGAAACAGTTTGTTTTACCACACAATATTTTATTTATTTACTGGTTGTTGCCCGGGACTGTGTTCGCTCTATTAATGCGCAGTTTATTTCTCCGTTTTATTATTTATAGTTTTTATCCCCAGATTTGAACCCGTAGCTTGGAGTTATTTGTTTCATGAAACTTCGACAAAAGGAAAATTGTTAACTTTCAAGCGAAAAGAATCAGTTTGAATCATAGGACCTTTCTTTTAGAAGAAGGAGAGGGAAATAGAATACGCAGACTACAAAATCATATTCGAATCTATTACTGAATAGATTTGAATATGATTTTTATATATTTCATCATCATATTCGAATCTATTACTGAATAGATTCGAATATGATGATGATGATCTTTGGGAATATTGAAGGACGACATACATACCAAGGCTACAGAGTGCTTGTTTGTTTTTCGTGTGTGTAAGTGGCTATCACTGGTGTCGAGTTAATTAAAACGGCCTTAAGACATCTATATAACATAATTGATGGCAGCCCGGATCATTGGTTTCAGTATCTTTCATAAGCACGAAGGGGCCCGAGATAGTTTTTTATATCACTTGCGGTCCCCCATCCTATCAGTACCATGCACGGGGTCGCGTTATATACGTAAACACTAATAATGCTTACTGCAATACAGTTCTTAAATGTAACAGACTATATTTTATTTAAAAGAAATATTATCAAACTATGATCTACATACTAATGGGAGTGCACATCCTTAATTCCTAAGTTATAAGAAGATTTAACCTCTTAAGTCATCATCATCATCATTTCGAGTAGATGTCATGTTCAATTGACCATGCACACCCTGGTGTCAAAGTTCTTCGGGACCGCCTCTCGGCCTCTGACGTGGTTCCTTTAACGACTACCAGATGACAGCAGGGACCAACGGCTTAACGTGCCTTCTGAAGCACGGAATGATCTTTATTATCAGACAATCAGGTGATTCACGCCCGCAATGTCCTAACCAAACTGGAAACAACTAAACAAAGTATGCTTCCCGTGGGTATCGAAACCACGACCCCCGGGTCTACAGGCAAACGCCTTTACCACTGAACCACGGAGGTAGTTAAAATGCAAAGAAGTAAGATATGAAATAAGTAGCTGTATGGCTCACGTTCCATTCATATCTTATTAAGCTACTGTTTAATTAAAAATAATAAGAAAACCGCAGCCTCATAGTTCATCCAACACCTTCCCAAACAAACGACAAGTACCCTTTAATTAACAAACTCTGTGCAAACCAAAATGAGTCCTAAACATATAGTTACATGAGCGGTTTTTGCGCGGCGGTAATTGTAATTATTCATATTGCTCTAATTGCTCTGTATTTGAATTAAAGTTCGCCATAGGTTTGGAATGTTAAATATGTTTCAGTATTATGGTTAATCATGTCTTTATTACTTACGGAGTAGGGCCTTTGGTATTACACTGTAACGATGCTGCATGTTGCTATCTACCTTATTTCTCCAATATCTCATCTTTCCACCGTTTAAATTCTTAGCACATTGCTTTATCATTGCACTTGGACTTCCAGGAGGAAAAATTACCTCCTGGACATACAATTGGGAGAACTATTACTGATAATTAAAGTTATATTTATAAACTTGGCGAGCTCCGTGGCGCAGTGGTTAACACGCCAGCCTGCGACACGAGGGCCCCAGGTACGATCCCCGGTCAGGTCAAGATGGAATTTATTTTTTTTTCAGATTGGCCTGGGTCTTGGATTTTTATCCATATATGTATTTGTTATAAAATATAGTATCGTTGAGTAAGTATCCCATTACACAAGTCTCGAACTTACTTTGGGGCTAGCTCAATCTGGTGATTTGTCCGTATTTATTTATATACTAGCTTTCGCGCGCGGCTCCGCCCGCGTCAATGTCGATCCCTCAGGAATAGTACTTTTTCCCGGGATAAAAGGTAACCTATGTCCTTCTCCGCACTCCAGAGCACTTGTATGCAAAATTTCATGATGATCGGTTCAGTAGTTACGGCGTGAAAGCGTAACAAACAAACAAACAAACAAACTCACTTTCGCATTTATAATATTAGTAAGGATAAGGATATGCATATTTAAAATTGTAATTTTTAAAGTCGATATATATCCAAATTAATGACTTTGTGTGAATTTTTGTAGCTTTAACATGTTCCTTAGTTACTATGAGCCACCCCGCACTTGTGTGTTGTACTTCATTTTTTCTCTTCCAGCGATGTAACAGACAAGAGAGGTAGAAACAAAATAATATTCTTCTAAAGATTATGCAGTGTAGACTATCATTTACAGCGTCAATACTATGTATAACCGTACCGTCATAATAACGCTTCATTGTATATAACATGATTATACTCATATTACTTATCTAATACTTGCCTGCAAATAATTTTCCTCTTTTACCCGAGACACAAGAGCCAGTTTCAATACGACTCCGTTTGTCATTAATTTTGGGGCGCGGCGTCCTTATTTTATTATTTGCTTGCAAGCATCGTGTGATTGGACGAATAAAATCGTGTGTTATTACGTCATTACTATCTTTCGCCCGCGGCTACGCTCAGATTAATGTAGATCTTTTGAAAACAGTACTTTTTTCGCGTGAAAGGCAGCCTGGTGTTTCTCCGTTTCCCAGATATCAAGTATGTAAAATTGAATTAGTACAGAAGATTGTGCGTAAAACGTAACAAAGAAACTAACCTTCGCATTTATAGTACGAGTATTAATGAGGATTACTATCAAGAATCTAGGGTTAAGGGGCTAGCATGTGATGTGATGAATGAGCGACTATTCCATTCGTACACCTCACACGCTAACTGTATAACTCCATACGGCCGTCAGGTTGGCCAACCATTTTTGTGATATTTGACACCTATGGTCCAGCAATTTAAAAAAGAAAATTAAACAGTGCAGTAAAGGATTTCTATACATTTTTTCTGTTCTAGAGCAGCAAAGTTCCACTTTGTGCTGCATATGTAGTGCAGTTATGATAGAATTGCAGCATAGTTGGAAGAAAATTTATATAAATTTCCACGCATTTTTATCAATGATTATCATATCATCAATGCAGTAATACCTAAGCCTTTTTTACTAACTGGTTTTCAGTCGTTTTAAAATTAATGTAAATAAATTTAAAATCATTTCCAATAATCATCTATAAGTTCCATCGAAGATACCAAGCCGCCGTGACGCAACGCTCCTAATTCGGCAAAGCATGACCTTTAAAATGATAATTCGGTCCCGGGAGTGTATGCAAATGCTGACATTCGAACCGAAGCACTCCGGAGACGGGAGAGGCCTAATTAGGTACTTGCTTCTTTACGTCTTGGTGATATGCAAATGTAAAAGGAACCGCTCATTTGAAGGTTCTATTTTTTTGCTGACTTGCCTCAACGTGTATTTCCTTCTGACACGGCAAACAAGGAGTGTATTGTTTTTCGCGTTCATGTAAGGACTGTCGGTGGTTTACAGGTTTACACCCGTATTTATTTATTAAATCTGATTAAATGAATATCTTTTGCTTCCATCAGTGATTAAGTACTTAATTTTTATAAAAGGCATTATTTTTATCGCAATGTATTTAAATTAGTATTTGATAAACGTTAACTTTTATTTCAGAAGTATAATTATTAAATTTACAGCTACATTAAACCAATATAAGACGAATTTTTGACTCGAATAGTTGATAGTAACTAATAACCAATTGTTAAAACATTCCACATTCTGATTTCATACGTCTCACACGAATTTGACAGTAAAGACCAAACCACGGTAGCAACACAACGTCATGGATCAGAGTCAACATTAAACATGGTTTGACCTACTTGCTCACAGCAGGGAGATCCAAGCAAAGGTTTGGTACACCATCTCTATTTAACATCACGATCAGCCCGCGATCACGATTCTTATTTTTCTTATTAAATAATTAATCGAGCTTGTGCGAAGTGTCACACTTTCAGCTTGTTTATAAATGCTTTTCTATGTCTGAACGGCTTCGTAACATTCTGTCAACAGCTTTTACACACATCCATATTCATAGTAAATCTAATCTACTATGACAGAGCTATTAGTAAATATCTAACAAAAATAAGAAGATACTTTTTTTTTCCATTTAACATTTAACGGCTCTCCTGAATTTAGTTGAATATCTACTACAGCCAGTTACAGTCTTTAATTATCAATTAATAAGTGGCTAATAATAATTAATAGTTCAAAGTTAATAATTCCTCTGGCTGCTCTGGCGAAGTATGGCTCTAGTAGAACAGAGAGGGTCGTGCTCCTGTAGTGGAGACTAAAAAGACCTGATGATGATGATGACGATGATGATGATGATGAAATGGCTAATAGATTCATTTTGTCGATTCAGTTTTTTTTTCTACAAAATGGCGGAAATTGACACAATGGACCAAAGCGCCATACACGCCATAGGCAATTGTGACAATTGTGTGTTCGTTGTGATACTATTATATTATACTCGCAAAGTCTACACTAAACCACTAGTTTTAAATTTTGTATTATATCCGCTTTCAGACCAGATACTGTTCTTAGGTGTCTTATCAATAATTTTGTTTGGTCAAAGCCAAATTTAAAACGTTTTAATCAGAAAATAAGCCATTGCTGGCTTTTTCACGTCAAATCACATCATCTAATACAGTAATTTTTTTTTCAACAATGTTTCTTACTAACCTAACAAAGTTACCTAATTAATTATCAAAAGTTACACACCACTAGCGTAAAAAAGAAAGTAAGATAGTGTCTAACCTAATATGAAAAATACAGCACTCGTTCGCATACAGATTTCCTGAGCTGGGTATCGAACTCGTCGTAAACGAAAAATCAACATTATGCACGGGCTGACCTACTTGTGCACGGAAGGGTTGTCAAAGGTTAGGCAGCCCTTTAAGTTTTCATGCGACCGTGTGGGGACTGCCGAACGCTTCAAAATGAACGGGTTTACGTGCTGCGATACAACACGTAAGTAAATAAAAAGTTTGACATTTCCCATTTCAGCCCACATACCGAACATGTTGTATTCACGCAAAATCTAAGAGCTACTAAACCCACGTCTCAATGACTTCGAATGTAACGCTTCAAATGTGATTGAGGGTTTTAATTCGCAACGATACGGTATTGGATTCATTCCTTACTACAGTCAATTACAGAACAAAAGTAAGATATTCCTCCACTTTTGCTACTGCTTAAACTAAAGCACTGGATCACGGTAAATTATTTTATACCCAGAAATGGATTATTCAAGGCTTTGGATTATGATGAAGATGATTATCAAAATGAATTCTGACTCTTCCCTCGACAAGACAAAAGAAATGTGACTACTTTCAATAAATATACTAATAATTAGATGAAGGAAGTAACAATGTGTCATAGAATTTACAGACCTGGAACATATAGTAGGTTATATAACTACCTACAATTTGGGCGCGAACAGATATGCGACTAATATTACAACGTCTCAAAAGACAAAATCTTTTTAAGAGAACCGTTTTGTATAAAGCTTATATAATGAGTGTACTTTACTTTTAGTAAGTAGTATTATGATTATAATTGGTTTTTAAGCATACAAGCAGTACCTACGTTTCTGCGTAGGTACGGATAGTTAATTACGTACGTACGTTTAGTTAGTAGATGTGTAAGTCGCAGGTTCAAGTCGTGTGCGTGTTGCGTGTAATTATTTTTCCATATTCAATTTCTTTATTTAATATAGGAATTATTTATTCTGCTGTTCCATTGTAATCTTCTCTTCCGTGCTGGTCTAAGAGAAAAAAACTTAGAATGTACCAGCTGTGCGAGAAGAGTCCCGTGCAGATCGTAAAGGCCGATCGAGGGAATGGGCATAAATCTGAGGAATCATGTTAGAGCGCGATGCGGTTAACAACCCATCACAATTTTGATTCCTTTTTTCATCTACACGCCCATTAAGGGCGTGTAAAAACATGCTAAAAGTGGCTTTAAGATCTACTCGAAAGACGTGATTAGTATTTATGTATTTTTGTAACCAGGCTGATGAGAAGCTCAGCTCTATGACTAAAAAATATCACATTGTCATCAGATCTAGATAAGTACCTATATGCAAAATTTAAGCACAATTGAACGTCAGGAAGTGGTTAATTATTTGTAGTAATTAACACGGCAATTTAAATAAGCTTGTAAAAAAGTTATTCTCTGTTGTTCCGCTCAATATCTCTACCAGATACAGATAGATACCTAAACCGATGTTTCAATAATATAAACGAAATTAACATTTATAAAACAGATCTTAGATGTACAATCTATTATAACAGATCAGAAAAATTGTCTCACGTCATATTTAATACTCCATCTAGAATTATTCGATAGCATTTAAACATTTTAGTCTTCAATAATACAAGGGGTATTCCGACCTTTGTTTCCTCAAAGGGAGTCAGCTGTTGACTAGTTACTGATACCTGTGCTAGTGCATATACCTATGTACTTTTAAAAACTCTTAACCAAATTGGTATGTTACTGGATATTACCAATTCAATAAAATCCAAATAAATATAGATCCGGCTTCATCATTATATTTGTTCAAATAGAGAAGTTACAGCAGGTTCGTCAAAATAAACACCAACGGTAAGTAGATTTGCATATAAAAGATAATCAGAAACGCATACGTCTTCACCACATTTATGATACTGAATTAACAGCTGTAGCTGTCCATTCCAATAGATTTAGTTAAATAGATACAGCAATAAAAAGTTTCCCAATTTGTCCAGCAGACATCCTTAGATAATACAATAGGTCTAATCCTAAAATTTCAAATCCAATTGCAACTAAGAAAGAAAAGCGCGGAACAATCCCATTTTCAAGGTCGCTGGTTACGGTACATTCTCACATTAATCGTTTCCGACTCCGTTACACAGGCTTTAATCTAATTAGGATACATTTAGGGCCACTTAAATATCAAATTAGCTCTATAACATCCCCAGAATAGCTCCGACGAAAAAACTCCGCCAAAATCTCGCGAATTATCGATTTTTAGAACAAATGTTGTCGAAAAGCAATAACAAATAACTGTAATACGTAATATCACTACTGCAATTTGACACTTAGAAAGTAAGGCTGTTTATTTATTCAAATAACGTTTAATCAATATTATAGTTGTGGAATTTTTCGGTTCACTTACCGAGAGTAGTAGTAGTTGTGTCCAAAACGAATGGTAGACGAGTAGTTAGGTTAGTTGGCAGGTTAGAGAGCGAAGAAACGCGAGAGCACGTGTGTCGCGCTCGTAGGCCGGGCGCCGACTGCCCGCGTCGATCGATATGGCAGCCATTGCTGCGTTGCGTTCCGTTTTCGACAATCGAACGACTAATTTTCTTTTTAATTTCCCTTGTTTTTCCTAATTGCTAGTATTAATTACCCAATTTTAGGTTTGATCGTTACATTTGATTTTCAGATTGTTTCTCTGAGGTTTCTCTCATTGAAAACACAAGTGAAACGTCAAAAAATACAGATAGAATAGTCAAAACAAAAAGGTTGCTTCAGATGTTTCAATTCGTAAAAACTGGGTGATTTGAGGTTCCTGTGCTTCCGATGTTATTCGTCAAAGAAGAAACAAAAAAATTATCTTAAGCTTGTTTTGAGAAATGCTTTTAGTTATAGTTTATAATAGTCATTGAAATGAAGAGTTTAGCCACATCTTTTCATCAATTAACCAATACTAGTTCCTATACCTACTTGTTTATTGTTTTTAATCAATGTTAATATTAGTTCACGTGACTCCGTCTGTTTACATGCTGATACGAGCCGTACAGTACAGATTAGTATTATCTGAGTCGCGCCGAACAGACTGTATGTGTGAGGTGTATGAGTCACCGGCACTGCACAGCTGATTGCGTACTCATCGTATTGTTGTAGGCGTGGCATTGTGTTGTGGTAATATGATGGACATTCTCGGATGATTTATGAGATTAGAGGAATATAACATTATATTAGATTATGCCGCCTTATGTTTGACCTATTAGAAGATTATAGAGTTCTTTCTTAATCTTATTAATTAAACTAATAAGATATAAAAAATCCGCAGGCAGGTGTTGAATCGGCGACCTATGTAGGTAATTATTTGTCTTTGGAATTCTTTCTTCTGCTATTCTTGCACATTTATCAATTTCTTTTTAAGGCAAAACTTGACTCGTTTACTATACGTTTGCGTATGACAGACTAAAAATTAATGACACTATTTATTACGTGACAACGTCTTATAAATTGATAAACGCCGGCTGCACGCACGAAAACGTCTCACGTTTCATGCACAAGCGAGAGCACGTAACAAGCGACAGAGAGGCATGATCAGCCTAAACGT
This sequence comes from Elegia similella, assembly GCA_947532085.1. Lineage (NCBI taxonomy): Eukaryota > Metazoa > Arthropoda > Insecta > Lepidoptera > Pyralidae > Elegia > Elegia similella. Next base: position 19,566,636 of record OX383947.1, read on the forward strand.
TCGGCTTGTGACGCATCTATCTCTCTTCCACCGTTATTACGTAAAATTATCGTCCGTAAGCCGACATTACAGACTAGCAATTTTATTTGTTATATTTTATAAGTAGCTAAAAGTTCAATTATGAAATCGCTTTTAAGTCAATATGGCTCTCTATTTTCAATAGTAAAATAAGCATAACTTGTTCTGGATACTAATCAATTAATTTTAATTAAATAACCTATATTTATTTAAGAATAAATGAAATAAACTATTTAGAGTTGGTTGATGTTGAGGATTGGTCATTTTCTCGTAAGAAGTACTGACCTCGCCCTGCCCTCACGTCACGTGGCTCAGTGAAAAGTTATCCACGGCCAAAATATTTGCTTTCGATTCAGGTTTATTATTCCATTTCCGGTTTTAGAGTGGGGAAAACTCTGTGTTATTACAATGTACCCGTGTGCGGAGGATTTGCATCTTGGTTAGTTTTTGGCTGGAAATCGATGGATGGGAAATGAAAAAGCTGCATTTTTACATACTTTTTGCCGTTTCTTTTCTGGTCTAGCGTTATGTAATTTTTACAAGCTTTATTAAACTTACAATAATTATCTTATGTATGACTAGCTGTTGCCCGCGGCTCCGCCCGCGTTAGTGTCGATCCCTCGGGAACAGTAGAATTTCCCGGAATCAAACATACCCTATGTCCTTCCTTGGGCCTCACACCTCCATACCAAATTTCTTTCAAATCAGTTCAATGGTTGAAGCGTAAAAAAAACGACAGACAGAGTTACTTACGCATTTATAATATTAGTATTAGTATGGAAGTATGGATATTATTTATACTTCTAAGTCCAGAAATGAGAAAATTTCCATAAAACCTTTACCCTCCCATTTTACCACTTTAGGAGTGAATTTTGTCCATTTGACCCACATATATGTTTTTTAATTGTAATCGAGAACTTACATACCTATTTATTTTCATACTTCATAGTCCAGAAATGAGAAAAATTCCAAACAAACTCCCTTCTGGGGGATTTTTTTCCGGTTGACCTACACAGATCTTTTTCAATTGTAATCGTGAATTTATTTACCTATTTTCATACTTCTAAGTCTAGAAATAAGTAAATTACTATACAATCTTTACCCCGCTATTTTACCCCTTCAGGGGAAAATATCGTCCATTTTACCTACACAGATATTTTTAATTGTAACCTAGAACTTATATACTTATTTTCATACGTCTAAGTCCAAAAATGAGAAAATTTCCATACAAAGTTTATACCACCCACCCACCCCCATTTTACGCCTTAAGGGGGGAATTTTGCAAATTTCATCTACCTACACACATCTTTTTTAATTTTAATCGAGAACTTATATACTCTCTTTCATACTTCTAAGTCCAGAAATGAGGAAATTCCATATAAATTTTACCCCTTTAGAAGTTAATTTCTTAATATCCTTTCTTAGCGCTCACTCACATCATTAAAAGAACCTCTGTACCAAATTTCAAGTTTCTAGGCGCAGCAGTTTCGGTTGGTTTGCGGTTTGCCCGCGCCTACGCCGCCGCCGTTAGTGTCCATCCCTCAGGAACAGTTTGGACCCTTGAAGGGGTGACTCAGGTCATCAATACGAACAACTTTTTCTATGGGACCAATGCTGGAAACTCAAAAAAAATTCGTCATTTCCATAAAAAAGAGTTCCACCGCCGGGCCAGTTTGTATGGGAATGTCGAATTTTTTTTGAGTTCCCAGAATTGTTCCCATAGGAAAAGTTGTTTATTTTGATGGTCTGAGTCACCCCTTTAAGGGTCCAAAACGATAAAAAATTCAACGTGTATATTTGCAGGCAAACTAATGCCTTGAGTTCATTCAAATGACGATAACTTTTTTTTTAATGAACCGATTTTGATGAAACAAAGTTTAGATGTTTGGTTGAGTTAAGACAAAGCAATTGGTGAAAGTTTGAAGTAAATCGGTTCAGTATTTTCGGAGATAATCGTGATCATACATACAGACAGACAGACAGACAGACAGACAGACAAGAAATTCGAAAAAATTTTTTTTGCTTTCTATTATTCTTTTTAAGTGTCCCTCTATCCATTTCAGTCAAAAATTCTAAATGTACAGACAAAATATTTTTACTGTTTTATTATATGTATAGATTATTTAGATTAAAACACTTATCGTTACATATATTAAGATGACATTTTGTGTAAACTTTGGATGACCATGCAATATTAATTGCCTAAGAACTAGTCTAATGATAGAGTCGAGCTAGTCTGATGATAGAGTTGAAAGGTGGCCATAAAAACTTTATTTCTACAGAAAAAGAAACTATCGTATTAGGTCTCTTTAGATTTGTCTTGAAAAGCACAGCAAATCACTTATGATAAGAGCTTGACAAAACACGGATTTTTTTAAAACCTTGAATGATCAAAATATTCAGGCGTTTGCCCGTGCTAAACAACAGACACTTGTAAATTAAATAACAGAAACAATGCATAGTTTTTTAGATCCGTTATGCTATTTAGTCGCAAATTCGCAATTGAGTAGCAAGAATTCGCAACAGAATTTTCTACATTTTCTATAGTTACATATTAGCAGTAAATAAGCAGTCTTTCTTTACTCCGATAAATCTAACTCTCCAAGCAACAAATAAAGACGTAAGTACATTCCAGTATTTGTTTAAAAGCGTGGTTAGAGAGCATCATACCGATCGACATCCAAACTTTAACATTCAAAATATAGATGGCTTTTTTTCTATCAAACTCTCAGCAAATAAAGGCATCCATTCCAGTATTTCTTTGTCATAGTAGTAAATTATCCATCACATCGATAAACATACAAACAAGTTATTTCTTTATATCAATCTCTCAGCAAATAAAGACGTGTATTCGAATATTTCTTTGTAAAGTGCATTCAAGTACAAGTTAGCAACCATATCGATCAAACTCCGCGCTAGCAGCCGGGGACACCGAAGATTAGTTTGTGCCGTAAATATTACAGTGCCAGTGATAATCTTTTACTTTATGATTATTCTTTAAGTAAAAGTTTCCCTTTTTGGGGTATCTAATAAACCTTGGGTTACGAAAACTAGTGATGTACTTACAATACTACACAGCTTGGCTAACTTAACAAAAACTTGTCAACTGCGTAAAAAGTAAAATGATGTGATTTTTTTGTATCTAATATAATTTTGTTGTTCAGATCCTCTTACTTTATAATTAAACTGCAAATCGTGTTAAATCAAGGAAAGTCCCTAAATCGACACCACAAGCACGAGTATAATATCAGCCTTATTTTACAATTCTACATACCATTCAGAAAATATTGATATATTGTCCGAGGGTCTGTGCTAACATCAAGGGTCAAATAAAGGACAAGATACTCGTAGTTTTAAACTAAGATTTCGTCTTTCCGTAACGATCTTAACTTATGAGTTAAACTCATCGTCATGGATTTACAAACATTTCTAGAGGAAAAGTTTAAGAGTTGGAGACCAGGAGCGCCCGCGGTGACTGACAGGACTAAATATTCGGTGACTCTAGAGTGGAAACTCGAGGAACCCTTCAGCTTCCTTAAGGATGACGTGCTGTACAGGATTGAAATTAAAAAGAAGCTGCCAGCGTGGGTCATAGTTTACAGGTAAGTTACAAGCGCTCGTGGTGACGGAGACCTAAATATTCGGTGAACTTGGTGTGGAATCTAGAGGAATGTTTTAGCTTCCTTGAGGATGGCGTGCTGTACAAGATCGCGATGAAGAAAAGCAATCGACATGGGTAATAGTGTGGTCTATAAATTGAGCTTTAGATTAAAATTTCAGTTTTATTTGAACAACAAGACCATAAATAACCAGTAACCAAAGATGTCTAATATTAAATCTTGCATCGAAAACTTGTGGGATTCAGTCATCACCATCATCTTAGCCGTAAGAAGTGTACTGCTGCAAAAGCCCAAGGATTCTTCGTTCCATGGGAGGATATTGCCATACTCGCCACGCTTGGCAGGCGAGTTGGCGTACGCAGTTGCTTTGGCTTCTTGTGCTTACGACGCTGCTGCTCACCGAAAGCATTTTTTAAGATGGAGATGGACAGGAATTTATTGGATTTGGGAAGGGAAGGGAAGTATTGGGATAGTACTCACTCTGATGAATGAAGCTGCTTCGTTTAAAACTAGATTGCTGATTTTTAGAGCACTCTTATTCTGGGTTTGTTGCATCATTTCTTTATTTTTAAATCTTATATACTCCTTTTAAGTCTCTAGCATGCAGATATTTTGGTGTATAGTGTAAATATGTATGTAAATTATTTAATAATATATATTCACACCGAAGAAATTTCGATGGTCAGTGATTGCATCCTGTATCTAGAATTGGAAGATCCAAGGGTGATCGCATTTGAAAGCGATGGATAAATACTTAGAGTTTATCTGATGATGAAACGATTCGTGTACTTCGGATTTCGTCAGGGTCGACATGTGCGAGCGGCACCCCTTCGTTGAACAAAAACAACTTCTTTTTACAGCGGAGGCAAGACATCAAAGCTGATCGACTACCTGCCTCCCCGCTACCCTCACGTCTTCCGCCTCACCGTCATCCTGAAAGCAACAGCAGTGCCGCGACTTGCAGAGAAAGCGTTACAATTATATGGTGACGAAAAAACTATCTATGAAAAAATGGGAGAAATTTATAATGAAGGAAGTGGGGATGCACAACGTCAATGTAAAAAGGTTTTGGTGAATAAAGCGGTAGATGAGACAGTAGATGCTGCTTCAGAAAAAAAAAGGTATTTGAATTCACATTCATTGACATTCTTTGAGATCCATAAACGCCCTTTACCATTTTATACTATTTATTTGGTACGTTCTTAAAAAAATTATAGAGTTTTATCATCATCAGGTCTTTTTAGTCTCCACTGCAGGAGTATGACCCTCTCTGTACTACCGGAGCCATAATTGGCCAGAGCAGACAGAGGATTTGGCCTACACTCTCCTCGCTAGCCAGACAGGTTGACGATGTCTCATTGATGTTTATGAGCTTTGTTTAGCTTGTAATTTCTAAGTCAGCTCTTACGACCTCCATGGGAAGAATAGGAGTGGTCCTATTCTACTCTGCCGGAAACCACACGGCTAGTTATAATCATTTGTTCCTGCGAATTCCAATTTATGCATACATTGCTTAAAATTTACAACATCAGGTAATTTATAATATTTCAACAAGACGTTTAATTCGATCACGTTCTTGCGAAATTTCATGGAATTAAGTAGGCTGAAATTTAAGCCTTTTATGGTTTTCAATTAGATAACTCAGTCTGCCTGAATGAATAATGACTCAACTCCTGCCAGTGTAGTGGTGTTGAAAGAAAGTACACACTGACAATTTTTGGCAAGAATAATGAAGTGGCTTACAATCATTATCTCAGCCGCAAGGAGTCCACTGCTCGACATATACCTCTCACAAAGTTTCCGTCTTAATGGAGAGAGGGCGGAGGGGTTGCCATACTCACCATGCTTGGCAGACCGATTGGTGAGCGCTTTTTGTTTGACTTATACTGCTTGCAACTGCCTTCTCGTAGTGAAAAATACAAAGTTTGCAAATTTTTTTTATCGTATTAGAGCCACGCTACAATGAATTGCCAGTAGCATGAATAGGCCGGCTCGTCCGGGGAAGTACCACACTCTCACAGAAAATCGACATTTGAGTAGAAGCTTTACCGCTTCTATACTTCGTTCGATGAGTGAGAGAGCCGGAGGTCCATCCTTCCCCCTCCTCTCCCCATTTCCTTCCCCAAATCCTTGAAAGGCCGGCAAAGCACCTGTCATACCCCGGTGTTGCAGTTGTCCATGGGCAGCGGTGATCCTTACCATCAGGTGGCCTCTTGCTCGTTTGCCGTCCTATATCATAAAAAAAATCATAAATAGTATCGTAATGGCAGATCCCGGGCTCCGACGCGTCACAGCGAGAGGATGCAGCCGAAGAAACGCTCAGATGAGAGAGACTGTCAGCTGAAATTAAAGGCTCCTGCGGCTTTCAATTATAGCAACTCATGCGTCATAATTAATTTAATTCGTTAACACTTGACGGTTTAGGGTCACTGGACGCTCGGGTATACAATGTTGTGTTTCGTATTCGTTGTAAACCTTTGTGGTGTTAAAATTAAATTTTCTAATGCTACGGACTAAGTTTTACATTATACTAGGTAAAGGGGGCCGGGCGCCTGTTTCATAGCAACGGGTCATTGAATGTACAAGTTTTAACAAAAATAAATACACGACTGACACTGACCCTGACTAAGAGTAAGGCTAACGATAGATATGTCCAAATCTGATGAGGCATAAGTTACAGTGGAATAAAGAAACTTAATGAGGCAAACGATCGGACAGTTACAGAATACTGATAGAACCAGTCATTTATAACACGTTAGAAGAAGAGAAATAGTTGCTCAAATGAAAAAAATGGTTGTCTAGAAAGCCTAAAGTCGGTTTACAGACGATAATTTTACGTAATAACGATGGAAGAGAACTAGATGCGTCACAAGCCGAACACTTAGATCGATCGTGCCTCTCTATCACTTGTTCCGCGCTCTCACATACATACGTAACAAGACACTTTTTCGTGCGTGCAGCCGGCGTTCATCTGTTTCTAAGACGTTGTCATCACGTCAAAAAAATCAGATCTGCCGATCTAGATTATTTTATGATTATGCACTATTTTATTTAATTTACTAAAATAGAAAGATTCAAGATTAAAGTTATTGATCCAGAACAGAACCTCGTCATCCGTGGTTAGAATCGCAGTGCTCGGAGGAAACTTGGACCAACACCGAAACGGACGGCTCCTCCGCCATCTGCTTCTGCATGGCCGTGTGCTGTGGATACACCAAACAGGTATTTCACACGTAAATACTAATCATATCTTTACCTTTAACAAGTTCGACAGTGAATGTATGAGTTGATAGAGCCAAAGATCATGTTAAGCGTAATGATTTATGCGTGTAAGCGAAAACAAAAATTGGTCGCCTCTATGAAATGATACCTGATATTTTCATCCTTCCTTCCACTAAATCTGATATTTTTTTGCTATATTTTTTTCCCTAGACAAGCATGGAAAATATTATCCGTTTATTTATATAATATGAATCATACTGAAGCGTTTTTGGCGAATTGTTGCGATGCGCCCGAACTGAAGTAACTCACATCAATTTTCCTTTGCACAAGATTATCAACGACCACATATTTTCTCACAGCGATTAGGACCCCTCGTACCACCTGCGGAAGCTATAGCCAGTATCGCAACGAGAGCCGGCGAGCTGACAACAATCAGTATTTGTGAACGTTTAACAGGTGGCAGGTTACCCTTTAACGCATTCTCGGATTATCAATAAGAGCTTTAGGGAGCTTTCTTTCTTTGAAAGCTGAGGTAAGGGAGCGTTCACAATTGCCTGAATGAAAATAATAAATACTAGCTTTTACCTGTGTTTTCGGAATGTTGCGGAGCCATCTACGAGCGGGAGGCGGAGTACTATTCTGATATCTATTCTGATATCTATTCTGATATCTATTCTGATATCTATTCTGATATCTATTCTGATATCTATTCTGATATCTATTCTGATATCTATTCTGATATCTATTCTGATATCTATTCTGATATTTATTCTAATACCTACGGCGTCACCGCTGATTGCGTCAAACAAGCTGGCCGGACCCGCTCACTTAATTTAGAATACACCGATGAACGACACGTCTTTCGTAGATCCTCCAGTAGTTATTAGTATTTAAGTTAACCAGTTATATTAACATCCCACAAGGCTCTCACGGTGAACCCTGAAAGACAGTATCCTATGTTTTCTCCGTACCCGAGACTACGTATATGCAAAATTTCTCGACGTTTGGGTCAGTCGTTAATTAGTGTAGGCAAAACAAATAAATAAACTTACTTTTGAATTTATAATATTAGGACAGGATAATTTGCCAGACGCTTCTCCTAAAAAAAAGGTCGTAAAGGTTAAACAAGTGACGTATTCCTGGGGCTTGTTTGTGAATAGTCGTAAGGTAAGCCACCCGACATTATGCATATTATAGATCTCGCTATAAAAGGCTGGCTTTTAGTTGGCTTTTGGGTTTGGAACACATTGTCTATCATTTAAGGCAAGAGTTCCCAAGCAGAGGGAAATCCAAATTTATTTATTATTATTTATTTATTAATGCCCCTTGGGGGGCGTAGTGAAATATTAAAGGGGTGGAATAATGAAAAGTAAATGAAACATAATTTCATCATAATTGTTGGTTAAGAGAAGGAGAAGTTAAAGATTTTACAATCTAAGATGACTTCCATCTCCTGACTGTGGTTTATTTTTGAAATGCATTGTTTATTAAAGTTACCTTTCTTGTTTCGCAAATGCTAGTTTCTTTTTCAAATAAAACAGAAGAGACTTGTTTATATGATTTTTAATCACGGGAGGCTCGACAAAAGTGGTTGGGAATCCCCGCCGTAAGGTAAAATCTATAACATAGTTTAAGCTCAGGCATTAGTTATGTAGGTAGGTACTCGCTGGTTGTTTGTTTATGGCAGTCAAAACGCGTTCGATTATTTATTATCATTTATTTAATTATAGTCATGTCAACTAGGTGCAGTTGATGCTGGACGAAAGGCCCGAGCTGATCGAGATCCTGAACCCCACCACCGGGTACACGCCGCTGACTGGGGCCGTCAAAAAAGGTAACTTTATTCTACGCACATTTATAAAACTTATTTATCATGATCATCATCAAGACTACTGTTGGACGGCCGTACTATAGGATATGGGCCTTAAATAGACATGACTTTTTGTTTGTTTTGTTTCCTCTACATTAAAAAAAACAATTGCAGGTAACATCAACACAGTGAGATTCCTACTAACTGTTGGGGCCCAAGTGGAGCAGAGATCGGCCACAGGGCAGATGCCGCTACATCTTGCAATTCTGGCAGCTGACATACCCATGGTGACTCTACTGCTGGAGCATGGCGCTGATCTCAAGGTGCAATCAATATTTTGCTTTACTGACCAAGCGGGTATGGAGCGTCTCCGATTCCTGTTACGGTTAAAGAGATTTATTCTCATAAAAGAATCTACAAAATTCACTTACAATGAGAACTTAAATATACAGAAAGTCTGTAGATAATAAATAAATATTCGCGCCGTGCTGGCTACGTGCGCGGAACTGGTTCGTCATATACTGCATCTTTGACACACAATATAATGTGAAATTTCAGATTGTTAAAACTTCTTTCACTCTACAGGGCGCATTTAACAACCGATTCTTGAAACTTTGTAAGCAGGTTCAATGATTAGGTACCGAATATGTATTGTTTGTCTTCAGTTCTAAAAAAAATCGAAATGGCGGAAACTTCACACAAAGGACACTCCATTTGCGTTTTTAGCGCTAATTTATTTACGCTTTATTGTACACACATACAAATTGTTACAAGTACCATTGATGGACTTAATGCTTAATAGCATTTTCAAACAGTCGAACCTTTGGGTTGTATGTGCGATGTGATGATTGAACAACAAGAGTATTAAGACAGACGCAACATCTACACCGCACAGAGCCACTGGTGATGTTACAGTGAAGCAGAGGCGCGTAGTGTATATATTCTTTGGCAGAGGCGAACTGTTATGCACCTCGCGCTATGCAACAGGGCGGACTTACTACAGTTATTTACTGCTGGTACAATAAAATACTCTATCTTCTGTTGAATAATAGAGTAGATCTTTTTACTAAAGGTTAAGACAGATGTGGTTGCTGCTTTGTTAGCTTTTGCTCAATTAATTTACTAGCTTTTGCCCTCTTTTCCTTTCCTGGGCCTTTTACTAACTCCATATCAAACTTCATCGCAATTGGTTTAATAGTTGCATCACGAGTGGTAACGGACAGACTGACAGACAGACGATATCTGTTCGATGTAATAGGTACTCACATATAACACGAAAACGCTGACGCGGCCGGGACACCGCGCCCGCGTTGCATCGAGCCAGTAGCATTCCATCGTCTCACGCGCATAGCATCATTCATTTTATATAGTTTAAATCAAAGTAATAAACGTAGGATTTTCGGGATTTCTGGACTCTTATTTTAGCAAAGCCCATCTCGTTAGGGTCGCGTCCCCTACATTTGGTCCTTCGAGTCTATAAGGACCTCGCGTTAGTGACGTAATTCGTTGCCACGTGTGAGGTTCGTGCCAGTGACATTGACTAAGGTGAAACAGTGTCTAACTAGCCTAGCAGCATAGTGAACAGTTTATCAGCAACAGCAGTGACCCTAGAACTTATAGCAGCAGAGTGTTGAGTGTTTCTCAGCATTCATATCAGCAGTGAGCTATCAGCTCACGCCAGCAGCATCAGACAGTGGTACTCCTGAGGAGGAAACTACTACCAGCAGCAGCGGGTGAAGGGAGCTACCGTAGCCCGCGTAAGAGCAAAGCATAGTTCAAGTAAGAGCGTTCCACTTTATTTTTATCCATCATATATTTATCTGCCTACAGTACTATAATGGAAAGCGTATATTCAAGACAAGTTGAGCTAGCGGAGAGTATTAAAAAGATTTTGATTAATTTTAGAAAGGATAGTATACAGCGTAAAACGATCGAATATTGTAGGCAGCGATTAGAATTATTAGAGTCTTATAAAAATGAATACGAAATCAATAACGAAAAACTTATGCCGTTTGAGACCACCAATCATAAATATTTTACCGATTCGGAATTTGAGCGTACCAAAGATCTTTATTACACAGCAAAAACGTTAATTAGCGAGTGTTACGATGAACTATTATCACGTAGCAAGCAGTCATTGTATCCGAAGCCGAGTGAACCTACTCAAGAACAGCAAGAGCAACCCTCGGCTAGCAGAGCGCAACCACGAGCCTCATCGACACCTACCCCAGCAGTCGAGTCGAAAGGATCTACCAGCAAGCTTGATGATATGTATCGCAAACAGTATGTCAACTTCAAAGCCTTTATGCGGGCCGTGGATAGCATCAACGTGGAATCGATGAAAGAAAAGTGGGAGTTTGAAGATGCGCTTCGTATCCTTCAGCAGCGGTGGACAGCAGCAGATAATCTTCACTGGGAGATTATTGGAGAAATAGAAGAAGACGAAGCATATGAGATCCAGTATAACAATCATGAAGATATTTTTAATAGCGTCCGTAAATCGATAAATTCTAAAATGTGGTCAGTTGCGTACAGGGATAAGTCTATCCCACAAATGGATATTCCTGTATTTACGGGTAATTTTCAGCAATGGGTCTCCTTTAAAGACCTCTTTGAAGAGTCAATTAACAAAAATCCTGCTCTATCGAATGCTCAAAAGATGCAACTATTAAAAAGTAAAGTCAAAGGTGAAGCCGAGCGTTTAATACAGCATCTTTCTATTAGCTCCGATAATTATATAGTCTGTTGGGAAATTTTGAATCATAGATTTAATAATAAAAAATTAATTTTTACATCCCATGCCAATATGTTTCTTAATCTACCTAATATACAGCAACAATCATATACAGCTATAAAACGATTGCATGATCTCACAGTAGAGAGTCTCCACGCAATAAAAAACTTAGGTATTGATATCAGCACGTGGGACCCACTTCTAGTGCATATCTTATCGAACAAATTGGACAGTGAGTCGTATTCCGAATACATAGAATCATTAAAAAATTCAAGGGAGCTGCCTATTCTCAAGGATTTTTTATATTTCCTTGAGAATAAATTTACTACACTTGAATCATCTCGTCGTCGTCAAGATGGGTATCAAAAATCATCCCCTACTCATCATACAAATCTTCCACCCAAATCATTCAGTAACCGCAATAATAACTCATTTAATAATTCAAACAGCACTCCGTATATAAAATCTACATCAAAGTCTTTACATGTGTCAGCAATCAAATGTCCGGTTTGTTTCGCCGAACATACAATATCCAATTGCAAGAAATTCCAAGACTTTACGCCCGACAAGAAACTCAAAACCATTACCCAATTACAGTATTGCGTAAATTGCATGTTTGATCATAACGGAAATAAGTGCTTCTCTTCAAAAAGGTGTCACAAATGTTCCAAAAATCATCATACTATGTTACACGATAGTTTTGAACAAAAACCTAGCTTACCTCAACAAAAGAAATTTTTAAATGAGGAAAAGCCGTCTCGTGGGGCCAGTTATAGCGCTACCCATGCATCTCAGCAGGATGTCTCTGAAATTTTGCTAGCGACAGCATTGGTCAGGGTAACAGCAGTAGACGGAACTCAGCACATCCTGAGAGCTTTGGTAGACCAGGGTAGCCAGGCCTCTCTAATAAGTTACAGATCTTCTCAACTATTAGGGTTAAAGCGCGAGCCCTGTAAGGGTTCCATTTTCGGTATAGGTGAGCGAGAAAATAGTTGTAAAGGAGTCATGAACATTACATGTCAATCCATGCATTCCGATTTTTCTTTTAGCGGTAGTGTTTTAATTATGGATCAATTAATAAAAAGTTTGCCTAATCGTTCATTTACAAAGCCATCTTGGTCACAAATAGCTCATCTTAATCTAGCCGACCCGGAATTTTACTTAAGCCGTCCTATTGATCTGTTATTAGGTGCGGAAATATACCCATTAATTATGTTGGAAGGTGTCTTACGCCCACAAGGTGAACAGCAGATCTTATTACAACAAACTCAGCTAGGTTGGCTACTATGCGGGACTGTAAATATGACGTACAATGTTAATGTTATCTTAAATAATTTAGAGCAGATTAATCAATTTTGGAAAATCGAAGATATTCAGGAGGGAAGTGAAATGTCAGCGGAAGAGCAAGAATGCGTAGAATTTTTTCACTCAACGACAAAGCGTCTGGAAAATGGTCGCTACGAAGTCAGGTTACCAATGAAAAAAGAAGCAAGCGAAAAATTAGGCTCATCTAAAGAAATAGCTTTAGCACAATATCGCAGTTTAGAGGGAAAGTTTAAAAGACAAGAGCATTTAGCAAAGCAATATAAGCAATTTATGAGCGAGTATGATACCTTAGGCCATATGAAGGTGGCCACTCCTAACCAACAGCAATTACAATGTTTTTTACCCCATCACGCTGTACAAAAAACAGAGTCTTTGACTACGCCTTGTCGCATAGTTTTTAATGCAGCCAGCAAAACCTCATCTGGGTTCAGTCTCAACGAGGTCATGCATAAGGGGCCAAACCTGCAACAAGACTTACAGCAGTTAATCTTGAAGTGGAGGCAATACCGTTATGCATATGTTGCGGACATCGCCCAAATGTACAGACAAATACTTATGCAGGAAGATGATCAGAAGCTACAGCAAATTATTTGGCGGCATCACCAGGATCAACCTATCAGAGCATACCAATTAACGACTGTAGCGTTCGGTACGAAAGCAGCGCCATTCCTGGCGATGATGACACTCCGTCAGTTAGCAGCAGATGAGCAACATCGATTCCCAATTGCAGCAGAAAGCCTTCGGGAAGAGTTCTTTATGGACGATTTGGTGTCAGGATCCCATTTTCTCACAGATGGAAAACAAAAGATTAAAGAAATAATAAGTTGCCTAAACAGCGGTGGGTTTCTGTTGAGAAAATGGTCAGCAAATAACACAGAACTTTTGGAAAGTATCAGCCAGTCTGAATTAAATACACAATCATCATCCTTTACATTTAAAAGCGACAACACATCTAAGACTTTAGGTTTACGTTGGGACCCAAATAAAGATATTTTTACATTTAAATATGATAACACCCAAACTGAATTTCCAAAATTAACCAAAAGAATTCTCCTTTCGGAAATATCTAAAACATACGATCCGATCGGATGGATTTGTCCATTAGTTACAAAAATGAAGTTATTATTCCAGAAAGTGTGGTTAAATTCAGAGATGCAATGGAACGATGAAGTGGCCGACACTATAAAAGAAGAATGGATAAATTTGAAAAAAGATTTAGAGTGCATAAACAAAGTTGAAATTCCACGATGGATACAAAGTATGCAGGATGACGTCATAGAAATGCATGGATTTTGTGACGCATCAATAAAAGCGTATGCATCTGTTGTGTATGCGAGAATTTTTCGGAATAATAAAATATCCGTCGTCCTCGTAGCAGCAAAATCGAGATTAGTCCCTAATAGTAAGGAAATATCTCTTCCAAGACTAGAACTGTGTGCAGCAGAATTATTAGCAAGACTTATGTCTAAGATTATTACTAGTTTATCTAAAATGAACATTAAAGCTATCGGTTGGTCTGATTCTCAAATTACACTTAGTTGGTTACAGAACGAAAACCCAGATCGTTGGAAACCGTTTGTTTCCAATCGCGTTAAAAAAATAATTAGCGTAGTTCCATCAAAAAATTGGTTTTACATAAATACTAAAGAAAATCCTGCTGACGTAGCAAGTAGAGGGTTATCGGCCTCACAGCTGGTTGATAACTCACTGTGGTGGCGAGCTCCAACATTTTTATATCAAACTAATTTTAAACCAGAACAGTACCAAATTAAATACAAAACAAATGAAGAAATAAGGAAACAAACTAATTCAGTTCAGCAAATAAATCCAGAAAATAGCATAATAGAAAGTTTATTGAATCGTTATAGCCCCTTTTCTAAAATAACCCGTATATTAGCTTGGATATTACGCGCAGGTGATAAGACCAGTCAACGTAAACAACGTTCAGAGTATCTCACGTTACAAGAACTCAGAAGAGCCCATATAGTAATAGTAAAATATGTGCAACTTAAAGAATTTTTATCGGATATTGAATACTTGTCTTTAAACAAACAATTAAAATCAGACAGCAAATTACTAAGTCTAAACCCATTTTTAGACAAGGAGGGTGTGTTACGAGTGGGCGGACGACTTAGGAATGCCTGTATTAGCGATAATATGAAATATCCCATAATAATTCCTTATCGTAGCAAATTAACCGAGCTTTTAATAGATAAGGCTCACAAAAGTACACTTCATGGCGGCGCACGTCTTACTTTATCAATTTTGAGACATAAATATTGGATTATTAAAGGGAATAGCGCGGTTAAACAGCAGTTGAGGAAATGTGTAATATGCAAGAAACAAGAGCCGAGACAGCTAAGTCAAATAATGGGTGATTTACCTGATTTTAGAACGAATCCAGCACCAAGTTTTTATCACACCGGAACAGATTACACCGGATTTATAAAAGTAAAAGCGAGTAAGGGAAGAGGGGTAAAGACCTGCAAAGGATATGTAGCCTTATTTATGTGCATGGTGACAAAGGCGGTTCACCTGGAAATAGTGTCCGACCTTACCAGTGCATCATTTATAGCAGCTCTACATCGCATGGCAGCTCGCAGAGGAGCCCCCAAACATATTTACTCCGATAACGGAACAAATTACGTCGGAGCCAACAAAATTCTTCAAGAGGAGTATGATCAGTTAAAAAATGTGTTTGAAGATAGCTTTTATAGAGAAATAGCAGAGATGGAGATAGAGTGGCACTGGAACTGTCCAACATGGGCCAGTGCGGGGGGTATTTGGGAGCGGTCTATTCGAAGTTTAAAGCAGCATTTAAAGCGAGTAGTAGGTGAACAAGCCTTGACGTACGAAGAATACAGCACGGTCTTAGCGCGTATTGAGGCCAATTTAAATTCGAGGCCTCTATGTCCTATTTCCGAAGATATTGAGGACTTAGATTTTCTTACGCCAGGACATTTCTTAAATAATCGTGGCGATTTAACTGTTATCGATACGCCACAGGATGCAAGAACGCGGTGGTACTTAACTAATAAAATATTTACTGATCTATGGAAAAGATGGAAAACTGAATATCTTACTCAATTATCTGTACGTAGCAAATGGTTGAAATTAAAAAGTAACATCGAAATCGGGGACATGGTTACTATACACGATGATCAGTACTTACCTGCAGGGAGATGGCCGGTTGGTCGGGTGGTGGAACTCCATCCTGGAAAGGATGGACAAGTCAGAGTGGTAACCCTGAAAACTAAAAACGGATATATAAAACGTCCCGTGATAAAATTATCTATATTACCTGTAAATGGGGCAAAAGAAAGCAAGCAAGAAAAGCAAATCAGCAACTGTTCACAGAAGGAAAGCGAAAATAAACCTGGAAGTGGAAGAGAAAGAACCAGTTTTCCCAAACTTGTTAATATAGTATTATCGTTATTATTTTTTATGAGCACCCTCGGATACTCCACTGCTTCTTATAATTTTACTCAGTTTGATAGAAATCATAGCTTATACTTTGACCCTATAGGGAAAATGCATTTAATTAAAGATAAGTGGACAATCGTAGCGTACTATAATATGAATCCATACTGGCAAGGCGATAGGGCTATTAGCGAATTTACTAAATATCTTGATCAAACATGTAAACAGGTCAATGAACAGAGTTATTGCCATATGATTTTATTGCAAATTAAGCACGAGTATGATGAGATACAGTTTAATAATAAATTATTACTCAATCAGCATTTTGGCGCTCAGAGAGTCCGACGTGGTCTTATCAATGCCGTAGGTTCTATTGCAAACACCTTATTTGGCGTACTCGATGATAGTTTCGCACAAAAATATAAGCGTGACATCGAACTTGTACATAGCAACGAAAATCATTTAAATCAGCTTTGGAAAAACCAGACTTCTATTATAGAGGCAGAGTATAATATATTAAAACGAACAGAGGAGACTATCAATAAGCAGCATAAAATTATCAGTAAACATTTACATAAATTGGATAATGTAACAAGCGAATTACAGTTAGAGTACAATAATTTAGCGTCAGAACAAGATTTTACTTTAGTAGCGATGTCAAGTATGAATTTGTTACAAAATCTAAAAAGAATTCAGGATACTTTAATAGACACCATCACAGAAATATACCACAGTCAAATTAATATTCATCTTTTAACTCCTAAGCAGTTACGAGAAGAGTTACAACTTGTGTCTGGTCAGATATCAAATGATTATGCTTTACCTGTCGATGACATCCAATCTAAACTGTTTGAAGTATATAAATTACTGAAAATTAAAGCTAGAATGACTAAAGACTACTTTATTTTTGAAATAACTCTACCTTTAATAAGCAGGGACAACTTTGAATTGTATAAATTGATACCAATACCTGTACAAGTAGGAAAAAATATGATTAGTGTTAAGCCTGTAGCAGAATATGTAGCGATAAACTTAAGAAGAGACGCATATATAACGGCTGGAGAGAATATATTGCAAGATTGTCAATATTTTGACCTCACGTACATGTGTCCATCACACGGCCCTATTCGACATTTAGACACCGAAGAAACATTTTCAGAATCTGAAACGGTTAAGGCGGTATGCAGTAATAAATGGGTTAAATTGCAAGATCCATCTACCTATTTCTACTTCTGTTGCGATACATACTCTTTGCGAATCATATGCGACGACGAAGTCCGACAATGCCAACTCAGCAAGGCCGGGCTCATACACCTGTCTAAACAATGTGTGATAAAGGGACGAGACGTAACACTATACTCTTATCAGCATCTACACAGTACGCTCGCAATTTCTCCAAATATCATGGACTCTAAATTACCAGCGATTCATAATTTGTTCAATATTACGCGACCTATCCTTAATGACTACGATCTCGAAGAAGATAATTTAAAGGTTAATATCTCATTACAAAATCTAAGCGAACAAATCAAATCCATGAAGGAATCCGCTCAGCAAATTGACACATTAACGTCACATGACATCCATAACTATGCTTTGTCTTACGTATTGTTAGCGGCCGGAGTAGCAGCAGGGATCTGGTTCGTGTGGAGCAGTCGAAGGCGGCGTATCCGCCTAGCAGCAGACATTCCCTCGACCGGGTTGCAACTCAGCGAAATAGTGTCTAGTGATAACGTGAACGAGTGTCTGAATCAATCGGTATCAGTCTCTAGTGAAAGTGCTATACGTAAAACCTCGTCAGTTGAACAAATTCCTGAACCGATTCCGCGTACACGTGATAATAGTACTCAGTCATCCTTTCGTACAAGGAAATTGTTCTAACACTCATTTAGCCTTAGGAATATTGTAGATATCATCTTGTTTCACGTAACTCATTACTATTGTAGCTTTCTCATCTTATCTCCTTTCTTGCCGTCGGGAGCATGTTCGATGTAATAGGTACTCACATATAACACGAAAACGCTGACGCGGCCGGGACACCGCGCCCGCGTTGCATCGAGCCAGTAGCATTCCATCGTCTCACGCGCATAGCATCATTCATTTTATATAGTTTAAATCAAAGTAATAAACGTAGGATTTTCGGGATTTCTGGACTCTTATTTTAGCAAAGCCCATCTCGTTAGGGTCGCGTCCCCTACAATATCTATAATTATACTTCAGCTAGAAACCGGTACGAAAATTATTGTACTAGTGCTTTGTACAATAATTTTCGTTCCGTACGAACAAGTAAAGCATTTGCTATGACTGAGCTCGGTCATTATCACCCATAGTTAATTTCTCGATGGCTGCACAGTGATAATTTGAAAAAAGCATATTTCAATCGCGTGCTTTTGCTTCTTCAGACCCGCGACATAAACCAGCTTCGGGGTGAGCACTACGCGGTAGACTCTGGCAGCATTGAGATGCTGAAGTTTGTGTTGGACCACGGCGGACAGCTGGATGTTGTGGACAACAACGGATGGACACCGCTGTTCAGGGCTCGTAAGTAGCATGTACGACTTTAAAAATTCTTTGGTTCTTGTTCTTACACTGGTCAGTGTCTGGCTAATGCTGGCTTCCAGCGTTTTTTCAATATTTTTTTTAATCGACCCCACATTTTAATGTATGATACTGTTCAGCCATCTGGAACCGAAATAACTTTGACAAACTCTTATTAAATAAACTAAATCTTAGTGAAAAAAAAAACCACGCGGGCAGAATTCGAGCCGGCGACTGGTCTGTGACGACCAACGCTTTACCACCTAAGCTATCAATCCTTCTTAGCTTTAAGTAAATTATTGACGATAGCAATAAAATTTAATATATTTAAGTAAATAAAAGTAATAATAATGTGTAATGAAATGTATAATAAAATGTCCACCAAATAATATTGAAAATATCTCACGTTGAAAAAATATTTCCCTTAGAATATAATAACTTGGCCGTGTGGTATCCAGCAGAGCAGAATAGCCACTTCAACTCTTTCCGTGGATGTCGTAGAAGCTGACTTAGGAAATACAAGCTAAACAAAGCTTATAAATATCTGTGAGACCTCTCCAACCTGTCAGGCCAGCGTGGAGAGTGTAGGCCAAGTCCTCTGATTGCTCTGGCCAAGTATGGCTCTAGTAGTACAAAGAGGGTCGTACTTCTGTAGAAGAGACTAAAAAAGATCTGATAATGATGAAAAAAACTGCGTTTCAGTATGTCAGAACGCCCGCACAGACATGGTGGAGGAGCTGGTGGCACGAGGCAGCGACGTGGAGATCTGCGACGCGGCTGGTCTGCCGCTGCTGTCCGTCGCCCGTTTTCTCACTAATAGATTGTATGCATCCGTTTCCATTATAAGTAGCTACTATTTCTTATTTTTCCTTACCCAATGGTCACCAAGCGTAAATTAACACAACCTACTTTTTATGTATTCGCATTTCATCTGTCTTTGTCAGTTTCAAAGCATGATTTATATATGATATGCAAAAACGCATTTTCAACTCTACATTCATCAAGTTTCGGAATATCTGACCACTTTATTTTTATTATGTTACTAGCTTTTGCCCGCGGCTCCACCCGCGTCAATGTCGATCCCTTGGGAATAGTACTTTTTCCCGGGATAAAAGGTAGCCTATGTCCTTCTCCGTACTCTATAGAACTTGTATGCAAAATTTCATGATGATCGGTTCAGTAGTTACGGCGTGAAAGCGTAACAAACAAACAAACAAACAAACAAACAAACAAACAAACAAACAAACTAACAAACTAACAAACTAACAAACTAACAAACTAACAAACTAACAAACTAACAAACTAACAAACTAACAAACTAACAAACTAACAAACTAACAAACTAACAAACTAACAAACTAACAAACTAACAAACTAACAAACTGACAAACTGACAAACTGACAAACTGACAAACTGACAAACTGACAAACTGACAAACTGACAAACTGACAAACTGACAAACTGACAAACTGACAAACTGACAAACTGACAAACTGACAAACTGACAAACTGACAAACTGACAAACTGACAAACTGACAAACTGACAAACTGACAAACTGACAAACTGACAAACTGACAAACTGACAAACTGACAAACTGACAAACTGACAAACTGACAAACTGACAAACTGACAAACTGACAAACTGACAAACTGACAAACTGACAAACTGACAAACTGACAAACTGACAAACTGACAAACTGACAAACTGACAAACTGACAAACTGACAAACTGACAAACTGACAAACTGACAAACTGACAAACTGACAAACTGACAAACTGACAAACTGACAAACTGACAAACTGACAAACTGACAAACTGACAAACTGACAAACTGACAAACTGACAAACTGACAAACTGACAAACTGACAAACTGACAAACTGACAAACTGACAAACTGACAAACTAACAAACTAACAAACTAACAAACTAACAAACTAACAAACTAACAAACTAACAAACTAACAAACTAACAAACTAACAAACTAACAAACTAACAAACTAACAAACTAACAAACTAACAAACTAACAAACTAACAAACTAACAAACTAACAAACTAACAAACTAACAAACTAACAAACTAACAAACTAACAAACTAACAAACTAACAAACTAACAAACTAACAAACTAACAAACTAACAAACTAACAAACTAACAAACTAACAAACTAACAAACTAACAAACTAACAAACTAACAAACTAACAAACTAACAAACTAACAAACTAACAAACTAACAAACTAACAAACTAACAAACTAACAAACTAACAAACTAACAAACTAACAAACTAACAAACTAACAAACTAACAAACTAACAAACTAACAAACTAACAAACTAACAAACTAACAAACTAACAAACTAACAAACTAACAAACTAACAAACTAACAAACTAACAAACTAACAAACTAACAAACTAACAAACAAACTCACTTTCACATTTATAATATTAGTAAGGATTTGGTTTGGGGTACAATAGGCTAGTTTTCTGGGTCGTAATAATGACATAACAATTAGTCCGTCAGTTAGATAATCAAACAATATTGGACACATTTCTTTTGTCAAATAAACAATCCTTACTAATATTATAAATGTTTTTTGAATATCTAACTGACGGACTAAATATATTTTTTTAGGAAACTAGCCTATTCAAAGGCTCACCATAATAATTTATAAACTCTAATACTTAGCACCAAGTAGAATATATAAACATCAAATTAAATAAACCCACTCTATAGCCCGGTGCCTGAAATATACTGTTTTATTCACAAAATAAATATATACTTATCAGAATAATTTTACGTTTTGTATATATATAAATACAAAACGTAAAATGCTCACTTAATATTGTTTTATTGAAACAAAAACATTAAAACCGAAAGACTTTTATTTCTTGGATAAACATGCGCTGTATTCGTAGTATTTATTTATTGATTTTTGTAATATTTTTATTAAAACATTACTATTACGAGTGTATCGATTGCGCCTGATCGTATCACCACATGACATTGAGACGGGTAATTGTAATGAACACTTAAATTAATTTTTCATATCGTAGCGTGTCAGACGCTAGCGTGATGCGATATGGAAATTACGTAAATTCCATTTCATGTATTTTTTTATTACATAGGGCGGCAATCGAGCAAGCGGGTCACCTGATGGTAAGCGATCACCGCTGCTCATAGACTACTGCAACACCTGGGGTGTGGCAAGAACGTTGTCGGCCTTTTAAGAAAACATAGATAGACTCGATTTTGAAGGTTCCAATGTCGTATCGATTCGGGAATACCGCCGCAGGCAGTTCATTCCACAGTTCGGTCGTACGTGGCAGGTAGTTTCATGTGTTTGTAATTTGCCATTACTTTTATTAATTTGGAAAGAATCACATAAAAACATATGCATCAGTATTATAGAATGGATGTGCTCTTAGACACTTTTTTTCAAAATAGTATACGTCGAAATTGACCAAGGGCCTGTCATTATTTCTTTTTCCGACTTCAACCCTTTAAGCCCAACTTTACCGTTTGACTTGATGTGTCTGGTCTGTTCCAGTGGGCGGAGCAGGGACTCTGTGCTGAGCATAGTAGACGCCTCGTTCCCGCACGAGCGTGCGCTGGCCATCTTCACCCGACTTACCAAGAAGATCCACCACGTCCGCACCATATTTAATAAGTAATAACATAGGTTCACTCTCACAACAATGAAATCTATTTCTCACCTGAACATGAAAGCAGTTCGTCTTGCTTTGATCTTCTTATCTCAAGAGACTAGTCATGAGAAACAGGCTATGACAACTAGAGCAAATATTTTACATGTAAAGGTAGTTTTGGTAGATCGGTAGATGTAATATAGATTCTTATAGTATGGATTTTTTGTGTTGATTCTTCCATGCTGGTCTGGGAGAATATAAAAAAAGTAGAATGTACCGGCTGCTTCTTTTTCCACGTAGGCCGTAAAAACCAGCCAATCATGTCAATAGGCGATGTGGCTGGCAACCCATCACTATGTTGATTCAATGTTCCACCTATACGCTCACTCGCACCCTAAAAGTTGTGAACTTGTATCGTAGGATACGAACTCAACGATACTATATTTTACAATAAATACTCATATAGATAAACATCCAAGACTAGGCCAGTCTGAAAAAGATCGTTTTCCATCTTGACCTGGCCGGGAATGAAACCCGAGAACCCTCGTGTCGCGGGCTGGCGTGTTAAACACTGCACCATGGATTTAGAGGCTATTAGATCGTTCCGACTGTACAAGAAATCGAAATAAAATACCACATTAAAATTAAAAACTAATTTATTAGTTATAAAAGAGTATTTACAAGAATCCTTAAACTAACGGAGTATTGAATTGCATTATACGCGTAACAAAGTGGTAACAGGTGAGAGCGACTCCTAGAGCCGGCGCAAGATCCCACAGCCACCCAGAACTCACGAAATGCGAAAATGGCAAGGCTTACATACCAATAA
Source organism: Elegia similella (assembly GCA_947532085.1). Classification (NCBI taxonomy): domain Eukaryota; kingdom Metazoa; phylum Arthropoda; class Insecta; order Lepidoptera; family Pyralidae; genus Elegia; species Elegia similella. The sequence continues at coordinate 19,589,808 of OX383947.1, forward strand.
ATAAGTTAACAATAATTATTTCTCAGACGAGCCTTAGACATAACCCTATTAATACTAAATGCGTCCAATGAGAGACGACCCTACTCGCAAAAGACGCAGGAAGCTCTTTTTGGCTCTGTTGTATACTATGACCGTTAGTCATCACTTTTTCTTGGACTTCGCCTTCGAATTGCGTACTCGAATCTCTTTTGTATCTTTTCTTAGCTTCTTCTTCACCTTCGTCCTCATACTCCTCATCATCCATATTTTCAGTGACTTCTTGAACCTCACTGTCATCGGGTTTTAAATCGTCAACAGGTTCTTTACTGGAATTATCTTGGTATACGTTAACGAGTTTTAGATGGGTCGATGGGTCTGATGATGCTGGCATATCGGGCATTTGGTCTTTGGTTAGCTCTGAAGAGGAAGGCTTGCTGACTAAAGGTGGTATTTCACCTTTAAAAGGACCGAACTGTGGAGTTTTAAGTAAAAGTTCAGTATTAGAAGGAAGTTTCGAAGAGTATATTTTTGGAACGTTTTTGATATCTGGAACGCTGATCAGAGTAGAAGCTGATATTTTTTTTCCGTCATAAGTTGTAAACGTTGGTTGTTCTTTTTCCATAGTGATTTTTTGTGAATGCTCCGTACTTACTTTCGGATCGGGTGGTAGGTAATGAGGACTTACTCTATCAGACGCCATTACTAAATCAGAAGGTACTTCCTTTTCCATATTTTTCTTACTAAACAGAGCATTTAATTCTTCTTCAGTTTTAACATACACTGGGTGTGGCCTATCTTCTTTGGCATGGTTTTTTGGGAATACTTCTTTAGTTCTATCATTCGTTGGTAATAAATGATCTGGTGGGGATGGTATAAACATGGGTTCGAAAGTTTCCGTCATTTTGTCACTTGACTGTTGATAATGGTGATTTATAAACTGAGGTGCTTCTTCATAGTCCTCTTCAACATCTGTATCTTCTCGCCTATTATTGGATAGACCTTTATCTTCTAAATCAGTAATTCTATCTTCAGCAGCCATTAGTGGTTCTCGAATGATTGGTTTAAAGCCACTTTCTATTACAATTGAATCTGGTTGGAATCCAGTATTTACAGCTGGTTCCAGAGCAGTTTCAAGGTCTGCAACAGATTCTCCAATGAAATCTGAGGATTTAACATAATTTTGCGTTTGGGTGGAGTCGGCTTCAATTCTCAAATTATGCAACGTAGACTTGAACATTTCTGGCGATATCGTTGAGGAAGTTTGGATGTTCTGATGTTTAGTTGGAGTCATTTGTTGATCTAACGGCTGTGGATGGTCCATGGGTTTACCTAAAATAATTTGACCTGGTTTGTTTAAAAACACAGATGGGGTACTGTGTTGAGCAATTATACTATCACTTGGACCAGGTAAGGTAATTTGGCTCTTAACGACTTGATTCGCAATTATATTAGCTTGTCCCAACGTCAACATATGACTTTGATTTGGTGGAACGATTGCATTTGGTCCTGATTTTCCCAGTATTATCGACTGAAGAGGACCAATTTGGTTTTTAATCTGTCCTTGTCCTTGTTTAACATGTTGGTTGAAAGCTGGTTTGTTGTGATGTAATGGCGGCATCGCTTTCATTGGAGGAATGCCAGACGATAGCGGACGATTTATGTTGTTAGGTGGCCGGTTGTTAGGATGTTTGTGCGGAAGAGGCTTCTTTTGCATCCCATGTGGCCCGTGCGAGTTCGGCATTGGTAAAGGGTATCCCATATTGCCTTTTGGATAGTTAGGGGGTCTACGTAATTTTATTTCAGGAGGGACTGGACGCCTAAATGGTGGGCGTAAGTGACCCATAGGCTTATTGGGTCCATTTGGTCTTAACACGGATTGCAGCGTCAATGGCTGCTGGTTTGGTGGCAACATGAAGTTGTCCGGCCTTTTCGTCGCTTCTACCACATATTCGTCATCCTCGCGTAGCGGTTGTTCCGGCAAGAAAAACTCCTTTATATCCTCATGCACTTGATACTGTGGCAGCTTCTGCGGCAGCTGTGTCGTATTTCTGCGCATATCGTCCTTCATCATGCTCTCAATACCCTCTACGGCTTGTATCACTTCCTTGATTTGTGCGGTGGTCACTGGCGGCAATTCAAACTCCTGGGATGGGTATTGCTGGATCCTCACGGGCTCTCTGACCACCTCCCCCGTAAGGATGTCGCCCTTACTACTGAAATCGTTATAATTCGTTTTCGTATTGATTATTTTCTCGACCTTTCTGCGCTGATCTATAAAGTTAGAGTCAGGAGCGACGCGGCTATGTACCTGTACGGACTCCTCGCTCGCGAGGTCGGGCGCCACCACGCGCTCCACCACGCGGCTCTCTTCGGCCTCGCTCGCGTCGCACTCATCGACCACGTTAATCTTCCACCCGAGATACCGGTGGGTGAAACACTGCAACACATAATTTCATATGAAAAACATGAAAAGCAAAAACAAATTTAGTGAAAACCTTTCACCGATCGCTAAATAGTGAGAGCGTATTAGAGATGTCATGCGAAACTAGGAAGACTTGGAAGGCTGAAACAGAAAACAAATAGAGAAATTATACAGTATAGGTATACAAAGCAAAAACATGTGTGCATTAATCGTATATAGAATAAGATGTCTATTAGAATTAGAAATACAGTTTCTTGTACCCAACTATACTGATGATATATTACGAGTATCACGCCATTAACCACGATATTGGATGAACCAATTTTGATTATATCTTTTAGTCATTGCTAAATGAACCAGTGCGGCAATGTTAACTTAGAACTAGATTTTAATTAAGTATTGTTGAATTAACTAGCCACAATATTTTAAAAAATACTAAAAAGTTAACTAGTACATAATAATAAGTATTGATTGTTTGTACCTGCTGAAGCTTTTTCAAAGCTCATAAAATTTTAAACAATAAAATTAAACATATTAATCCAATACTTATATAACCAAGGCATCAACTCTTGACAACGATAAATGGATCATAAGCAGGCGTGAATTTCCAATAGTGTAGCCTGCCCAAATTATTTCAATAAAGATGACTCATCAATATATCAGATAGCCAAGCTACTAAAGAAATAAATATATCGAACAAAGACACAGTCTTGCTAAAGTTACGAAAAGTATTTCTAATAGGATTACAGAATAGAATTCAACTACTCAATATTGAAAGATTGACAGAATAGTAAAGTATAAAATAGAGTAATCGAAAACCGACACAACTGACCTGGTAGTAAACCGTGTCAGGAGTGTTCCTGTCAGGCGTCCAGGTGACGATGCCCGGGTTACCGGGCTCGCACTCAAGCGTGAGTGAGCGCTGGTAGGCGCCGAAGCTGGGGTACTCGTCGGCCTCGGGTCCGTTCGGGTCGGGCGTCCAGTTGCAGAGGCGGCCCACGCCGGTCGGGATCAGCTCACCACTGCGCATGCGGCGGACGCCGGCGTAGATTTCGATACCCTGGAATATTACAAGTACATAATGTTTATCAACATCATCATCATTCTTAGCCCACATCAGCCCACTGCTGGGCCCCTTTCCTTTTTTACGCCTTTTTTATGCTCCTGTGCTAGTCTGAACATAATGTTATGATAATGATATTAATTTTTATATGTGATCGCAAACAAAAGATATGTGAACCATTATATTAACCGTTATAAGGTGTAATTTGTTTATAGAAAGAGTAATCTAATCGATTATTAAGCAAAAAAAATATTTTTATACCCTATACAAATTAACATGTGTATCAAAGTTTTAAATGCAATTCCCAAATTGTACTTAGTAAACATCATATCAAAGTCTTACTACATAATTCCTCGGTCATCCATCCATCCATTTATGGCTTATTATTTATATTAATAATTACAAACCTTCCTCTCTTGATCGTTTTTATGCAAGTAACCTCCAACAGGGTCGTTCGTTATGTAGAAGGGATGGTATCTTGCCGGTACTTCGGGGTTGGAACCACCTTCTACAACGAAGGTGTATTTCTTTCCTCTGACAACGTTGATCTCAGGGATGAGTAGGCCGTTGATGAACCAAGAGATACCCCAGCCTACGTGTCCTGTGAAAACATTCAGATGTTTATTTAGCATCTAAGCCATTTTAACTCTTATGTTATTCAAATTTTATATTATTTTTTCCCGCTATATATTTTCATGATTCTGTCATCGATGGCTTAAATGATTATCTCTCAAGTATATTCAAAGGAGTCACCGATGCTCAGTAAAGACCTTAATTGGTGCTAATACATTAAAATTGTGCATTTATCAATCGTCGTTTATAACAAAATATTATAAAAAATGCCAAAATGGATATTCAATATGAAGAGGACTTAAAAAACGTGTGACATTTTGGCTGTATAATCAATCATATGTTTATAAAAAATTGCATAAGAGGTTGTGGACAGGCTGACTAGCTATGGAATGTACCTGTGATAGCGGAGTAGCCCTGCTTTCCACCGGTGGGTCCCATCTGCGCGTAGAACACGCCATCTGGAGGCTCGTAGCACTGGATCGCGGGGATGTCCCACGGCTGCACACGCGGTACTGGTCGAGGAGTCGGGACTGGGTTCGGTTTTATCACTTGTTTCTGGAAACGTAGTAAAAATATTGATGAATCAAACATGCAGGTATAGAGCTAGAAGGCTCGAATAGTAAAATTAAATAAGAAATTGGATAGTTCAATCTGCTGATTGAGCCAGAAGGTATGTGTCGTGCTACATTCTATTACGTCGGTATATGTACTGCTTTAATAATACTAGCTTTCGCCCGCGGCTACGCCCCCGTCAATGTCGATCCCTCGGGAACAGAACTTTTTCCCGGGATAAAAGGTAGCCTTTGTCCTTCTCCGTACCCCAGATAACGTATGCAAAATTTCATGATGATCGGTTCAGTAGTTACAACGTGAAAGCGTAACAAACAAACTCACTTTCGTATTTATAATATTACTTAGTAAGGACTAGCGGCCCACCTCGGCTTCGCACTTAGTACGATGCCGAGGTGGGCCGCTATACAAAAGTATTTATTTAGCCCATGTTCATCAGGGATAATGTAGGAATCTAATGATGAAATAATTTTTCAAATCGTTTCGGAGCCTATTTAATGCAAATAAAACAAACAAGCAAATCTCTTCTCTTTATAAGTGTAGACATATTCATTAGTTTCGACGACCTCTGGCTCAGCGGTACTACAATTGCCTTTGAATCTGGATAAGTTGTCAGACCCAAGACCTATAATTTTAGTTATTTACATACATACGTATTATCACGTCTTTATCCCTTACGGGGTAGACAGAGTCGAAGGCCGCGTTTAGTGTGTTGGTGGGCGTAAAGGTGGAAAACGGAATCAAAATAGTGATAGGTTGCTAGCCGCATCCCTTATTGTCATGATTCTTTAGATTTTCGCCCATTACCTTGACTTTAATTATTTGGATTTCCAAATGTCGGCGAAATATTTAAATACTAGTTTAACACATGTCAATCACATGTGATGAAACAATTGTTTTACTATTGTGTCTCGTTAATGGGGGTTACCCTAGAGTTACCTAAACATATTTGGGCTCTACGAATAAGTTTCGTTAGGAGACAGATCGAGATGGAGAGTCTTTGTGGACGCCCTCTGCCCCAGATAGGGGACATAGGACTATAAGTCAAGTAGTCAATTGAATAAATAAATAAATATATACGGACAAATTACACAGATTGAGTTAGCTCCAAAGTAAGTTCGAGACTTGTGTTATGGGATACTAACTCAACGATACTATATTTTATAACAAATACATATATAGATAAACATCCAAGACCCAGGCCAATCTGAAAAAGATTATTTTCCATCTTGACGTGACCGGGGTTCGAACCCGGGGCCCTCGTGTCGCAGGCTGACATGTTAACCACTGCGCCACGGAGCTCGCCATATAAGTTTCGTAGTGTGGGCTATCAATATTTTTATATGAAAAAAAAGAAACAAAGTAAAATAACTGGCAGGCAGGTTGTTTATACTATAAGATAGAGAAAAGTGGTCACAGAAACCAAATGTTTAGTACAACAAAGATCAGAGCGTGTACCTTTTTGCTTTTATATTATGAAAAACAGCAATTTTTCACAGTTTCCACACAGTATCGAACAATCATTTAATACTCATGATCTGAACTTCTGGTTTAAACTAAAACTGGTTTTGAAAAGCTTTATTATGGATGCAAATCTTATTTTATTAACTTATTTTAAAAGTTTATAAAATATTATTATTAATTTAATTTAAGTATTGAATTTAAATAATCCCCATTCGCTCTCGTGCATCGATAGCTAAATGGCAGGTGACATATTAAATCTCGTCCGAGCATGTTTTTCGTTGGATCTTCATCTGTGACGCATCGCATCAGAGTCCGTTAAAACGCATCAGTCATTCTGTAGGAAAAACTCGTTGACTATATAAAAAAATATGGCTTACGTTCTCTTCTGGTTGTCTAGATGGCGCAGGTTGTTCTCTTCGCGGTGGTTCTTGCTTATCTTCCTCCTCAGATTCTGGCATTGGACAGTTCCACACTGGCGCTCTACCGAACTCGATGAATTTGTCACCCTGCATAAAAAACAATCAACACACATTGACTTAGTTTAATACAAGGTATAAATAATACTGAGTCTGTTTGATTTGAAAAAAGAAGTTAAAGTATGATTTTAAGCGATTTTTATTCTTTCGGCGTCTTGGAAGCTATACTGATTACTATAGTGATGAATGATAGGAGACTTCGTTCCTGGAGTTCAAAGGTCCAAGTGGTTGGTTAATATTAGTGACTAGAAGTCGATCCATCTCTTCCGCGGCTGTTAAAGGAAATTGATGAAGCCTTTGTATTACATAGCATACTCGTACCTTGGTGAAGTGATGGTGGTAGGAGACTTCGTTCCTGGAGTTGAGAGGTCCAAGAGCCCATATAACTGGCTGGCTCGTGTTGGTGAGAACTGGTCGATCCAGTTCATCCGCGGCCTTAAGACTGCGCTGGTAGGTGACGATGGAGTAGCCGTTGACGAGCGCCGCGTTCAGCAGGCGGATGGAGTTGGTCTTTTCCTGGAAAATAAATTAATATGCTCTAATTAATAATTGAAACACCATGTTCATAAAATTGGTAAATGGTCACTGTAGATACAATGCACAAACACATTGAATATGATTCCTGCGTATGAGTTGTTCTACCGTGCACAAGCATTGACTAAACGTTATCAGTTACCACTGATATTATAGACAAGGTATAGACAATGCCACTTACATATAACGCTTAGTCAAATCAAAATTCAGATACACAGTTTTAACTCTTCCAATTCAACAGGCTACAAAGAAGAGTTAGAATATAATTCATACTACTAACTTCAGAGATACATGTATCCAATTTTGAATAAAAATCTTTGACTTTGACTTTGACTTTCAATATACGAGTATAAAACCTAGCATCAAAGTCAGAAATCTAATATACATCATTTTCCTAAAATATTGCGGATGCCAACATGCGCGTGTAGGCAACGCAGATTAAACCCAAGTCTGTGTTTTCATAGACTTGGGTTGGCAACGTCAATTTGTGAGAGTAATGGTGAAGTAATGGTATCCTTCTGCCAAGAATGGACTGCTTTACATACATTTTACAATGAACGAAATTTGTGTGGTACTCATATTTAGATATTTCAAAGCGGTCAAAGGGTGTTCAGTTTCACATAGACAGTTTTGTGTTGGTGACGTGAACCTTACTGCGTATGAGAGAAATAGGATATGGTGAAGTTTTTGAATGTCCGAGATAGAAGCGCGGTAGCTCATATGGCAGAGCGTAGGTTGTACATAGACCTAAGGTCGGTGGTTCAAATCCTGCCCGCGTGGAATGTTCTAACCATATCTTATTTCTTAATTAAATTAAGAAATAATTTAATAAAGCATTTCGTATCCCTTGCATTCTCCGTCAAAGTTTCACCTGTGACGTCATTGTTTGATTGTTTGGTCGCAATACTCGTGAGGAAGTTAGCTTTGCATCGCGGTAGAGTGAGTTCTCTTATACGTGCGTTATTACCTAAATGCATTTTAGGTCCAAATTTGACATAAGCTACTGTTATGCTTCCTAGTTAGTGGCATGCTAATTTGAAGCACGTGTTACTTAGTAGAATGGGAACCTTTTGAATATCATTCCCGTATAAAGTTCCACCTGCTACTTGATAGTTCCAATTCATCGGGACGCTCAAACTCTCTTAGTTCTACAGTGAGCTAGGTGGAGTTAGCTTTAAATCGCGGTTGAGCTAAAGTTCCTACACAGGAGCTCGGTGAGGCTGCGATTTACGGGCGCCGTAATGAGTTGCAGTTAGTCTTCGATGTTAATATGCTACGAGTACAGAGGTTAATGCCAATACTCGTACCTCTTTACACAGTAAATTTAAATTTACCTGGTGTTTACAGTGCTTTTTTTTAAATGTGTAATATGTTTACTACATATATGTATTTAATCCTTACCATATACCTTTAATTATCTTTTTTTTTAAGTTTTTCGGACCCAAAATAAAAACGGGACCCTTTACTCAGCCTCCGCTGTCCGTTCGCCGTCTGTCAGGGTTATAACTTTTGAACCGCAATAGGTAGAGACTTAATTTTTTTACAGCATATAATAAACACATATAATGTTATTAATTGTGTGGTGGTAAAGAACCCTTATTGTGATTACAACTGGCATTTAGCCGATTTAATTTTTATTTTTTCACTTTTCCTTATATAGTGATTAAAAAGCCATGAATATACTAAATCCTAGCGTGAAGGAGATGATTGATCGTTGGGGATCGATTTTTGTACGATGCTAAAAAATAAGCTTAAAGGGAACAATATCCTTACTAATATTATAAATGCAAAAGTGAGTTTGTTTGTTTGTTTATTTGTTTGTTTGTTTGTTACGGTTTCACGCCGTAACTACTGAACCGATCATCATGAAATTGTACATACAAGTTTTCTGGAGTACGGAGAAGGACATAGGCTACCTTTTATCCCGGCAATAAGTACTAATCCCGAAGGATCGACATTGACGCGGGTGGAGCCGCGGGCGAAAACTAGTCTTTAATAAATTAGCTATTGCTTATTTACTATAATTACATGGGACCTCACTGAACTGAAACCGTGTCTTTAACAATACAGCATTCTGCGTCAAAGTTCCACTTGCGACGTGATTGTTCCAATCCATCGCCGCCGCCGCCGCCGCTAACTCCTCGTGCTGCGAGTTGCCGGGTCGGCTAACTTACATCGCGGCTGCGCTAGCTCCCGCGTAGTTGGGTGCGATTTACGAGAACCGTAATGAGTTGCAGTTAGTCTTCGATGTTTATCTGTTGTAGATGCGAACTACTTAAGAACACAATTGCTACTGACTCTTTATGTATTGGTTTGTAGCGCCACTTCTAAATTATGTGTACATTTTTGTGAAACTGCAGAAATATACCTATGAGGGAAAATGTTCGTAAATAAAAGTAACGAATGTGATTTGCGTAATATTTTCCCATGTGAAACAAATGTGATGTTTGTCATATAGGGTGATACGTATGGGGTTTCTGAAAATGTTAAACACGACGCATACTGCGGATATTTATTTCTTTATTATCAACTAAATTGACCGCAACCGGGTTCCATTTTAAACGGCGTTCGGAATTTTATATACCTTGAAGGATCACCCTTTTAAGCAAAAACAAATTCTTTAGAAACTCGATTGCTTTTTTGAAATTTTCATACAAAAGAGTTCAGATCAATTAGTATGGGAATGTCAAAAATATCGTGTTCCCAGCATTGGTCGAATAGGAAAAGTTGTTCATATTGACCGGCTGAGTCACCCCTTCAAGGCTATGTCGAGGGTACATTCACACCCGGTATATTCAAATGAAAAAAGATAATTAATTGTATATAGTATGATAATAAAAATCAATTGCTGAACTTAGTTCCACTCGCCCGAGGAGCCCGTGAGGTCGTGACTCACTCTACTGCGATCTGTATCTGTGGTTGCCAGCTGCTAGACTGACTAGAGTATGAATTACTAGAACCGCGAGTACAATTTGTAGCCAAAACATTCGCTTAAATTCTCCGGTACAAACTGAGGTCTTTTACTCGTACTCTTGATTATTCATATGTTAGCTGCTTTATCGCTATTTTCATCCCGATTTGCTTTTACACCTATATCTTTTTCTTCTTCCTATTTAAGAGCCTGGCTTTTGTCGGAGGAGTGGTTTTATATTTTCCCTGTCCTATCCACTAATTGTTTTATTTCCTTAAATGTTCTTGCGATTATTTCAATTGTGATTTGCTCGAAAACCTTATCATCGGTTTTCTCCTTCCTCTTTTTCCTACTATCGTCCCTTCAACTATTGTTTTAAATAGGGCATCATCATTACCCCTATGGCGTGTTAGTGACTATCACTTGTATCAGATTTTTCTAGCTGCCTCGTCTAGCAGCTGGCCAAAGTACATTTTTACGCAGTGCAGGAATAGTTCACACCGAGACTAGACCCACTGTTTTACGAGGTGTTTAAAGGCGCCCGACATCGTTCAAATATTGGCTTAGCATGCTCAAAGTACGCAAAATCTCAAAATATTTTAACCACTTGTGGTGGACGATCAGAGTTTAAACCACAACTCAACCAACATGCTTAACATGCGTAAACACTGTGCATCCACCGGCTCAACTTCAGAGCTGACTGGACGTACCAATCCAAGTACCTCTGAACATAACAAATATATCCAGTTTCCTTTCATTATTGCATTTCTTGTTCCGAGCAGAAGAATGGAAACATGTTCCTCGCTTGAAAACGTCGGGTTTGAATGGCTGCATTTTGAATGCGACTCGTAATGACGGCGACGGATGGCGGAATTTTATGAAACGAAGTTGATGTGAATCTACATCGGGGTTATTCACGGAACAAACTTGAAATATAGTGCTTGTTGAAATCGCAACCAGCTGAGGATTTTACTTCACTACATAGAAAACTGGCATAGATTCCACAGGTAACAAATATCTTTCTAAGCTTATTTTGGAACCCATTTTGTAATCTCACTTTTTTATGACATAATGCGGTAAACGAGCAAGCGGGTCGCCTGACGGTAAGTGATCACATGACTGTCGCCTATTTAAGAAAACATAGACTCGTTTTTTGAAGGTTCGGTTTTTAATGTCGTATCGATTCAGGAACACCACCTCTGGAAGTTCATTCCACAGTTCGGTCGTACGTGGCAGGAAGTTTCTGTTAAAACGTACGATGGTTGACTGTTAGTTATCCAGGTGGTAAGGATAAAATATTAATTTATGTCGGGTGATACGATAGTGAAGTGAAAGTTTGTAATTGACAATTAGTACCTATTTAAGAATTTGTTATTTAGTAAGAATGCTGTTAATCTTCCGAACAAAATATCATCATATCAAAAATCTCTCCAGATAATTAAGTTACAGAACGTTTGCAACCTTAGTTAAAATCAGAACATACATATATTGATTAAAAAATGTGTTTTCGCTCTAACTCAATACGAATATCGCCTCTCACCAGCGCAGGAATCCCTCACTGCTACACACACTCTCGCATTTAATTAGCAGTCGATCATGTCATTCTTAGGGACCTTGTCCATCGAGCTCTTAAAACACTAATTGAACTCACCCCAAGCCTCTCGTCGGGACAGGAACCCCTCACTCCAGCACACTGGCTCTTCGCGTCCAAGTAGTAGTCAATAGCGTAGCCCTTCAGGGTAGCCTTATCCACCCACGCCACAGCCACGTCTCCGCCCACCATCTGCGAGTGCGCCGAGTCTCCGGAGATACCGAATGCCATGTACTCGCCATCCTCTGGGAAAGCAACACTAAGTTTATTAAATTCAGTTCATGACCTAGCTCGATTATCATCATAATGCTTTAAAAGACCTGTTTAAGGACCACGTTCACCTAAGTAATCCTTTTCTGTAAAAGCTGGGATGTGTGCGAAACATTTAAACAGAAGTACAGTGGATATTTCTTTAAAATCTTTATCGCTAAAATTAAATAAAGGTTTCAGTTATCCCACTATCTTATCCAAAGGCAAAAAAATAGATGGTTTTATAGGTAACTTAAAAGATCCCATATTTTTTTGTGAATCTTTGCGTTCCGGAAGGAGTTTAGAACCTACTTAAGGACATGAAGAGCCGTGTATTAAAAGTTCTGGTACTTATTTATAATAAGAAGATTTAAGCTGTTTCTTTCCACCTGATTTTGTTTCTTGTCATGTCTTCGTTCCTTCTGTGATAGAAACCAGAAACAAGCTCGAAAAAAGAAAGAAAAGCTAACCGAGTTCTCCAACAAGTTGCAGTTTCTCACCTTTGTTTCCGAGCTACTCACAGTCCAGCATTAACTTTATCTTACCAAAGCCTCTCTAAGGCTATTATATAATGGGCCGGCTAAGGCTATTATATATATGTGACCGGCACAGCCCTTTAAGAGAACAAGACTAATTAGTTGAGACTGAATTAAAAGCGCACCGAGTTTCCCGACGACTTGCAATACAAAGCTGTCACCGGCGATCGCCGAGGCTGTGTTATGACGGGCTTTCTGACCGTCATAGTTTACGAACCTTTAAGAAGAACCTAACGAAAGATAAGATGTGGAGCTCACCGAGTTTTCCGACGAATTGCAATACATTACTGTCCGAGCTACTTCATTTTTTTTTTTTATTTATTTATTAAGGTTTACCAACGTTTGTTTACATTGTTACTTAATTCTAAAGTATTTCCTATTAGTTACTAGCTAATTACGTAGGCCGCAGCCGGAGTACTTAAAAAAAATCAAAGTTTTAAAATAAAACTTTATTAAAATAAGAAAAATTACAATTTAAATAAATTCTAAAATTAACTAAGTTCGGTCGATGCTAGATCCGAAGTGTCCGTTCCTCCATGGGCTGATGCAATTTTCGGTGCAGGCACGAGGCGTCGACTCAGCAGTCACGCGGCAGGGCCATATGGATGAATATTGCTGACTGTCTTCGAGAATGTTCCAAAAATGTAGGTCGATTGCTAAAGGCTTGTGGATACTGTCAGCGATCTTCATAGAAGCTATAGCTATAACACCTCCACCCTCAGAACAGCAACTATTTTAGAACTTTGAGAGAAAATGTTGCTGGAAGATGAGATTCGTCTTGGTGTGATCTTTGGTTGTTCGGATGAACCTCGGCATATGTGGGTTCTTCGTTTCTCTCGTTTTCAGGTGTGGTATTCTTGTTTTCAGATTTAGTATGCTGGCGGCAAGGTAGATATCGTTTGATAAGCGCTCCCGTTATAAGTAAGAGCACTATTGAAGTCACACCATAGAAGGGTAGTGTGGTGTGATAGATGAAGTCAGATGAATCTTCATTAAGAGTTACAGGTGGCTGGTGAAGTATGTTTTCTTGAGCAGCATGTAGACCTTGTAGATTTATTGAGTTAAGTCGTAGCAAGGGTCGACTTCTGTTTGAAGTTATCTTATTACTCGCAGTAGGTATCTGGGTAATCTTCATTGGTTGGCCTTCGACGTGATCGTTTATGTTGGTGATGGTGAGCTCTCGGGTATGTAGAAGACAGCCTTTCGGTATTGTTACTAGGTAGCTTCCATGTAATACGGTGTAGTCATCACGCCCACACGTTAGTTGAACTTGTGTCGGATGAGGAAGAGCAATTGCGTAATGTCTATCGTCTAGTTTCTCCACAACTTCTTTCGTAAGTGAGATGGTAATCTGTTCGCAGGATTCATCAAGAGCTTGGTCGGTGATGAGTTTGAATACGCAGTCTGGTTGAGTCTTAATTTGATGGTTAAATTTTTCTTCGCAGATGTAACGAGTAGTTATCTTCGGGCATTCAGCCTCTATGTACACGTAGGAATTACTATTTGTGGCTACTAGGGGATAAGGAGGGATAATGACTAAGTTATTTTTATTAGGCATTATAGACAATCTATACAGATCATAGTTATCTGGAGAAACTATAGGCACTCTAAAGACTATAACTATTTGATCGTTACTATAGTAGCAAGCTGGTTTAATTATACTATAATATTCCCTAATCTCTATATCTAAAACCTGATTTTGGTTATATAATACTCTCAACCTTTTAATCATATTACCTAATATATCATAGCCCAGCATTGAATGATGCGTGCTCGACGCTCTCACAAATGCAAGCATATCTTCTATCCTAATTAACTCTAATGTTAAGTCCTCTACATTTTCACTAACAATAGCCAGTAACTGAGAAAATCTAGCTAATCTTAACATGATATCCTCTTGGTAACTTGTGGTATTTAAAAGCAACTGTAATGTTTCATTAACTTTACTTTGATTTTCAACTATCTGTAAAATAACCTTATTATGCTGGTCCATCCAATCTTTACTTAGGCTCATGTGACTATTAATCTCTGAAGTTAACTTATGTTGATTATCTTTTAGAACTTTAATGGCATCATTATATCTTAAAGCATCTGAATGGTCCAGGTTACCAGTAATACTCTTTATGACAGATCCTAAGCCGTCTATAAGACCTCGTCTAACTCGATTTGGCTTTAAACTTTCTAACTGGTATAATGCTTTATCTAGTTTCTTATGAAGATAGTCAATTTGCAAAGCATACAAGTAGGTGCTATCATTACCTAACATGCGATTAGTTTCATTAAGTTGGGTATAAACTAATTGAATTTTATCTTCTATTTCATTAATATTAACGTAACTTAGAAAGGTATGATAGTGGGTTATGAAAGTTACAGAGCCAAGTTTAAATGGTAGTAATCCGGGTCCGTTGTCCATGCTGTCAAGTTTTATCTCTTGAGCTTGAGTCAGTTGAAGGCTGAGCGTCATCAGTAGTATCCTGTAACAAGTTAGCGCTCTTAGGGACGCGTTTTAAGCGAGACTTAGCAACGGGACCTCGTTTTTTGGAAGTGAATATGTGAATAGGTAAATTTGCTAGGACTTTATCTTGAGTATATCGTGCGGCTAATTTTTGACGGCTGGCAACGGGGTTCTTAATGAATATCTGTTGCTCAGGAGCATACTCTATATCAGGTTCTCGGGATTTATTCCTATTTTCTATGAGGTTAGTTCTGTCAGCAAGGGAGGTATCACTTATCAATTCATAAACCTTTTGTACCTGATCTCTGTGATTTTGTATATACTGTTGCATTAATATCGGTGTCAAGTCAATATCAGTAGGGTCTCTAGGGTCTAGGTGACCTAAAATTACGTCATATGGTCTACACTTAGTAAATGAGTGAACTGAACTATTATAGGCAAGTATAGCATACGGCATGAGATTCACAACAGGTTCGTCATGCTTCTGAAGTCGTAAAATGCGAAGATGTTCAAGAAGAGTAGAATGTAGTCTTTCTATATTACCATTGTCATTCGGTGAATGGGCCAAGGTCTTATGGTGAATAATTTTGTGAAGCTTAACAAATTCGGTGAACATCTGATTAGTAAATTCCGTGCCTTGATCTGTTACTATAGTGAGTGGAAGACCATGATGCGTGCAAAATGTTAATAAAGCCTGTAATACACTAAGTGCAGTCCCATCTCTTAGGAGGTAAGCCTGTGCGTATTTTGAGAAAACATCTACGATTGTAAGATACTTTTCGGACTGTGCTGTAAATAAATCCATGTGAACTATCTCGAAGGGCTTGGTGGCAGGCGGTACAATGCAAAACTGGGGTCTTATTGGATTACGATCATATTTCGCCTGACCGCATATAGTACAATTGTTTATAAACTTAGTTATATGATCTCTCATCTTTGGCCAGTAGTACTTACTAGACAAAGATAAGTAACATTCATTTATCCCGCGGTGGTTGGTCTTTCCTTCGTGATAGTGTTTGATTAACTCCTGCTGCCGGAGATAGTCCTTGACGTTTTCAATTTCTTTCTTACATAAAACTAAGCTCATAGTTGAACTCTTAAACTTTTCCTGCAAAATAGGCACAACAGAATACATACCAAGTGTTGGGGTTATTAATAAAGCGGTCTTTATTTTAGGGTTTACATACTCTTTAATTGCGTTAATTAAGTCTTCTTCGAGATTAGATTCAGTTAGTTGTACAGACGTGCGAGTGTGTGTGTCAAAAGGTTTAGTAACAGTCGGTTTCTTTTTAATGTCTCCTACGATAGTCAAACATAGTTGTCTGTTAAATTTATTAAGTGGCTCGTCGGTTATAGGTACCTCGAGTATTGGATTTTCCTGACTAGTATGTACTGTCGCAGTAGAAGAGTTGCCCACAGATGGTGGCCTTTCTGAGGGATTGGCAATGATGGAGCTTAGCTCTTCATTGTGGATCTCCACACGCGAGAGAGCATCTGCATTGGTGTTATACTTGCCCTTTTTGTATATAACTGTATAGTCATATTCACTTAATTTAAGGCGCCAGCGAGTTAGCCTTGAGTTGGGCTCTTTTAGACTCATAATCCACTGAAGTGGTTTATGGTCGGTATAAATTTTGAATTTTCGACCAAATAAGTATGGTCTAAAATACTTTGTGGCCCATACTATTGCCAGCAGCTCCTTCTCAATGGTACTGTAGTTTATCTCGCTCTCATTGAGAGTACGTGAGGCGTAAGAGATAGGTTTATCAGAACCTATAGGGCCCTGGGAAAGAACAGCTCCTATGGCGACATTCGAGGCATCTGTCGTCAAGATAAACTCTTTACTAAAGTCCGGGTATCTAAGAACAGGGTCGTTAGTCAGTAGTGTCTTGCATTTTTCAAAGCAGTTATTATATTCAGTATCTAATGTTATTTTACAACCTTTTTTTAAACATCTGGTAAGGGGTTTCGTGACGCGGGCAAAGTCGGGAATAAATTTTCGGTAGTATCCTAATAGACCGAGAAATTGTTTTATTTCTTTGGGAGTTCTGGGCAAGGGGTATTTCTCAATAGCTAAAATTTTATCAGGGTTTGGTTTGATACCCTCGCCACATATTATATGACCAAGGTAAGCGGTCTCTAGTTTTAAAAATTAGGACTTGTCCATTTGTATTTTAAAATTGGATTCTCGCAATCTCTGGAACACTTTCTCTAGATTGATAATATGCTCCTGCAGGGAAGTACTGAATACAATGATATCGTCCAAATATACAAGACAAATTACATTCTGGAGGCCGCGGAGGACATTGTCCATGACCCGCTGAAAAGTGGAGGGTGAGTTCTTCAACCCCATCGGCATTCTAAGAAATTCAAAGTGCCCGTGTTCCACGTTGAACGCAGTCTTAGGAATATCCTCTGGGTTCATTTCAACTTGGTAAAACCCAGATGCCAAGTCTAAAGTTGTAAAATACTGGCATTTACCTAGCTTATCCAGGACATCGGCTATGTTGGGAATGGGATACTTGTCATCTATGGTCTTTTCATTTAGTTTACGAAAGTCAACCACGAGACGCCATTTCTTTTTGCCAGAAGCATCAGCTTTCTTTGGCACCACCCAAATAGGAGAGCTCCATGCTGAATCAGAAGGTCTGATAATGCCCTGGTCTAACATCTTAGTTATCTGATCACTAACCTCTTGTCGATGGATAAATGGGTACCTATAGCTCTTAGTATATATAGGTACCTCGTCCGTAGTCTTAATAGAGTGTTTAATTTTATTTGTGAAAGTTAATTTCTCGCCTTCAATATAAAAGACGTCGG
Source organism: Elegia similella (assembly GCA_947532085.1). NCBI lineage: Eukaryota > Metazoa > Arthropoda > Insecta > Lepidoptera > Pyralidae > Elegia > Elegia similella. The sequence continues at coordinate 19,607,451 of OX383947.1, forward strand.
CATACTTGGCACAGATCGATAACAAATTAGCTTTTTCTTCCTCATTAAGATGATCAGTACGCAATCTTGATAATACATCCTTAACTCGCGAGCTAGGAGGGCTAGAAGGTTCACCCTGAATATTAAATAAAGAGGCGCGTGCGGGACTGTCTAATGAAAAGACAATGTCATTGTGTGTTGGATTTTCTATTTCGACTATACCACGGTTATTTTCTACAGTAGTGAGACATTCGTGAATGATGCAATTACATATTAGCTGTTCATTTACTATGACGTCACCATCAGGGGTGTTAAAAGGTATACGAACTAATTTACTTGAATTTGCCGGAATTATACCTTCATACAGATTTACATTTCGGGAATTGAATAGTCTGATAGGGTTGCTAGCATTTTTCGTATGTAAAATTTGTTCCTTTAAATCTATTCTTGCTTCCCATTGAGTAAGGGTGTCCAACCCTATTAACCCATCAAAATGATCGTGAAATTTATAAACGTAAAATGTTATATTTTCAGGGCTCTTAAGCTCACTAAAGCAAGGTAGTAAAATCGAATGTTCTCTCCTAACAGAACCTTGAATGTTACATATCTCGAAAGGTTCATATGTGAGCTGTACATTAGAATAGTATTTCTGTATAGCTTCAGGGCTCAATAGGCTTATGTTGGCCCCTGTATCGATTAATAACTTTAAGGGGGGGTTTTCTATATTAATATAAGGTAAACATCTCTGTGTTTGAAGGTTTAATTCTATTTTGGCTTTTTTATAATTGCATCCTTCCGAAAATCCTCATGATTTACTGAGCTAGGACCCGGCTGCGGTTCCGGTGGCTCTGACAGTACCGGTAATTCATAAGACGTGTCTACTTGTGGTTGATTTTCATAATAATTATAGTCATAATAATCATTGTAAGTCACGACGTCATAGTCGTAATAATCCTGGGAGTAAAAGTCATAATTATTATCACAGTAGTCATAGGATGTCTCACAGTCAGTCATATTTACGTCACGAGATTTAAAATAATTAGAAGGCGGTGGATTTCCGAATTTTGTCCAGTCATGGCCCGACGGGGGCAGTGGTCTCGGTACAAAGTGGCTTACACCACTCATAGGGCGTGGGCCCATGTTAGTGTTAGGTATATTACGCGGGGGCAGTCTAAATACATGACTTTGTGGATTATAATTAGGAGGGGGTGCACGGAACATTTGCTGTGTACGCGTTGGCATGCGGAAAGGGGGTTGGCTCGCTTGAGGGTTAGGTCTGAATTGCGGAGGCGCCGGTGCCTGCATGCTGCGCTGCCAATTATTATTAGGTTGACTAAAAGCAGGGAAAGTAAATGGTTTAGGCATATGAACGTTAGGGGTTGCATGCGTGGATGGCATAAAATTATTACTTTTAGGCATTAACGGGAGATGAAAAGATTTAGGTAAAGCATTATTACGCTGCTGCAGGTACATTACATTAGTTTCCTCCTGCACATATTCTAACGCCTTTTCAATAGTATCAGGTCGCATGCACCGAATACGGGACCCAAGAGGTTCTCTAAGGCCACGTACAAACGCCTGCATTGTGAGTTTTTTATATAGCGTTCGCTTAGCTTCTATAGTAGTGTGCACATTCTCATGCAACGTTACGTATGTCATTATAATACTAAAAAGTGACTGACACCTCTCGTAAAATTCCTGGGGTGTGCTAGACCCCTGAGTCTGCAATGCAAGGTCATTATAGAGGGCTGTTTCATCCCTTTGGTCCGAAAAATTATTGATTAAAACTGTTCTGATGCCATACCAGTTATCAGGTATGCCGTTCGAGTTAATCGTTCTCGCGGCATTCCCTGTGACCTTATTAAGGATACCATTAATTACTGCCAAATTGTTTAACTCGGACCCCGGCTCATTCCTAACGTAAGCTGTTACTAACTGGTCGCAAATACGAATAAATCTAGTCAAAATGTTAGGGTTCCCGTCAAAATCCGGGACAAGGCGTAAGGCCTTAAAAATAACGTCGGGGTTTATCACTTCCCTCTCTACATCTAATCTATTTTCCGCAGGTTTCTGCATATTAAAATCTAAGTTTCTACGACTGTCTAAAGTGTACGCCCTTCGAGACTGCCTACTGGGCGTCCCTTGGCAATTAATTCTAGGATGAAAAATCGTGAAAGGAAATCACTACTAAAATTAGGACTTAGGAATTATGGGAAAGCAGCACAAGATAGAATTCTAGTGTACTTACAAAATCATGTCGACTCGTTACGTATCAATGTCTGGATACCTGGGTCGTCTCCGGCGGCGTGGTCCTCGAAGTTCGTTCTGGAGTACTCGTAAAAGCTTGAGAGCTCAACCAGCGGCGAAGGGAGCAACGATGTTTGGAGACCGATCGCGCACTGACTCGAGTATCCTACTATGACTGCGCCAATTACGTAGGCCGCAGCCGGAGTACTTAAAAAAAATCAAAGTTTTAAAATAAAACTTTATTAAAATAAGAAAAATTACAATTTAAATAAATTCTAAAATTAACTAAGTTCGGTCGATGCTAGATCCGAAGTGTCCGTTCCTCCATGGGCTGATGCAATTTTCGGTGCAGGCACGAGGCGTCGACTCAGCAGTCACGCGGCAGGGCCATATGGATGAATATTGCTGACTGTCTTCGAGAATGTTCCAAAAATGTAGGTCGATTGCTAAAGGCTTGTGGATACTGTCAGCGATCTTCATAGAAGCTATAGCTATAACAAGCTAAATGTAACAAACAGTTATAGGTAAACACAACATGCAACAATTATCTTGAAGTTAGTATTTTTATTTTTTATTTTTTTTACAGAAGTATAACCTATGTTACTCTCATAAAGAATGTTAAACATTAGACCATGAGTAGGTACATTCTTAATCTAAGAACAAAATAAACGCAACAAGACCTTATTAAATTATGTAAGTCTAAATTAATAAAGCAGCCTGTTTTGCTGCTAGGTATTGACGACAGCATTTCTTACCTTGGCAAATGAGTCTGCATGGATATCAAATTCCTTACTCAATTCATTTATAAGTCTACTGAGTCTTGGTACTGGGGAGTTTGCTCCAAATTTAGTTCTACGAAAACAGGGACTAAGTGGATCTATACATTTACGGGGATATCGGTATGGGACTCGAAATTTGAATTTACTTAATAGTTGAGGGCAATCTACAGAATTATTAAAAATTTTCCAAGCAAATGCCAAATCAATTTTAGTTCTACGACAAGTTAGGGATTCGACTTTAAAATGTGTCAAACGCTTACTATATGAGGATAATGTGTGTTTTGAGATACCACTAGAGTGAGTAAGATGCCACATAAATCTCTTTTGTATCCGTTCAATTCGTAAAGCATGGGTGGAAAAATGGGGTCTCCAAACAACGCTTCCATACTCTAATATACTACGCACAAAATTATTGTATAATAGCTTTTTTGTTTTTGCTTTTTGAAAATCTTTAGCATTACGAATAACAAACCCCAGTGCTTTTGACGCTCTTTTTATTAAACTATTATAGTGGGGAATAAATGTTAATTTTTTATCGAATACTATTCCTAGATCTTTTATTTCCTCCAATTCTTGAATTTTTTCATTACCAATTCGATAACTAGTAGGCAACAGTGATTTTTTTCGCGAGAACTTTACATGATAGCATTTCGACGTATTTAATTTCATATTATTCTGATTACACCAAGATATCAGTTTGTCAATATCAGCCTGTAGTTTGATAGAGTCATCCTCTGTAGCTATTACTCGGCAAAACTTTAAATCGTCTGCGTACATAAACGAATTAGAGAATTCTAGCAACTCAGGAATATTATTAACAAATATAACGAATAGTATAGGGCCCAAATGTGAACCCTGCGGTACACCAGAAGTAATTTTATGTAGTCCTGACTCATAGCCATTAACTACTACATAAAAAGAACGATCTCTTAAGTACGAACTTACCCAACTAAGCAGTACACCTGATATGCCATAAGCTGACAATGTTTTTAAAAGGACATCATGAGGTACGCTGTCGAACGCTTTACTGAAATCCGAATATACTACATCCACCTGTTTATTAGCATCTACTGCTTCTGACAAAATTTCAAAAAACTCCACTAAATTCGTAATAGTTGATCTATTATGGGTATATCCATGCTGGCTAAGACTGAGGTATGGTTTAAAGTGATTAATAATCTAAGGACATATAAGGGATTCAAATATTTTTGCAAATTGTGAAAGAATAGAAATTGGTCTGTAGTTTTTTACAGAATCTTCACTTTCAGACTTATAAACAGGAACAACTTTGGCCAGCTTCCATTCTGTTGGAAAGACTCCATTACTCAAAGATTTGTTATAAATTAATAAAAGGGGTTCTACTAGTTGCTTTGCACAAGAAACAATGAAAATTGGCAGAATATTATCCGGTCCGGCGCCTTTACTACAATCTAAACTTTGTATTTTTTTCAATAATGTGTCTCGATCCAATTGGAGTAGTTGTAAACTTTGATTTAGCTCTGGAATTGAGGTTACATTTCCAGAAGATGTAGATTGACAAGACTGAGAGCTTCGGCTATATACAGACTCGAAAAAAGATGCAAACATCTCACAAATTTGAACTCCATCAGAAGTTGATTCTAATCCATCAGTCATTGTTAAAGGATATGATCCAGAACTTTTACGCTTACCTTTTACGTAAGACCAAAACAACTTAGGATTGGTATTCATTTGATTTTCTAAATCATTCATTATAGCAATTTTTTGACATACTTTTACATCTTAAGGATACCTGTTGCGTCTTCCTGAAAGAGTCACTGCACTCTCCGATCAACCCCAGAATCACAGCAAGGGAAAATTTAGTAAACACTCACCTGGATTCGTTTGTGAACAGGATTCGAAAGGATTCGCCTTCCACGGGACTTGGTCGACCGGCCGACGACCCTTGTGCTTGAACTTTATTATTTCCTTGCTGCCTACACTTGTGGTACACCATCACACACTCGCGGATGAGATTTAAGGTTGTTTTTGGCCAGCGAAGCTCTTAGGAGACGTTATTTTTTGTTATTTTATCAGCGCAAGCGACGCGCTAACATGACTCGATCGCCATATTTTTTACGACTGTTCGGGCGACCAATCACAGGCCGCCGACGGCAAAAAAGGAAATATGTAGGGGGGAACGGAAGCAAGATAGATAGGTAATTTTATAAGGGTTTTAAAGTTAATGCTTACACAATACCAATTCGAGTTCTATTCTATCCCTGGGATTATTGTACTTTTTAAGGCGCCGTCTTAGGTTATTTTTTTCATTTAAAGTTCTGATTAAATTACGATCATACCATATAGGATATTTAATATTTCTTACTCTTTTCACCGGTACATGCTTGTTGATTGTAGAACGAATCTTTTCATAAAATATTGTGACCATATCATTAATATTAAGCACATCACTAAAAATGTCATTCCAGTTAAAGCCTGATAAAATATTATTAATTTTGTCGTAATCACCCTTGTAAAAATTACGTTGCTGATTTTGCAAATTGTATGTTAGTTTTTCGTTATTAATAATTATTAGTGTCACCTCAAGAGGCGGATGCACATCTATTACGTTACTCAACGGATCGTCAGATTGCTTGACTTGACAAGACTGCATAGTAGACAACACCAAATCAAGAACTCAAGAACTCAAGAACTTCAAAGGATATTATAAAACACTTTAAGTTCAGCTTCCACTCCACCCTATCATCACTAAGCTACGTTATGACGGGCTTTGTGACTAGCATAGTCTTTCAATCTATAAGAAAAATCCTGTTTTTTATGACATACAACAAACGAACAAGCGGGTCACCTGATGGTAAGCTATCACCGCTGCCCATAGACAACTGCAGCACCTGGGGTGTGACAAGAGCGTTGCCGGCCTTTTAAGAAGACATGTAAGAGAAGATGTGGCGCTCACCGAGTTTCCCGACGAGCTGCAGCACGATGCTGTCGCCGGCGACCGCCCAGCGCACTTCGAACGCCAACTCGTCGTGCAACACCTCGCAGTTCAGCTTCGACTGTTAACAAACAAAAACTTTGCTTCATACTTTTCACGTCCATGACTTATCATCTAACTTTTAAGGTTTGATAACCCAACTATTTCACTCACTACTGATCCAAACCAATTAATTAATCGGAAATTGAAGCAGTTACGTAATCTGACAATTCAATGTACTTAGACCAAATCATTATAATCATAAAATGTTATAAGTTAATAGTCCAAACAAACTAATGTTTGTTTAATTAAACTAAGAAACTTTAAATCATAGCTCCCAAATAGATGATTTTGATTGTTTGATTTGTCAAAAGTAGACTTTACTTAATACGGTTTTATCACGTTCATTACATTATTTTTACAACTATCGTTTTCAAAACGTTAGGTGCAAAAAACTTTGCAGTTTTCATGGTCGCAGGTAGACTAAGCTGACATTTGTCTTTTGTGTTATAAGAACTATGCAAAACTACGCCTACACGACTGCAAGACCTTCAGACACCGTGAGCCAAAACCGCGTACATCTTGAACGTTATCAACAAATGTTGTAGGCGGTAGTGTTGCATAGTTCTTATAACACAAAAGACAAATGTAACTTAGCCTACCTGCGACCATGATAACTATAAAGTTTTCGCAACGTTATGTATTAAAAATAATGTAATTAATGCGATAAAACTGTATTAAGTGATTTAATTTAAATGTGTAACAATTGCGGAAACATTATAAACGAAAAGTAGACTTGATCAAGTGTTCTTAGCAGGGAAAGTCTGCCAAGAGTGTGTTATAAGTTATGATTTCTTTTAAATACCTATATCTTCCCGAGCAAAGCCGCGGTGTCTCGCAAGTCTAGTATAAAACGAAATTTAAAGAACTGGTAAAAAATAACAAAAAGTTAAACACCCTTCAACCTATCATTTTTCATTACATTATCAATTGCTAAACTTGCTTTGCATCCCGTCGTATTAGGGTTCCGTGCCTGAAAAGGTAATAGAGAACCCTTACACCGAGTGATTCTATCACTCGGTAGTCCATCTGTCTGTCGAGACTTTTTCCAAGGAAAACGCGGCGATATATAAAACAGAAATAAATGTTACATATTGAGATATGCGGTCCCACCTTTGAAAATCAAACGTCATAGTGATCGCAATCTAAAGACGGCCTGCCACATATTTTGCGAATTTGCTTTAATTAAAAAGGGAATCAAAACTTATAGGAAACTTCCTATTGACATACAATCATTAAATTTGGCAATAACCAAAGTTCAATTACACACATAAAGGATAAAATCATATAGGCGTAAATTTACAGTTGTAACTATGATATGATATAGGTAACTTTAACATACTTTTTTTAGAACCCACGGTGTGCGAGTTTGGCGCGTGGTTTTATGCTTTACCAGTAGCCAGCTAGACCTGCCTAATACAAACGTCCCGTTTTCAGTAATTGTACTGTGGCTCCAGCATATTTTTGCTGCACTGTCAAAAAATACCTTTGATAGTAGATAAAATATCACGTATTTCATGGAACCTTGTTTTGAGATCGTTTTACAAAAAACATCCTCAATTTGCAGTATCTCAGAGTTTATTGGAATACAGTACATTGTTCTCTCTATTGCATTTTATCAGAATTCCAGCTAACAGATATCAAATATTTGTTGGCTGGCTGGCTCTTTGCAAAAAATACTAAATAAGTACCTTCCACAGTTTGCAAACATATTTTTCGGATAAAACGTTCGTATTGCTATCGTTTTGTCGATATGAAACAGATTGAAAACGACTCAGAGATATTCTGGGTATGGAATCTACATCGAATAACCTTCCGATGTTTTTGCAATCAACTTTATTTGACTGAATTTTATAAGATATCAAATTGATTAAATTAACCATAGCTTATATTCATTTATAGTTTATTGTAATCTCTACTATTTTGAATAATACAGATAAATAAAAATTGTTTCGTATGTATACTTTGCCGAAAGCCTTTAAAGACGTTATTTGGCAAATGTCGCCATGTTTTCGAAGCAATAAGTATTTGCAGCAAGTCTGCAAGAAAGACTGCATGGCGGCGGCGGCGGGCGATGCCATCCGGAGGAGACTTCGAGAAGCTTGATGGCCATTATTAGCGTTTACGCGCAACCTCGGGCGTGGTTTCCAGTGTTGCATGGCCACTAACGGCATACGAAATTTTCAAGCACTTTCATGCTTCGGAAGGTATATTAACTCGTTCACTGACACTGAACCAGACACAAAAGAAATAACAACTAATTACGTCTACAGACGGGCAGTGTCAGCGAAAGTGTTAAGGCTTTGTCATCTCTAATGGCAGTCGTTAAGCTATGTCAGATGCCTTTGAGCAGTTTGAGAAATCTAACACTAGAACCGCTTACAGCCATGAAGACAAACATCAACTTTACATTCCTGATCGAAAATGAATGTTGAACGGCTGGCAATCTGCCGGCGTGCGGGTCACGTCTTCGCAACAAGCGGTAATTCGGCACACTGCCGATTACACAGTAATTCTAGCCTCGGGTCAACCTAGCCAGAAACAGACAGTGCAGAAATGTACCCCAACTTATTCCTACCGATCAATCATTCTGTAAGCATTTACTGTCAGTTTATCAGTATCGCTTGTAGCCACTAAGTTTTTCTGCCACGTCGGAATAAGATACAGTTTGTGATAATTATTGCAATATAAAGCAAGCAAGTAAATTCAAAACTCTAAATCTAAATTTAATGTTCCACGGATTTTGAAATTATGGCTACAAATTTTGTAAAATATAAATCAAACGTCAGTCCAGATATAGTACATCATTTGAAAATGTACTTACGAGGAACAGCATGCGTATAAGTGACTCGTTCTAGGCAGATTTTTTAGTTTCCTTCAGGCATCCGACCAATATATAGCAACATTTGCCTACAAAATGACATTGTACGCGGTGTCTTATCTGTATTCCGTTTGACTTGTGTCTAGGATCTCAACTAGGATGTAATGGCCCGGGCTCCGCAATTTGACGTAGGTAGTTATCGGGCTACGGTTGCACTGGAAGTAGCCTGTAATTCGTAGCTATTGCTTTTTCTTAAACATATAGTCACCGTCAACTTACTCAAACTCGCGCATCGAGGTTCTCTACAATTTTCTTTTTTAGGGTTCCGTACCCCAAAAGGAGAAAATGGCACCCTTATACTAACTTTGTTGTCCGTCTGTATGTTATTTGTCAAGACCCTTTTTTCTCAAAATCGCGTGGAGGTAACTCAAGCTAAAATTCATATCAAATCCGCACTCGCACTTGGCAGGTTTTTTTATATATATAATACTAAGAAGTACAAATTTACGATTATCCAATTTTTTTTACCTGTTTTAGAAAAGATCTAGCTAGTAATATAGTTACACTATTTTATTTATGAATTTGAAATCTAAACTGGTGATATGATTGAAATCAGAACTGGGCGTGAGCATTATTAGCGCTTAAGCACGTTAAGCAATCTCAGACGCAAGCCCCACTAGGATGGGTAACCGCACGTGGCATAAAAAATGTTTTGATTTCCTCCATGCTTCGGAGAGCATGTTAAACCGTTGGTCCCCGCTGACATCATTGATGGCTGTCGTTAAGCTAAGTCAGGTGACTTTAGGCAGCTTGCACACACGAAAAACAACAAACAAATATTGAATGCTATAGTAATTTTTTGTTTTTTTGTAGTTGCACTTTTCGTTTCAATGTAAATTCAGTAAATACGGGCCGGACGGCTCGTGACAGCGGAGGTGTCGAATGGTGACGGTGACCGACCAAGTTATCGGAGAGCGCCGCAGTCCCAGCGGCCTCACAGATCCAATATCGTTAGAAAATCCACGCTAACGAGCTTTTCATGTGTGAAGTCTACAGTTCTTACATTACAGCCCAAATAAAATGTGTTATATACATTTATGTCTGTATAGTTTTTACTTAGTTTAAAAATAGAAAATATTCATGATTTTTTGTTCCATGTCTTGAAAGACATGAGAACATTTCTAAATAATTAAGAATTCTGAAACTACCCCTAGTCTCAATCACACGCCTCTTCATAACAATGTATGTAATGTACTCGTGTTTTGGCTTGAAAGGGGAGGTAATAAACAGAAAACCTTAGTATTGTGGCATAATACCTTACGTAAATAGCTCGGCAAATGATTAGATGAATTTGGGATTGAATCGATTGCTAATGTAAAGTTTGAGAGAGGGGTAAACGATAGTTCATTATAGATAGTATCATCATCGTCGAAGAACAAGCCATAGTTTTATCGATAGTACTCTATAAAGCAACAACACTGCATAAAGAAGTACAAAAGATAATTTTCAATCAGAGTAACTTTTGTTATATAGTTTCCACAAAAAGAAAACACTTATAATCCACTGAGTAAGTACGTATTTTAAAAGTGTTTACAAGTACCAAACAAAACAAAAAGTAATTTATTTTTAATCAAGACAAACTAGGATTCTGTAAAAATTTGCAGCAGATTTCGTTTGCTTAAAAGTTTTCTAATTTATCCAACTCCTGAGTCCTGAGGCGTGATAAGTAAATATTCTTTATAATCTCAGGCCTAAGATGATACTTTAACGAAGGAAAAGAAGATAGAAAATACTTAGAATTAAAAGTGTTAGTAAAACAAACACAAAATAACTTTTTTGGCAAGCTTTATTTCTTGAGTATTCTAGTTATTTTAGTATATATTGTACAAATTACTTATATTAAACCTAGCTTTAAAAGATTACCTGGACTTAGTTTAACAATTATATGCACACGAATAAACAACCACTGCACGTTGAGTCTGATATTTCCGGTAGGTACCACACTCCAATCACGCGCGATTTACAGCAGTAAACTGACTGTAGTAGCCAGCAGTAGCAAATATAGTTTTGTTTAATTCCATCGCATGCTGCACTCTTTATAATATGGAGTTTACGCGGCGACTGTAAGCAGTGAATGTTTACTTATTCGAAAATAACTAAGCCCAAGTAACGGAATAATACCGGCGTATCGGTTGTCAAGTTTTGGACATACGAACATCTTCTGAATAATATTATCACAGAGAGTGGAGTATCACAGCTAGGAACTAGTGAGTATTGTAATTTTTATCATATGTATGAACTCGAAAGTAATATTATGGCCGGTTCTTGTCCGGTAAACTAATAACACAACATATAATAATGTTGTGGCCCGAATCAAAGAATACTAGAAGCAGCAAAGTACTAGGTAAGCATTGATGTTCAAAAGCACTAATGTTTCCATCTTCTGAGCATCACGTCACATATATTGCTATCCTCGAGGAAACACTCCACAATTGTTACTAGAACATCATCTCCCTCTACTCTACCCCCTGCGATCACCTCTGAAGGTGATCTGATTATATATTAGGCATTAAGATACTATGGTATCTTAATGCCTATTATAGATAGCATTTTACTTCGATGTATTCGTGTATGTATTTACGTTAGTACATAGTATCTGGCTAACATTGTGATTTTATTTAGTAACATTGTATTAAATTGTACTCAATAGTAAATAACGCAAAGCGTTTAGATTCAGGCCCGCAGTTTTGCATTTTATCACGTTAACAATAAGGGGATTATTCTTTATAACTATGTATATCCTTAAAGGTTCCTCCGACCGACACTAACTTAGAACTAATGGTAACTACTGGCTCTTTTCAGGTTCGCTCGATGCAATCTCTTGCTTATCTATGCAAAGCGGTAATATTAGGTATATTTACATTAAGTAACACCGCATCGTTTGTCTTGCATAACGATAAAGGTTTTCTAAAATACTATTTAAGATTAATTCACAGTAGAGCTTAAACATTAGGATCGATGAACTGTTGTAATAAGACAATATTTTACAACAGCAACAATAATCAAACTGTTATTCAATAAAAGGTTATGTGACCGTATGGTTTGAAAGCAATCACCAAGTATTTGATTGCTCTACTCTATACTTACTAGCAGTATTTAAATTATGCATACAAATATAATTCACCACAATAATTGGGAGCTAACAAGCAGCAGTGTTTGATATATTTAAATTTATGACATGTTATGAATTTTACTTCTTTCTATTTTCATGTCGGTGGCAAACATTTTTAAATTTTCTGTTCCCACTTACAGCCTCTTGAATGAATTTAAGTATAAACGTGAAATGGGTCTTTTATTTTAATTTCACTAGCGCTTTTAAACTGAAATGTTGTTTTGATGACAACCAGACTTAATTTACTAAGTTAGTTGAAAAGTGATCAAAAAACTTTATAAATATTAAGCAATTTTAAAGATCTACGATGCAATAAATCTAAGTTTAGTTTGAGAAATGTTACGGAATATTTAATAACCTGTGAACAAGTCATGTTCAAGTGTAAGAGAGCGAAGGCCATCATGTGAAGATGTTACAAGGCCCAGCGGCCACTGCCCCGGTGAGAGGATTTAGAAGGGGCGGCACTCCCAAAGTGAGACATCCCACAACTCACTCAATGTTGCTTCATTTGGCCTGTAAGTTCACTTGTGCGTCATTATTTCCTCAGCCGGCCATATGGACGGTCTAAATAGTTTCACCATCTCGAGTGCATAAAGAAATAAAAATGCAGAAAATCCATGACTTCACCCAATGGCAACATTTCAATAGATCAATCAATAAAGAAAAATTAAATTCTCGTCTTAAATCAGTCTGCTACAAGGGAAGAGTATGGGACCATTTAGGAGATCAATAAATGACAAATTTGGTTCGCTCTTTTACCTAAATGAACTAAAAGGAAGGAGCCTCGTGTGAAACATAAAGTCTAGAAGATAGAACACACTAGGAAAATAAAGGAATGGGACAATTTGACCTCTAATATAGTGCGTTACAAGGTATTACAGAGAAATGCCGGGGTTTCGATATTTCACATAATCTGTACAATGAGTACAATTAAATATGTTTTCATTCCTTTGCATGTTTGAAGTACTGCGGACGTTCACTTTTTACCATGAATCTTCATTAGCGTCATTCAAACCAACATTTCACGTAAAATTTTTGAGCAATAATAATCGCCAAAATTATTTTCTCATTATTGCCAAACTAACTTCAGCATGACTTGTATTTTTACCACAAACATCTTCTGTGAAGAGCTATTGACACGAATGAAGACTTGACGTACGAGCGGTGTGGTTGCGAAACAAGGTTGCATCGAGCGCATCGTTGCACAATGCTGATTGACCTCTAACCAACTAGGTCAAGGTCATTGAACTTCTCCCTACTGCTGAGGGTACAGTCGGTACTGCAGCGGCGTCTGTTGTTGGTATTGCTGTCTCCGGTACAGTTCCTCCTGTAGTTGTCTCTCGTACTCCGCCCTTTGCTGTTCGTATAGCTGTCGCTCGTATACACGCTCGTCTTGAGGCTGATATTGCTGCTGTTGCTGCTGTAAAGCTAACTGTCGGTAGTATTCCTGTCTCCTCAGATCTTGATCGTAAGTTTGCTGTCTATAATCAAGCGGTTGTTCTTGAAACTGCTGCCTGTATACCAGCACTCTTTGATCTTGATAACTTTGCTGCTGATTGTACTGTTGGTTATATTGCGACGGTGTTGGAGCATTTTGATTGCTTTGATAATTTTTTTGTTCATTTTGCTGTATTTGATCAAATTCTTGGTTTCTTTGAGGTTGATTGACTTCTTCTCTATGATAGTAAACTTCCTTAGAAGGTTGTATATCAACTAGTTGTTCTTTAGGAGGCTTATAGTCATCGGCTCGCCTGTGCAGTTGAGCGACGTGGTCGTCCGACTGGTGTTCGAGCAGGGCCGCCAGTCCCGGCGCGCCGAGGCCGAGCCGGGCAGGCCGGTACGTGGTGGCGTCCACGTGGGTCGGACGCGGGCGGTTGCGGGGGTGGGACGTGCGGCGGGGGGTGTCCGCCACCAGCGCATTGTTGCGGCTCTGCAACAGGAAATTGCGCTCAGACGGGAGGGAGGTGCCGGGACGGGACTTAACTATGGAACTAAGTTATGATCGAGATGGGTTTTGAAGTGCCAATGTGAACTTATGGTGAAGTGCCTATAGAACTGTTATGTGAAATCCTTTTATTTACTAATGAATACATTAATATTTATGGTTTACGATCAATAGTATGACAATTAGATTCATATAGATAAAAGCTCATAATTCATCAACTATTGAGATGAACTAATAAGGTTGATAAACTGAGCATATAGCCTTTGATTTTTAAAGAAACCGTTGATTTTGTTTTTGTCAACAAATTTGTCATCATTTTGCAATTTTATTTCATTTTCAAACTAGCTTGGTAGGTAACAAGGTTAATATTACGATAGGCCGATAGGTAACCGTTTCTAAATTTAATATTACAATTTTGTAAATATAATTTACAAATCATAGCTTCTTTACACTTGTAACAAAGGCTTGCTGACAATTGATTAGTTCACTTTATTCTTTATCAAGCCTTCAAAGCTTTTTCAAAGAGATCTTCATAAGAACAAAACGAAAAGGCCTTTATTACATAGAAGACATTAAGGAAACGGTCAAAATATGTAGTTCTTCATTCGTGTTTCTACATCTTAATATGTAATTTTTTAGCAAATGACGTATATAAAGAGGACATGACTGCCATACTTAATACCCCTTTCAATTGACCTCTTAGTACCTCAAACAAATGCTTTGGCCCAAGTAGGCTAGTGGCACTTTCGATAGTAAATTACAGCAAAGGTCAGACGGTGTTTACCTCTCGGCAAGTTGTACAACATTCACATCATTCAGATTGTCGTAAATTATAAACAGTTAAAAATTACTTTCGGTCATCAAACGCTGAGTTTGAAATGGCGGACACAACTAAACATTTTCGTAATAAAACGGCTATACACTACATATACAGGTTCACTTTACCAGACGTTGAAGTTTTTTTTTTTTATTGAAAAACACGACTGCTCTGGAAAAAGGAGATGTAGTAATTGGTACTTGGGTGGAATGGTGTAAGGATTCTACAGATATCTCAAACATCCAACTCAGATCAGGATTCAAGAAGTAATATTGAAAGACCGATTTGTGGCTGTGGAAATTGTTAAAAGGGAATAACATAGTTTATGTAGCGAGACATCATATTAAGCAACTATTGCATATTGTCTATTTTATCATTCATGTACTTAATTAAGCTGGACATTTTTTTAATTATTTATTAAACTTAATTGTTCTAAAATAATAGGCGAACTGAATGCTATCACCTAGTCAACCAAAGTAAGTAATGAAGGGTACCTGTCTATCTGAAAATTCTTCACTAGTCTGAGAAGTTGAGAAAGTAAATGGCAAAACAGCCAAGAAGGGCAACAAAAATAACAGAGAGCAGTTTATTCTTACACAAAGAAAAGTATATAAGTATATTATTTTAACTGTTTGAAAATCGACTAACATTGGAGTATTTTTATATTAGATTGTAAATAAGAAGAATATTAAAGTTGTACCCGTAACCCCTCCTCATCTGAGCGTTTTCCGAATTGAATCATCGCCTCGGTGTGTCGGTGCCCGAGGTCCGTTTTATGGCAGCCTTCGTGCTGCAGTCTGAATTTGACAAAGTTTTTACGGCCGGCTGGCGCGTTGACCATGGCGCCACAGACGAGGAAAGTTATACCAATAACTATCATCGACTTAATTTTAACCGATCAACAGAGTCAAACCAAACTGGATCAAAAAATTATCTACTCCCAAACGATGATTGGAATTGCAAATGGAGGTCTGTCTTGCCCCTGGCCGGGACAGTTGAGACTCGGAGTTTGTCCAACGTCGATGTTCGGCGGCTATTAGCGGGATTTAATATTCTTGCGATAATACCGAGCGTTGGTTTGAGAGCCAGCAAGTTTACTCGCTGTCATTCGTATCCGCACCCCAAAGGTTACGAAAATGGTATTTTCAAACGACTGTTTACAAAAGAAGTGTTATGTATTGATTTTTCATATTTTTAAGGATATAAGCAAATCAGAATGTATGTACATAACTTTAGCCATTACTTCAGGTGTCTGAACAGATTTTATTGTGTGAAGTTATCGTTAAAATACGAAATTTGCATTTTTTTCTAGTAAAAACTTGTAACCGACTCGAATTCATAATAGTGCTAAGTTATTGCTGTAATAAATTGCCTCAACATATTTTAGTGTATGAAATCTGTGATAAAACAAAAATATACATACCACTACCTAAAATATTCTAAACTAATAGGTACCTGTTTTTTATTTATTCAACTTCTTTTAACGGGTGAAATGCTCATGATATTTATGAAATTAAAATCATCTACTGATGGTCTTTAAATAATGAGTTTTATATTTGGTCAACTAGTTAATTAATGAACAACATTGCAGCAGTAATAGTTGATCGCTGCTAAGCATCGCGTTATCATAATCCATGTGCATTGTGTACAGTCAGAAATATACTATGTGTACAAAGCTCATACTTGCTCCGTTTTTATTCATGCCTTAACGCATAACTTATCCAAAGTTGGTAACAGTATAATAAAGTTATAGTGGGTTAATGCAGTCGGGATAATAATATCTTCGAATACAACGCCGGTTATCTTTTAATAATTTGTGAATACTCGTATTGATAAAGCCAGAGCTACCACGTATATAAAGTACACTCTCGCTCAAATTCGAGCCGTAACCTTACTATGATGTTTGCTTAACTTGCAACAAGTAAGTCACAGTGTAATAAAGTTAAAGTGGGTTGCTGCAGTCGAGTTGCCAGTCATTTTGTATACAGCGCCGGCTATCTTTCATAACTTATGCATTATTTACAGCCAAAGCTATGATATGTATCCCATACACTTTTGCTATTATTCTAGCCTTTGCCTTGCCGTGATTTTTGCTTAACTTACCCCAAGTTGGTCAAGTTACAGTAGGTTGCTGCAGTCAGGTTATCGGTGGTTTTGAATAAAGCGCTAGCTTTTATAACTTTTGCAATATTTTTGAGCCCATGTTACTATACAAATCCCATCCCCGCTCCGCTCTTATTCAGACCTAAACCTTATCGTGGTACGCTGTAAGTTTTCTCAAGTTGGTCACAGTATCGTAAACTATAGTGTGTCGCTGCAGTCCAGTTATCAGTGTTTTTGAATACAGCGCAGCTATCATAACTTTCGTATTATTTACGAGTCGGGCTAACAGAATCCGAGCCCGCTTGGAGTTGATACATGGACTCGTTTAAAGTTCCATTAAGTCTAGTATATAAAGGTTGTGGTCGATTTTCTGCTATAAACTTCGAAGCTATGCGACGTCACTTTCCTATTTAAAATAAATGACAAACTGCTCTAGAGGTTGTGACTTTTGTAATATGTATGGACTCAAATGCAACTTAGTCGAAACGAAACTAGTTGCCAAATGACATAGACATTTTGTCGCATTACCTAACCTCTAGAAGTCCCTGTCCGTCTAAGAAAAGAAAAAAAAAAAGAAAAGAAAAGAAAAGGAGTTAGAGTCAGAAAGTTGGTAGCCCACCATTAAAACTTTCATCTTTTAATGTTGGGCTCCATTACAGCATAAATATTTTCATTACTGTGGACTTTGGGCTCCAATGTAGCACAGCTAAGTTTTTTAAGTAATCACTCGTATTTTTTTTTTTTTTTCATTTCTTCTGCTGAAGAGGAATTGTAGTAAATAGTATACAATAGTAATTAGATGGAACTGGAATGGTCATAATAATATTAGCACTGAACATTATTCACTAATTTGAGTAAGTTTCTGTTTCAGAACAGAACCAAAGGTTCGTCTCAGTTTCGGTTATTCACACAGTCTTACAGCACAGCTTCACAAAATAATTTATATAACAGAAACATGTCTAGTTACAAAACTAATAAATAGTGCGCACAGCATTCATATTTACTGACAAGGAAACATTTTATAATCATTAAAATAACATAAGGAAGCTAAGTATATAAAGTACTTTTGAATACTTATGTTAAGTTCTTACGATCTTAAGTATACAATAATTTATAAAATTAATTTAAAAGATATGTTATGAAAAATATATGATTTGATGCTAAAAGTCTAAGACAATTGTCGAATTCTTTGTCGGTTACGGCAGAAGGCAGCAATACATTCAAAGCGATGATTGTACAAAAATAATCGAATATGTTTATCATAGTGTAAGAATACCCGCATTTTGAGCCTTTAGGTACTACATTGTTTGTAGTAACGTCTACTGCTGTTGGATGCAACAAACCACAGACAGCTTTCCCGCCCGATACAATCAAAGATGGCGCGATACTCAGATAACATCACTGGATTAACTAAACAATGCTGCCACTAACTGCTTAACTAAACGGTTTCACTTTACACCAGAAAAGCACATAGGCTATAAATCACGGGAAAAGGAGCTGGATTTTCCTTTAGCCAAAGAATACAAATTGATAGGGTCCTAGCTATGGTAAGGGCTCCGCCTCTACTAGGGGGCTGAAGAGGGTGTCTCAGGTATGCCATGACTAAACAGGTTGGGGCCGCAGAGCTTAAAGTGCCGCCACAAGGTTTAACCTGGCACTAAGTTTTACTTCATTAATATAAGGATGGATAGTATGGTTGATTTTCATAGTGGGCTGAAAATAGTAAACAGATATGACTCCATTGCGAGGTAATATAATCTCTTTCGATAGTTAATCCTGTTTTCCCAATTGCGCCGCCACTTTTTTCTGAACACCCAGTTCAGAAAAAAGGCGGCGCAGTGGCTTCGGGTCTGATAGGGGCTAATTGGGCTGCAATGTGTCAGTCATTGCTGCTTGCCAAATATTATCCAATGACAGCCGCTCATCCTACTTCAGACTCAGTGCTACCATCTGGCGCATTTCAGAAAACCCTCATTGTGACACAATTTTGTATGTATTTTATTTCACAAACAGTTACAAAATAAATAAATCATGAAGAAAATTATATCAGAAATACATCTGAAGTGGCTTGCTGACAAATATATTTGTTTCCAAATAAAATAGCGACACAACCTCCCTGCTCGTATTCGTGAACAATGGCTCTGAATAAACGACAGAACATTCACAAGAATGCAGTTTATATTGTAGCTTGTTGTGTTTGTATTGCAGTGTCAGCATTCAACTATAATAGTTTAAAATGTGTATTATGTTTAAAGACAACATATAAAATTGATAAACTAGTGACACAACTTTAATCTACATTAGCTTTGCAAGCGGCTCCGCTCGCGCGGGTGTAGACCCTAGGAAACATTACCTTTTTCCGGGATGACAGGTACTTTTCCTTCCCCGGGCCACAAATTATCTCTTCATCAAACTTTGTCTATACCTGTTTAGTGGTTGATGCGTGAAGAGATAACAGGCAAAAAGACAGAGCGACTGACAGACTTACTTTTGCATTTATAATCTTAGCAAGGATACATGTAAAATTATGTTATAAAAATAAAGTGCACCAAAATGTAGCCCTATAAAGGACAAAATATTGAAAAGACTGCGGTTCTTTTGTCAACGCTTGTCACAAGACTCGCGACTTGGCAAACTCCCTTTAATTAGGGTGCATTCAAGATTCAAACGCCAGTAACGTCACTGCGGGGCGATCTCTTCAGCAGAAATCAGAAATAAAACGTATGTTTGTTTATTTTTTCGTATAATACACATACAGATTAAGCCAACCCCACGCTTAGTTACGAAATTGTTTCGTGGTATCCTAACTCGACGATACTATATTTTTTAATAGATACATTTTGCAACGAAACAGAAAAACATCCAGACCCAGATCAATTTGAAAAGGACCGTTTTCTATCTTGACCTGGACGGAGATCGAACCCGGGACCCCGCGATTCGAAAGCGTGTATTTTTTTATATCGATTTTATATCTTTTATTTCTACCAACTTTATGATAATGAAAAGTGCTTTTATTTGGAGTAACAATTATTATACATGTCATAATCTATTTTGTGTGTCAATAAATAAATAAATAAAACTTTGAACCATATGCGTTATTAACAATAATTCGTAATTCTAATGTTAGTAGGTATAGCTTAGTTTTAGAGAAATAATATTTTTTTTATTGAAGTGACCCACGCACGCACGCTGCGTTAGACATCTGACATTATGACTATCGCCACTTCGCATTTGAGTACCATTTGGATTTTGATAAAATCATGGATCTCAAATGGATCTTAAATTATTTCAAGTATCCGAAAGTAAGTTTAATAAAACTGCTATATCAGAGTACCATTACGCTAATTTAATTACTGACAACAATATGTACCACTAACATCCCCTTTAGAAAAAAAAAATAGTTTAAACAATGCATGACAATTGTGACATGGCCTTAGTTCTGCATCTCGTGAACAAAGAGTCGGAATAAAAAATAGAGTTTATTCAAAAGACAACAATTGTTTTGTGCAACGCCAGCATTCTTCACTTTACAAACTGTAATTAGGTGCCCTCGGGACTCAGGCGCCAGTGACGTCATTGCGAAAGGTCTCGGGCCAACCGAATTTCTGCTACTTAGAATTTTGATGAATAATATCTGTTAAAATTCGTAAATTGTTTTTTATTGTCTTAGTATGAAGTATCCAATTTTTTACTTAGTATGAATGTAGTCGTTTTTTATTTTCCTTTAAACAAGCTGTTTGCTTCTAGAGCTGCCTATTACTACAACCTTTTTGTAGCCATTATTACCTCTTATATATTCAAACAAGTGTAACAACTAGTTGGTCACTCGCATCGTTCCAACCGTTCGCCCTGTGTTATAATTAGGCGACAGTCGTCAAGCAATGTCAAACACCATAGGTAGCTTAAAGAGCGGGCCTCAGTTTCGGGCATTTACACACACAAAAACCAAACAAACAATAATTTAAATAAATAAATATTTATAATACACAAATTGAGCTAGCCCCACTGCAAGTTGTAAACTTGTATCCGTACTATATTTAATCATTCAGCGTTGACTACTCACACACCCATGAAATGTCAAATAAAATGACAAAAGTGTTTTACCCATAGATTTAAAAAAAAATGAGTCGTCATACTTCTATGGTTTTATCTAAACGTTTACATATTGACATGGCCTTACAAAACTTCTACACTTTGAGAACAAAAGCTCAGAATAGAGGACGAAGTATATATTGAAAAGCATTATTCCTTTGTGCAGCGTCAGCATTCTTCACTTCACAAACTGTAATTAAGTGCACTCGGATTCAGTCGATGACGTCACTACGCGGGTCGCAGGTTGCGCGAAGTTTTAAAGCTGACGACATTTTCAGTTGTTACACTTGTTTAAATATATAATACAGAGTTAGTAATGGCTACAAAAAGATTGTAGTAATAGGTCTAGGTCTGCAATTTTTTTACAGGAAAATAAAATCGCCTGTCCTTCCGTTTATAGTTTTTGACAATAGAAGTAAAAAAAAATTTTATACGACACCTCACCCTTGTTAATCTGTTCGGGCATTTCGAAATTATAATTCACCATATAAACTCACATACAACTATCATGGCCTACATACCACGGAGCTACTCGTACATACATACATACATGAACTCTGAACACATAACTCACTTCTATATTGTGCAGTCATGTAAATATGCCAAAGATGAACGGGACTTAACGACGAAAGATAGCGAGTTCGACCCTCGCGCGCCTCGACTCAAACCTGGGAGTTTGACGAACAATCCACTGGTAGATTTATTCACTAGTGTGAGAAAAGTAGAATGGCAAGTGCAACTCCACATATTTTTTTCAATCCCAGTATTTGTGTAAGTTTCTTTCCATAACAAGAAAACAAGAACTCTTAAATATTAGTACCGAGTACGGAGGACTTTTCAAAAGAGCAGTTTTAAAAAAAACTGTTAAAGTTAGATAAATCGCTTTGGCAATGTAAATATCATGATAAAATTACTTATTTTTTTTTTTAATAAATTACCTTATAAACTACTACTATAAATTTGGCACTTTTGCACCAGCGCCATCTAGCGAGAAAAATAATTTATATTTTTTTATGTCACTTTGTAAACCCCTTATTATGCGTGCAAAATTCTGGCTAAAAACTTTCAGAAACATTTTTATTCCATTTAAATGAATCTGGATTCTGAGATGATGGCTGAGATTCAATACGGAAACCGTATTGAATCTCAGCCATCATCTCTCATTCATTTAAATGGAATAAAAATGTTTCTGAAAGTTTTTAGCCAGAATTTTGCAGGATTGATACCGACGGGAGTGTCTGTCTGTATGTAACGCCGTAATCCCGTGGAATTAACGGATCAAATAAAGCAGGCTTTGCGAGTACCGGGGGAGTGCCGTGTGAGGTAATGATAAATAAGTAGCTTTCAGGATTTTATACTAAAACATTTCAGTAAATAAATGTATTTTAGCATGACTTGGATATTTTTTTTTCTTTTAACTCATTGACGGTCACTGAGCCAGACACAATAGACATAAACAATACAAGTTTACGGCTACAGGCGAGATGTCCCGGAAAGTGTTAAGAATTTCAAGATGTACGAAATTGTTCATTCTTCCATACTAACATTATAAATGCAGAAGTTCTGTCTGTCTGTATCCTTTGCACACTTTCACCATGAAATCAGTCAAGTATACGTGAATCTGTTGAAAGTGTTTTAACTTATATATTTTATTTTCGTTCACTACTTATGTATATTATATTTCCATTTATTAAAAAATCATATAACTGGTAGGTGTTGTAAGTTTTTCTGTATTGCAGACTGGTTATTTTTAAGTGACTTCATCCGCGTATTAGCCTATGTGCTATTCTCATGTGTCAGCTATAACATTGTAAAGTTTCATCTAAATCCATCCTGTAGTTTTTGTGTAAAGGATGCACAAACATCTTCACATCCATTCAAACTTTAAATTATTTTTATATGAATTGTTTGAGCAGTAATAAGAAGACACGCTTATTTGGAAGATGCAATTTTAGTTACTTTAAATAAGTGTGTTTGTTTACATCAAGATGCCTTTCTTTACAGCTTATTTTAAGTTTCTATTGCAAAATATACTCCATACTGACACCAACGTGAGTAATATGAGACGATCGGTTCTTAAGGCTGAGATCAACGACCTCGCCTTTTACTAAATCCGTTGCACAATTATCACCATACGAGTAATTTTTGCAATCCACCCACGCCCTTATCTTCGCGCAGTAAGGTCCATAATGCGGCAGGATGAGTGGGCTTCAGTTTGCGAATTCACTCAGATTCACGTTTCACAATGTTGGCGAAATGATTGACCGCAATGCATCACAATTCAAAACCATAGATTCTACATCCAGTCGCAACAGGCCCTCCGACTGTGCTTTGAAACTAAATATAATAAATATAGTTTAGAAATACTAAAAATAACACGCCTTTATCATCGATCGAACTAAAATGTAAAAAATAATTCTTAATATAGGCAGAAAATATTAATCAGCGAAAAATATTAGTATTATTTCGAAAAAGCGTGGGTTGCTTAATGTGTAAAAAATATGGCCCGAAGCGCCCACGCTTTTTTCGAATACATATCTAAACATTTAACGTCATAACAATTATTTTTAGTCACTAATTATACTTGATTGATTGATAATTGAACTTAAACAAGCCCCTTCATACACCGTGTTTTTACCACCACCGCCGCTACACGTTTCTTCGGCCAATTTCTGTTTTCGCCTCACAAAGCGAGTCTCACGTATTTGCAGCTCTTATCTAGTGAAAACATCGAGGTGGCCGTTGACAGCTTTGTTGGTCCAACACGGCGCAGCTGAGCGTCGATTATTACAATTATCGCAAACGACCGACCCGCCCCTGCTTCGCACGTAGGTACCTACGTGTTACGCTTGTGAAACCTACACATTTATGCGCCGGAACACTTTATGATATGTATTGATTTGCTATTGTCACCGCGATCGGCTAGCTTGGCTTTCTTTCTTACTTAAATGTAAGCTATCATTATAGCATTATTCTAAAACACATAAACTATAGCTTTTTTATTTTAAATTTATGCAAACATTTAGCAAACAAAATGCTTTTGTTATCATGGAGTTTTATACACAGCTGTAAAACATTATAAAAAGTGCCCAGGACTCATGCATATACGTTATTTTGTTTATACCGCTATAGCTTTTCAATGCCTGAACATATTCGGATGTATGGGATATGATTAGAATCCTCACAACATCTTGAAAGGCAGCTGTAATATTATAAAGCTGAAAAGTTTGTTTGTTTGAACGCGCTAATCTCAGGAACTACTCATTCAAATTGAAAAATTCTTTTTGTTTTGGATAAACCATTTATTGACGAAGGCTTTAGGCTATAAAACATCACGACCAATAGGAGCGAAGCATCGATAAAAAATGTTTTGAAAACGGGAGAAAATGATTCATTCATCATAATAACAGAAATTGGCGCGAACGAAGTCGCGGGCAACTGTTAGTATTGTAATAAGTCATTCGTCTTATTTTTCATTTAATCTTGCTTCATATTCGTAAGATGATCCATTTAAGCACCCGTTTTGACGCCGCACGCGAGGTGAGGTGACGCCGACCAGAGCGATCAACAACTAGTTCGCATGCCGACCAAGCATTACCAACGTGGGACTTGTCACTTTAACTCACTGCCATTAACTTGAATTGTGACACTTTTCCTGCTGGACGAACAAATTGGCTGTCTAAACGGAAATATAGTTTAAACGCTAGACGTAATAAACAACTTGTATGTAAAATGAATGAAATACTCTTTATTGCACCATAACATTAACACCTTAGACTCCGTGTCGGACAACGTAGTCCGACAAACAATACAAAAACTAGTGTGTCTGTGATTTCGGCGTTCAAAGTGTTCATAAAACAAAACATATACATTATCTTTACACAAAAATAGGTACAAAGGCGGACTTATCACTATGCAATTTCTTCCAGTCAACCTTTACCTTATGGTAGGAAAAATATATAGAAAAGATAATTAAGAAGTACTGGTTGTTAACGCGAACTTTGTTACAATTATAAATATAAGGTACATTTCTCATAGTACGAGCCAGACGCACAAAAGTGCAATACCCAATAACCCGTAATATAATGTAAAAAAAATATTACGAACCTAAACATGTATGTAATTATATCATTTATGGCTTGAGCCTTTCACACACACCAGGAAGCGCATTCAAAAGTTTAAGATAAAAAAGATCACATCGATGAATTTTCTAATATTCCCCATAACCCTGATCAACGTTTACGTTTCTTTTCAGAGCAGCCTGGAAAACATATTAATCTGGGAGCCAAAAATCGCGAAACCGTAGCGCTTACAGCACTCTCGCAAATCGGTCGCGTATTAAGTGCAGGGTGGGGGACGGGGGACAGCCGGTTGTTGCCATACTGGCAAACAATAAAATTACCGGTGTGTAACAGTGTTACAAATACAGTTGTGTTTTGTGAATAAATAAGGAAACATCATTTAAAAATAATACTTCAAAAGCGAATGTTACGTAAGATTCCGGGTATAAGAGTGGAAAGAGTAAAGAAAATCTCTTTTGGTAATACTGAATACCTAAATATATTATTATACATTATTATATTATATATATTACAATACACGTTTCTAACGCATGAGATTATATTCCTATATAAATTTATTTATATTATATTATATTTGATGCGTAAGTATTTTACGTAGAAAGCGCTGAAAGTATATTACGAATTCCTCTATTTGAAGCTTTGAATTTCTATTCGTAATTCTTTCTTCTTTTTTGTTGCTACTATTTTATTTTGTATAATTATCTAACCTCTCAACAACCTTTAATTGTAAAACATGTTTATGTTTTCGTTCAACGAGTGTCGACAATATTAATTGTGTTTTGTGCTTTCGAGTTCTAGTAAGTCAAGCTCACTAAAATGTTCAAACTGGTGGCGGCGTTGTGTGCCGGGTCGTTGAGTTTCCTCTACTATGGTTGAGCCTAGCGATGGCTGATCCACGCGTCAACTCGTGAACGGGTGCTGCCGGGGAACAGGTCTGCTCGACTTCTTTGAGACGTCGATCTTTTATCTTATCTGTTGCTTTACGCTCGATCGCTAACATAACGTGTTCCACAACATTATGTAAATTAAAATTGTATATAACATGAAATTAGAAAAAAAAATAAAAGATATGACTATAAAAAATCATACAAAGCCCTTCAGGCAAGTACGCGATCAATACTGTTGAAAAGAGTTTCGGCGTCTACTTTTCTGCAGTGGTCGGTTCCGAAACGCTAGTAGTTTGTAGCTTTTGAACAATAATTAATAATTGAATAGAATTTACTAAATATTATTTAAAAAGTGCCTGAAAAGGCCTATTTTCCGAAAAAATCTTTGAGTTTTCGAAGTTATAATACATGAAAGTTTCTACAAATTAGACACCCTTTTGTGCCGACCATAGAATTCGACACAAAAATAAATTGTAAGCAATTTACAGTCAATACCCAAATTAGAGACGGCTTGGATTCACGCTTTTTTCGCAAATCCAATACGAGCTTGACATAAAAAGTTGCCAACGAAAAACCTAATACAATTTGTTTTTATGCTATTCCTCTCACAAAGCATCACTGAAGGCTGATTTTTTTCCGAAAATTTAGTTACGCACTGTGATAGCTAAAATATTTTAAACTGAAGATATCCGAAAAAAATATCGAGTAGTGGAGTAAAGTGATAGCCGGAGCAACGATTTGGTAGGTTTTTTTTCAGAGAATTCTCTACAACTAGTGTTAACAGCACCGGTGAAAAAATATGTGTTACACGACAACGACTTTATGGAAAGTACTTCACGATAATACTTTTTGTAAAGTTGTAAATCATGGTCGGAACCATAAACATCAGTTGACACTGGCCATCGCTATTCTAGATATCGGTAGGCTCTACCTTGAGTATAGCGCGATAATAGCCGTAGTTTTCGGAATGTCACTTGCCCCAATTCAAATATTTTTTAATGAGCAATGACAAGCCGCAGTAAAATATCCTCCTGCTGCCCATCGCGATTACTCGTGAACAGATCATTAGCTATGGTACCTCAGCCACAACCAGACTACCCTCGTCTTGCAATGCTTCTATTTTTGCAAGAACAAGAAAAGAAAGCAGTTCTTTTTAGTTCGAATCCTATTTATATTTGTGCTTTTATCTTGTCCTACTGAAGGAAGCCCTTTTCTCCATCCCATCGCGATTTACAGATCGAGGACTTTTTAAAATCAATCTTCTTTAGACTAAATGAAAAATTGTTATTCCCGTAGAAAGATATATTACCTTTAACCGCCATGCCTAAGACTACAGCTTCCGCTTTCTTTTAAAGACAGCAGTGCACTCAATTCTGATAGCCATAAGACATAAGTAGTCATACCTTAGACCAGATCTGACTTGTTATAAAAGAGGACTTACTTTACTACCTCATTTGAACCATTGTCTGACTAAAATAAGTGAAAACCATAGAGATAAGATAATCCTGGTCAAGAACAATCAATTTCACATTTCTCACCTGTCACAGGTAATTGGATAGAGAGTGTCAAAGGTTTAATAAGTCCACGTTTTACAACAAGACGAGAGAGTTGATGTTCAAGGCACGTACCTGCGGCGAGACTCCCAACATCTTGAGGCTGGGGGGCACGTTAGCGAGCTGGTTCCTGGGCAGCGTGACGTGGCCGAAGTTGACGGTGAAGGCCTCGCACCACACGGCGAAGTGCCCGATGTCGAACACGGTCAGCTCCTGCGGGAACCCAATACATTTAGATGCTGTTATTCATAATAACGTCTGGTGTATCCCAGACGACATTGAAGTTTCTAATTGGATTCAGCTATTTCAAAATAGATTTAAATCACATTATTCGTGCTTGTTTAAAAAGGTACGAACTTGCAGTGGCTGTTCAACACTATTGGCCCTTTTCAATATTTATTAAGGAAACTAGGTTAATGTTATATAACTAGGAAGCATATTTGTAACATAAAACACCACAATACGACGTTTTTCACACGGGCAATTAATAATAATAATAATAAATTCTTTATTCATATAAAGTTGTATACACATTTAGTTTTTTTTGAGTAGGTTACAGATGACACAATTACCTATATGTATGTAAACCCTGCGCTCCAAACTAGGCTTAAGCCTGTATTTTGGAGTTCAGTGTTCGATCGTAATAAAACGAAAGAGCAAGAAGTGTAACAACTACAATACATTTTTGGGATTAACTAAAGAAAGACATACTTAAATAAAATTAGGCCCTAAATTTATTAATTACATCAAAGGGTACAAAGTACGAAGTGCAAACCTTTCAAAATTCCAGTCTAATGTGCCCAAATAAATAACCACAGTTATCAGTCATACTACTTGCTTTTGCTTATTTTTTTTTCATACAATGATATGATATGATATAATAAAATATATTTCGACAAAGCAGTAGTTACGATACTAAGCAACACCTAAATCAAACGCTGCTAAATAGGTATTGCTCTCGAATAAGAGCAATATTTAGCTAGCCAGGAAAGTAGGTCAAAAGTCATATGATTTTCCACACTTCATTGTGAATAATGCGGTGATACAAAATGTAATTGACAGCGAGCGGAAAGCCGGACAGAGATTCGTGACCCGGATGACGCAACGGTGGCTGAAAGTAGTTTGTTTCAGCGATGGTGAAGTTCAGATCAGAAACAATTTTGTTACGAAAAATAGGATCAGTTCAATAATTCTTTGTGGAATAAAGCTAGACTTTGAAGTATAGCCTGTCCAATTTTTTGGGGTTCGAATCCTGTCCGAAGAAGGCTCCCCGCATAGACTCTTGCGCTCGTGGGGGGTAACTCAACTTACCCCGGGCAGTGTCAGCACGATGGTTTTGCGGTCGTACTTGCGCAGCGGCGCCTCCTTCCCGTTCTCATCCGGGATGCGGATGCCTTGTGGGGACGGCTTGTCGCCGCGGCCAACCCAGAACTTGGCGTCTGTAAGAAAAAAAATACAGTCTGTAAATTATTCACTCCAATACAATTGACCTCTCAACCACCAAGCGGGCCAATCGGTCCGTATAACAATAGAAAATCTATTGTTTGCGTTTCTCGCACTTGACGGGTTAAGCGATTAAGATAAAAAACTTATGAAAAATTTCAAGCGGGCGGGATTTGAACCAACGACCTTAAGTCTATGTACGACTTACGCTCTACCAACTGGGCCACCACCTGATTCAACCTCGTGGTCGAAATACCTCACCATCACATGCCCATAAATATAGTCTTTCTATGCATCATTTAAAGTCCATATTTGATTTCAATACACAATGCATGGTAGATACATTCAAATGTAAAATGCTACTATGTATAAGGTTTAATTTCCTTTACCTCGTATAACATGTACGCTTATTGGTGTATAAATCTCTCACACGACTTTTAACTTGAACAAGTTTTTAATTCTTGGCACCTTTCAAAAGGTTACTGAACACAATTGGTGGTTACATAGAGCGTAAATATGAATAGAACACCACGCGTCCTGAGCCTAATCTCCCCTTCATACAATGTTATTCACATACTGCATCCCGCACGATCATCTCTGTAACATCAGAAGTTCCGGCGTCTCGGTTTATGAGTACCGAGATATAAGCAAAGTGTGTCCGGCGACTTGTTGAGTCGCCCGGGACGAGCCAGTGTATACTTAGAATAAAATACAACTGACTGGTAAAAGGATTTCACAAAATACGCCTAGCTATATACGTAGGTATATTCGGCTAAGAACAAATTAAAACTACACAATTGACTGTATTGGCGGCTATAGATGTTTATTAGAATTGTTATGAATGGAAGATGCGATTATAATAGATTATATTTTATTCGTTATTTTATTTAAAGTTGTACAATAGGTTGTTTTGGCCGTTAATAATATTGATCGCCACGTGTATAGAACTAACAGCTCTTTTGATAAACTGGGCCCGTGCGTCTCTCAATTCTTCTCTGGCATATTTATCCTCTCATGCATGACAGTGCGCCGTGAACTTTATATGCCTTATTGGTAACCTATCAAACCCTCCCGAACTTTCTGTCACTATCTACACTAAAATTATAAATGGGGAAGTAGCTATTCCTGTCTGTGTATCTTTCCACGTGTAAATAGCAAAAATTACACATACAATTTGTTTAACAAATAGCTTGAGACCCTCGAAAGGACATTGGGTAGCTTCATCTTTACAAACCATCCCTTGTAAGGCTGTAAGCGTGATAAAGTTATAATTTCTTAAGTAAGGAACATAAAATTCATTCCATGCATACCAAGTTACTTTGGGGCTAGCTCAATCTGTGTGATTTGTTCGTATATATTTATTTATTGTTCTATAAGTTGCTGGCAAAAGCTTGTCTATTTATAAAACGATAGAGTTCTCAGCGTAAATTAATTTGTTACGCCCAACAATAGCCAATCAGGTTCAGTCGCCACATCCGCGGACGAGCGGCATCAGCTCGCATTGTTTGCGGAAATGGAGCCGGCGAGCGGATCAACGGAATAGGCTACTACTCAAAAGATGAGTAGAACAATTACTTTAACCAATACAATAGTCAGTGTACGAAAAGACATGCGGTATAAAGAGTTTCTGAGGTATCTCTCTGATACGTGTGAGCTAAGCCCTTCATATTTATTGGCGTGGCGGCTCTCTGCCAACTCATACAATTTAAATGCTCTATAGAATGACCAATTTCCTTTGTTATGGCGTCTTATTAATCCTATTGTTAATAGTGCCATAAATAATATATCTAGAGTTCACCCGACTTTATTTATTTTCATGTAAAGTGTCCCGGACGTGGTAGATGTTCCCGAGTAATAACCCAGAGACGCCTCTAATGTGGTGCATTACACCCGATGACAAGTGCCGCGGCGCACAGTGTAAAAATACGCAGTACGTCCGTTACCGCACATATAGGGAGAGCCAGTACTATCTTGGCGGCATTTGTTATTTTTTGACTTATTCAAAACTGTCCAGGTGTCTAAGAGCAAAGAAAATAACTTAAAAGATACAATTGCTTCTGTTTCGCAAAAAAATTACAAACTAAAACAATCCTGCAAGGGAAAATACCTTATTAGTATCTATGTCTTTGATAATATTGTAATAATATTGCATAAATCTTCCTAATTAAGCAATCAAATGGTATTTAAAAACAATAACACAGACAGCCTTGAAACACACGCTCACCAACAGCGACATGGGAACTGGCTGCAGGCTTTGTCCGCGGACGAACGACCAAAACAAAGCCGATGGAAAGTGACAAGGAAGGTCACGCATGGAATTTGAGAATGTGTTTTGAACAGAAAAGCTTAATCAAAATTAAAACGACTTTTATTATAGTTCAACTTGAATCTGATTTTAACTTACCTACGCTTATCAACATCTATCAGGCAAGTTATCAGATAAATAAATAGATTTTAATATATCGCACACTACTTAATTAAGCAAAACTAAAATATATCGAAAATAAATGAGTTGACTATGCCGATGTAGAGACCTGGCCTAAGATTAAAATGATTTTGAGTTAATATAGTTCAAGCTGCGTGGTAAAACTTTGCTCAGTAATATTACATACTAGTACGTAGTATATTTTTCCTCTGTGGTAAAATGTAACAGCAGGAATAGTAAATGCACAGAGTAAATGTAAGCGTTTCTTTGCATCTTCTTCTTCTTTTCGTGTCTGTAGCAAATCTTTTTTATATTTTTTGCTTCCAGTATTCAGCCTCTTGAATGGCGTATAATAACATCAATAAGAGTCTAGCTCTTAAATATCGGGTTTGTGTTCCATATCAGGATGATATGGAAATAACTGATAAAAAGATTGCAAAGTACAGAAGTGAGCGTACTGTTTAGTGTACTCTGTGGCCTCCGCAAGTAATGTAATATTTTATAGCTTTACGAGTCATCAGCTGCCGTGTGAGCAGATTGCACTCACTTTTTACGCCAATTGTGACGTCGCGGTGTTGCGGGAGACAGACATATGAGCTCGGGGTTTCCTGTTGTCGGTGTCATTAAGTTGCATAAGCGCCGAGGGCAAAAATTGACGATGGCGCCACGACTCATATTAAAGTAAACGTAGAAGACGGTTAGGGCGGCTAGGTAACTAGAAAAGCTTTACTATTATTTTAATGTGTGTAGTGTAAGTGGGAATAAATGAAGATGATGTACAATGCAGGCCATGGTGTTAGCCATACACCGTACATGACGGGATGTAGATTGTAGGTTGTAGATGTTGGTGTGGAGATACAAGATCACGTCACGTAGAAAGCAGTTTATTTCTCGAGAGAAATATGTTACATGTTGATAACTGGGTGTGACGGATCCTTTCTCGATGGCAGCCCAGCAGTACCTCGACCGCCGCTGGATAGTAACTTGGCTACTGCTCGATAGTATCTCAATTTGTTATAAGTTTCGATTCTAATTATAGTATAAAAAGAGGTGACACGTGACCTACATGATGTAGGCCACGGGTCGCCCAAATGTGCGAGGTAAGCTCGTACAGATGACCATACTATAATCGATTTTATGGATTATATCAAGAGCGAGGGTGTTATCGGAACTTGACTTGCAGACCACAATTACTATTTTCATCAGAAACGTCTAAAAAGATTACTGGCGGACTGATTTAATCGATTACTGGCAAAAATCGATTGAGCCTCAACGCTCCCTTGATAAAACTTGTCACAACTGCCGCCGCGCTATGCTCCGAACATTTATGCCAAATTTTAGAATCAATTTACTATGATATTTATACATTCTCAACTAATTCTCTACGGCATAATATCTCGAGGTAAACCACTCTGTGCGCGACACTGCAACTAAAATATAAACACTTAGCTCCGTCCGAGAATATTAGATAGAGTTTCAACAAATTTCTGTGCCACAAATGCTAATTATGGTTCAGTTAAATTTTCAGAAGTGGTTCCTATATACTTACAAATATTCTAGACCCAACATTAGTTTTTCTCTTTGATGAGCTAAGCTTACTATTATTAAGTTAGAGTACCTACAAAACCTGTAAAAGCCAGGGAAGTTTATCCTGAAAAAGTACTTAAATTCAGTAATGTTATACCAAAAAGTTAAACATAAAAACCACTTTCAATGACTAGAAACTGAAATTTTCAAGTTGTATTTTGTTGAAAAGCTAGTCCGCAAATATATTTGCAATTTCATTTAATGTACATAATTTTGTACTTAATATTCAATGTACGATATCATAAAGTTTTTACGTTCTCAATCAATTATAATCAAAGATCATAACCAGTCGTTTAATGCATATAAACCAGTGATATCAATCAAGCGAGTTCCCACGGCGATGTGCAAGCGGGCTGTGGTGTCGTAACGCGGAGGGCAAGGCCGACGAGCACACCAAACTTTCTTCAAGATGTTTTTATCATTGAGCTATCAGCCACTGCTAAATATGAAGGCTATTAATTGTTTTGTAAATTTTACATCAGCTGCCGCAAATATTTTTATTCTTTTAATGTTATTATTGTATTTTGTCATAATGGACATAGTTGTCCATGGTGGCCGGTGTTTGTGATTGTTTATGTTTGAAAAAAGCAAAAAATAAAAAATAGAAATAATTCTAAATAGAAATATTTTTTATTTTTTACATAAGTTTACATAAACAAATTGTACACGTATACGCGGCCCATCAGGCAATATGAGAGTTTGCTGTCTATCCAAGCCTTGCGCACACAGGCAAAGCCCAAAGCCGAGGTCCGTCCCTCCTGGGAGCCCTTTGATGATGTTGTCTAAAAAGGTTGAGGGCACTCTGCTCTCGCTTCAAACGCGGTGAAGTAGCGAAAGCTCACTTGGAGCTAGCTACATAATCATTTAAAAAAACTAGGTAGGTATTCCAAAACGAGAAATATGTAAAGTACATTCGCCTTGGTAGTTTGATCCAGTATATATTTAAGACCTGTCCAAGGTTATGCTAGACTGGAGTACTGCAGTGTCATCTTTTGGTGGTGGACGCAGTTGCTAATAATTTTAACCACGATGGATATAACTCCATTGAAACAGCAACAAAAACAAGTAAATCGAAAGTCCCATTTATATACATAAGTATAGGTAAACTAGTTCTGATTTAACATATAGGACATAATAGAATTAAAAATATCTTACGTGAATGAAAAACTTGATTATAAATTCCGATTATACCTACATCAAATCGAAACATACTTTTACATAGCGTAGCATCTAAGTCTGCTCTTATTTAAGTCTAACAATTTTATGTACAAGTTTTCTATTCCCAATGGCATGCAATACATATCATTTGCAAATTGCCGTAACTGCGTTTACCTTGAACTACGAGTACTAGACTTATTATTTCCAAGAAACGGCTGCAACGTTCCGAAACCGCCATTAGGCTCGCTCCACATATCGCGATCTGTTGTACCGCTTTGTAACGCGACCTTTATAGGCCGAAAGAGAGAAACGCGATGTTATCAAACTTTCGTATTGCTAAAAACAACTTTCAAATCTATCAATTAATGATAAAAATAATTGCTCGTGTGTTGCGGACTAGTCAATCAAGTCGGACTTTATATAATGTACTTACAAGTAACGAAGGTTCTTCGTAAGAAAAAAAAGTTAAGATACATTAAGTTTTAGTTCAGATCATCTTTTTGTGTCCGTTGTTTTTGCACGCTTAGCTACAAATAGCCACTTTTACTACTAATAAATAAGAAACAATATTTTGTTATAGCTCTATAAGCTCATTTCTACTGTCAGATGAACTGTAGATATACAGTTTATCTGACAGTAGAAATGAGCTTTCTTCTTTTTATCTAATACCTTTAAACGAGCAATTCTTGTATATTTATTAATATGTGTATAAATTTATTTCTATCTATATAATCTCTTATATCTATATAAATCTCGAAAACAGCTCTAAAGATTTCGCTAAAATTTAGCATATGGGGGATTTCGGGGGTAAACAATCGATCTAGATTAGTCTTATGTTTGGAAATACACGTGTTTTCGAGTTTTCATGCGTTTTTCTTCCCACGCAGAATATGTTTAAATATATATATTTTTAAAATTTTTATTGTTCTTAGACAAATTTAAAAAAATGTAGTTAATGTTTGAGATAACAATATATATTTCTCATTAGGATCACTACAATCAAACACCGGATCTACGCAGAAATCGATTGTAAATAATAATAATTGTCAGTTCACATTTTACTTTTAAGCTTATGTAGATTATTACCTAAACACCACCATAGTACAATTATGATGACCAGGAACTTTTATACTTATTTATGAAAACTAATAAAAATTAAACATACTTAAAAATTAATCTATAATATATACTAATATATAATCCCTACAAACCAATAGGCTGGCAGCATTGCCACTTGCATGGCAATCAATTAGATAATTGGAAGCACTTTAGTCAAAACAGAATGTCAAAGAGACGATGGCCTGCGGCTTGGTCCCATATACCGACATTCAATCAATATTTAAACAGACGAAAGGTATTTTTCAGTAAATGCATTTATCTTGAGGAGTAGTTGTGGATGTTGCCACAGAAGACTACAACTAAGGTTGTATTTACGTGAAATTGGGAACGAACTCTGTTCGTCTCATCATCGTGTAGTTAAATTAACTCCCAATATTATAAATATGAAAGTTTGTGACGTTGTTCCCTTAGACGTACCTCTGTAAGGTGCTCCTACGCGCAAAGACGAAGAGGCAGTCAAAAAAATACCCGTACCTAGATTTTAATATAATTTTTTGGATGCAAATAAAAAGCGTCAGTTTGTTACATGAAAACTGTTACACAACGCAGTTTCTATGTACACTAGCTGTTGCCCGCGACTTCGTCCGCGGCAATTTCTGTTATTATTATTAATTCGTTCTTATATTTGTATAGATGAATAATTTTCTCCCGTTTTCAAAACATTTTTTATTGATGCTTCGCTCCTATTGGTCGCAGCGTGCTGTTTTAGCCTTAAGCCTTCCTCAATAAATGGACTATCCAACACAAAAAGAATTTTGTGTTGGATTTGAAATTGAACCAGTAGTTCCGGAGATTAGCGCGTTCAATAAAACAAACTCTTCAGCTTTATAATATTAGTATAGATATCTCTCCGATACAATGCCGTGTCAGTCTACGATTTCTTAAGAAAAAGAAGCGGTCAAATGCGACGACATAGTCCGCCAACAAAAGCGAGTAAACTCATTTCACTCACACAATGAACATAATTATTTAAATAATGTAGCATACTGTGCATCGTTAACTGGCTGTTTTATATTATGGGTGATTTCTGCAGTGTACAGATATAATTATTCATTTTGATTATTGGCGAGTGCATCGTTGACATGTCATACGAACCTCTCGCGCGTCGCTGAAATCCAATTAATTAACTCCCGGCCAATTAATCCGTGCATTAATTTAACACGTCCGCGGGATTCAATTTATTCGGAGGTAGAATTAAATTAATAACGCGTGGTGTCGATATTTTTAGTGACATTCATGCAATGCATCAAGAATAGCGACCATTTTCAGATGCACTGCGTATAAAGTATATAATAAAGGTTTTCTGAGTATCCACAAAAAAAGTCTCTGGTTTTTCTTCAATCGGATACAGTAATTCCACGGAAACAATACCTAAAATGCCAACTCCAACACCAAAGAGCCGCGACACCTTCGTGTTCAATATTTAATAATGCGTGCCGAGCCGGGTGTTGATGCGGCTGCCGCGTTTCTGTAGCGTTTCTGCCATAGTCGCGGAGGCTAACGTAAATGGTTTTGCCGCCATAATGCGCAAACGTCGCGCTTCACATCTCAGGCGCATGCGCGACAGCCCCAACACTATCCTGCGTGCATTGGCAGACCGGTGAGACTCGCCGATGCTAGCTCGATGGATACGATTGCACGCAGTGAAGTAGACATTGTTGTTTTCTGTCTGTCTATGTATGTCCGTAAGTGTTGCTACGAGTACTTAAGTTCTAAGGCCAATTGTTATTAACCCCAATGGATCAAGTTATTTGAATTAATTAATAATTATTAAATATTATTAATTTTATGAAACTTCAACGTTCATCTGCTTATGGAAAACAGAATACAGGAAGTGATAAATCACTCTTGACACGTATTTTGTATTCCACCACCTTATATCTATATTAATATTATAAAGCTAAAGAGTTTGTTTGATTGTTTGTTCGTTTGTTTGAACGCGCTTATCTCAGGAATCACTGGTTCAAATTAGAAAATTATTTTTGTGTTGGATAGACCATTTACTGAGGAAGGCTTTAGGCTATAAACCATCACGCTGCGACCAATAGGACCGAAGCATCAATAAAAATGTTTTGAAATCGGGGAAAAATTATTCATCTATACTAATAAATCATAATAACAGAAATTGCCGCGGACGAAGTCGCGGGCAAAAGCTTTTATATGTATACATAATATATGTATATATAATATATGTATATATATATTATAAGTGACGTGAGATGTAGAAATAATTTTTGTTATAAGTATCTTACCCGGCGCCTCGCCGTCATAGGAGAAGTTGGGCACGAGCAGCGTCTGCGCGTCCACCACCACCACCGGGTCCGAGGACACGCCGTGCACGCCGCGCAGCGCGCCCAGCTTGGCGGGCTTGGGGTACTCCAGGTCGCGCGGGATGGACACGTCGCCGAAGTTCACCTGGTGGACAACATCCGGATTAGCAAAGGCAACACTTATAAGCTTCCGTAATAGGCTCTAAGTTGGAGGACTCCGTCTCATCCTACAGATCTCGTAAGTACGGCAGTGAGCCACCGAAATCATAGAAAAAGATTATCAATCATGGCTGCTAACCCAACTCCTTTGATATTCTTAGTCCATTATCATCAGTGGAATCATCCAAGGAATCATTCCATTGCGTAAATAGTGTGAACTTATACGAATATATTCTTCTAATTCGGACCCAGAAGCACCACAGACGCAACCAGAAACATGGTCAAACTACAGAAAGTAAATATCATCATCATTATTTCAGTAGGGTCAATCGACCATGCACACCCTAGTGTCAGAGTTCTTCGGAACTCGGCCTCTGACGTGGTTCCTTTAACGACTACCAGTTGGCAAACGAGACCACCAGCTTAACGTGCCTTCGGAAACACGGAATCATCTTTATTATCAGACAATCAGGTGATTCAAGCCTGCAATGTACTAACCAAACTGGAAACAACTAAACAAAGTATGCTTCCGGTGGGAATCGAACCCATGCCACGACCCCCGGGTCAACAGGCAAACGCCTAAACCACTGGACCACGGAGGCTGTCGTAAGTAAATATAAAAACTGAAATGTTAATTCAGCTGTGACATCGACGCCTGTCATTGCCGCTATCAAAAACAATAACCAGTATTGTCTACGAATAAGAGTATTGTAAACACAAGATCCAGACAGTAGAAAATCATCTAGGGTTGTTAACCATTTAAATCACTAAGTTCATGTAAAGTTTCATTTATTTTCATTATCGCATTACGTCGGCTCTCCCGACGGGCGGAGTCGTCCGCATCATTTATTTTCATGATTCGTTTCTTTCATTCATTCCGTTTGATAAATAACGCTTTTGAAAGGTTTGGTCCTAAAACCTAAAAATAATGATATTTTTCTGCTTCTGGTCCAGGATATTAAGGTCGTTTAGTAATATAACCAGTGTCACATCTGGGAGATACATACTTAAATACTTAATCACGTTTTTATAAATTTCGAGGTAAGCAGAACCTTGCACCATAAGACCTAAAGGCCACGTTTAGCGTGATCGTGACTGGGCGAAGAATATAGTTATGGATGGCTAGCCGAATCCTCATTATTCCTGAGATACTGGCTAATTCCGTCAACCAACTTTTACGATCTGCGCGGTAAGAGAAGAGAGTAGTTACCTACTATTTGTTTGATTTTTATGGGAACCTGAAAGAAAAACTTCAACAAATGTTGCCTTATTAGGCATGTTAACCATATCAATCCCTAGATCTATGTAAATTTTCATTTGTTTTCATTATCGCGAAATATTTGTTCTCCGCTTCTCTGCCATCATTTATTTTCATAATTTGTTTTATTCGCTCATTCTGTTCTGTTTGTTTAATAGCATTTCTGGAAAGTCGATGTCTTCTAAAGCTTGAGCTTATAAAGAGTTAAGCAGGTACTTCGAATGCAGGACTAATGTTTGCCTTAATGATAAACATATCTGGGTTGAGCCTGGCACTGGACTTTCTTAACGCATCTGTATTTTAAATGCTACATATAAATATAATAATATGTAGGTTTAAGTAATAAACTATGTAAGTTGACGTCACTTGGAAAAAATGCGCTGCTGTGCAGTTTGTTGTCGCTTTTCTGCACCCCGGTTTGGAAGCAGCTTTAAACTTAGCTTTAAGTAAATTAACTTAAGCAATATTTTGTTGTAAAATAAATGTTATCGTTAATCGAATGATATGTGAAGTATCTTATAATGAATAAACGATATTTGATTTGATTTGTTTACTGAATTTAATTTTATTTCTCTTATCCTGTATCTGTGTGTCCCTTAAAACAAACCTTATCTTGCAAGTTCAATTTGACCCACTTCCTGATATCAGATTGCGCTGAAATGTTGCGTACACAAGTACACAACACATGTTAATTCTGATTAACATGTGTTGTGTACTTGTGTACGCAACATGACGGCTTCCATGGCGAAGTAGTAAAGTATACTCGTACCCTGACTGTGAGTTTGTTCGTGAAAAGAAGTATCCTATGTGTTAAAGTAGCTAATGCAACCAAGAATAATGGATTTTTATGTAAAGTACCTACTTCATATTCCTTCACATAAAAAAAAACAACATAATATACTGTAGTACACTTACAAAAAAAGCATTAATTTTTTGGACAGTACGATACTGGAAAAATGCGTGTTATGGCACACTAGGGGCACCGGGTTCGATTCCCTGTGTGGCCAAATACTTGTACTAACTTCATCTTCACTAATAGCCTATTTTTAACACAGCGAAAAATAGTGCAAATACCCCATCGGCTCATAATGTAAATAAAAGCTTGTGCAAAAACTTAATTTTTAAAAACCTTGTTTTATTATTTTTCAAAAAATCTTCTCGTAACTAAGCGACAGCGCTATTCTGTTATTGAGTAACATGTAATGAAAATCATCACCAATAGTGTTACTTCCTTTTCAAATTAGAATATCTAAGGTATTACTAATTTTTCCCAGGCCTCGTAGAAAAGATAAAGATGTATAGATAACATATTAACGCATGATACAGTGCGGGTAGATCTGCAGGAAAACCCATTTTGATATTCATAGATACAACGTGGATACAAGCTACTTGAGTGGCAAGCCCTGTGAACAAAGGCACGTGTCCCGTCATGTCGTCATGTCGCGGTAATTAATTGAACCAGCCGCCGGCCAGTGATTAGCTTCCGAGAAGCAAACAATGCTGTCTCGCCTCGCTAAGTGGCTTTTTCTGTTCGATAGTTCGATACGCCGTGTCCTGATTGTTATATATCTGTGTATAGCCCGGGTAGCTGGAAAATGAATCAAAATAGTGATGGCTAGCCGCATCGCTAATTGAGATTTCACCCATTCCTTCGAACAAAGCTACCTAAACCAGATTAATAGCACGTCCGTGATGTTAGCCGTGTGGCATCCGGCAGAGTAGAATAGGACCACTCCAAGTCTTCCCGTGGATGTAGTAGAAGGCGACTTAGGAAATACAAGCTAAACAAAGCTTATAAACATCTAAGATACCTCTCCAACCCGTCTGGCCAGCGTGGAGAGTGTAGGCCAAGTCCTCTGGCTGCTCTGGCCAAGTATGGCCCTAGTAGTACAGAGAGGGTCGTGCTCCTGTAGTGGAGACTAAAAAGGACCTGATGATGATGATAATGATGTTAAACCAGTCTTTTTTACTTAAGCAGCCACTAACCTAGATGTGGCCTAAGGTTCTGTCTACCCCGTAAGGAATAATGTTAGAGTGACTATGAATCCGAGAAGCTAGTTTTGCCTATCTTTTAAGTGTACTAATTTCATAACTATCCAAATATTCATTGCACGAGACGGAACATAGTGATTTTCCGTTAAAGATGACATTTTCCAGCATTGTTCTGTCGGGTAAGGACAGTGTGACTCCTTCTGGTATACCTGCCTTCTTACTGGGCCGCTGCCCCAGTCATCGTAGCACACTACCTTGTAGAGTACTCTCTACACAATAGAGTACACTTACCGAGTATTCGTCGCACCAGACGGAGAACCACTTGACATCCTTCAGCGTCTTTCCGTCCGGCAACGAGAGCGTGACTCCCTCTCCTCTGTACCGCCTCAGAGGGCCGCTGCCGCCCCGCTCGTCGCGCAGCCGAGCCCCGCCGGACGCAGACGGCGATTTGGATGCCCCCACGTAGAAGTAGGCGGCTGCAAAGAAGAGAGCATGTTAGTATTGATTTTTTTGGAGCTGATAGCCCAGTGGATGTACGCATTGTTCTTGTTCAGTGCTCACTTGCATTGATAATCACAAGAAGCTAAAAATATCTTGTCTACCATTAAGTATGTCGGCTACAATAATATTAAAACTGACTTAAGATAAATTCATTATACAATCACGGAATTACACACGTTGATTCAGTTCGTTTCACTTGTCTAGGATTCTGTGTTAAATCAAATCTTGCGAGTTAAATTAGGATGTGCTTTAGAATCGTTTGTAATATCTGTTGATTTAATCTAATAGAACTCGATTTGCTCTTCTTCACAATATGATTTTTAAAACGCGGAGAGGCGCTCGCCCGCTGCTCTTGCTCGGTCATGTTTACTTAACCATTGGGTCCTCCCAAGCATAGATATCAGATGGTCGCAAGTAACCTAACGAACCTAACCTACTCATGTAGCCAAGTTATTTTGTTCTATAGGAGGCTTCGCCCTAAGTTGGGAACGCGTTAAAAAATACGTACTTATATCCGCGCTTGATGGTGCTTTTACAATTAGAATGATATGAACATCGGTCGCCTGGACGTTTTAAGAAGCTTTATCATCAAAAGAGACCGTAGGAATATAGTTTAAATGTTTTAAGTAAGTTATTTGCCTTTTTTGTACGACTGCCCTTAAAAGGAGGGTAATGTTTTTATGAGAGTTCATTGATGTATGTAAACATTGTTCCAACAGAAAAGACTCATTCAAAACTCGGCCCTTTTTACCAAATAACTTGATTATAAAATACGCACATTTACTTTTTATGTGATTATTGATTGATTTTACTGAAATTTATTCATACAACCTTTTAAAGGTTAAATAGAAAAAAAAAATTATTGGAATGTTATTTATGTGAGATTCCTTGTTCTACCGTAGCTGTGGTAGAATACATGCCCCAATGGATTCAGACCTATGGTATATCGCTAGAATCCTGCTCCCTTGTGAGATATATAATATTAAGGCAGTGCAGTCGTGTTTTTGTTTGTATTTGAAAGAACTTGTTATTTAGTATGTTTACTAAATTTAAAAAAAATGAACTTCTATGGAGGATCTATCTTAACCATATTAAACCTTGGACGAGCTAGTTTTATAAATTGCATCGTATCTTAAAGTGTTAATATTTACCTCAGAAATTATTTCAAACTACTCCAGTTGCGACGACCTTCATTACCACAAACTCTCACGTTACGGGAGACCTAATCCAGGTCCAGGTATCTAAGTACTCAAACTTCTTAACTAAATTCGATATAGGTGAGCCACAGAGATCGCAAAATAAAAGGTTGTAAAAATATTATTTACTTAGATTTTTTTTTCTCTTCAGTTTAGTAGAACTAAGTTCATAACGTCTCGTTTGAAAGTAGAGGGCACAACACACTTGTGTTTTTCTCATGCTGCTCTCGGGGAAAACCATAACACGCAGCACGATCCACGAGCCGTGCGTACTAACCATGCATTACAGAGACAAAGTCTATTATGTACAACTAATAGCTTGAAAACAAAAACGAGGCTCGGCCTCCAAGGGCCATCCGTCAAAGTCGTGGGAACCAGCGAAAGTGACGCCAGCGATCCGAAACTTAAAGCATTTTCAACTTTATAGCGATTTATTAAAGTAGACATTCCCTTGCGTAGTACACAGGTTTTTTATAATCGATAGATCCGGGAAGTAATTGCATGAATCGAGTTAATTGAATCGGTTCGCGTCGAGCGCTGTTAGGGGTCGCTCGCTCGCAAAG
Source organism: Elegia similella (assembly GCA_947532085.1). NCBI lineage: Eukaryota > Metazoa > Arthropoda > Insecta > Lepidoptera > Pyralidae > Elegia > Elegia similella. The sequence continues at coordinate 19,650,612 of OX383947.1, forward strand.
TGAATGAAAAAGTTTGATGGCTCGGAGTTCACTGTCAGTTTGTTTAGTTAACTATAACTCGTTAATAAAAGTTTGTCCGTGATAGTTGGGCCTTTAAGTAATTTCTTGAAATTGGGTGTTGTTTAAGTTAAATTGATTGGAATCGTCTTCTTTGATACCGATTTTATGTCATCTGTAAACTTCTTACGCTGAGTTTATATTGCTTGTTTTGAAACTAACTAGTTTATTTTAAACGACCCATCGTACGAGCAAAACAACCTTTGAAGTAAAATTTAGTTTGGTAGCCTTTAAATGGCATAGAGTACCTATGTACTACTTTAGAGTATTAGAGCTTTACTATACTATACATAGGAAGATTACCTACCTGTGATACTTACAAGGCAGTCGTTGATCTAAATAAAACGTTTTGGTCTCAATTTAAGCTACTAACAAGTGACATTATCAATATGCAGTTTGTAAATGGGATCTGTAATATGGATGAAACGATTACTTTGAGATCCCAGGCCTCACGTCATTTTAGTAAAGCTGGCATCAATATATATGTATACGTTGTTAATCGCAGCTTCGCTAAATGTCAAAGGGTTTGGGATTTGTTAACAACTCACTAAGAATAGGAATTGAGGTGCTCGGCGGCCCCTTTGGCTTAATATTAGCGCTTACGCATATTAAGCAACCCCGCGCGAGGTTCCCACATAGCTGCGACCATAAGTGACATAAAAATATCTCGAGTTTCTCCATGCTTTGGTCCCGACAGTCATCATTGATGGCAGGCAGAAAACTGTCAGAAAAACCTGACGACCATTTGACGACCTAGTCATCATGCCATGCTGTCACACCAAAGGTCCCGGGTTCGATCCCCAGTCAGATCAAGATAAAAAAACTGGCCAAATGTGAGTCGAACTCGCGCACGAAGGGTTCCGTTCCATTATGTTTAACTAGCTTTCGCCCGCGGCTCTGCTCGCGTCAATGTCGATCGGGATAAAATGTACCCTAAGTCCTGCTCCTTACCCCAGATAACGTGTATGCAAAATTTCATGATGATTGGTCCAGTAGTTACAACGTAAAAGCGTAACAAACAAACTTTCGCATTTAATATTAGTTATGAAGATAAGTTTCAAATTATTAAAAATAAATATTACATGATGTAACATAAAATTTATGCTTTTCGCAATTTTTCCTATAACTGTGCTTGGCTATAAGACGTTGCATCGTACGGAATTTCAGGATTCTGAGTTTACAAGAAGTACCCTGTAGGTTTTGATTCCCTTGCGAATGCCGTAAATTTGCGGCATAAACGGCTGTATCTTTTGATTGCGTTAGAAGTTTGATTTTTTCACAGCTCTAAGGAACAATCCTGAGTATTTGATATGAATTTCAGCTTGATACCTCCACGCGTTCCTGAGAAAATGGGTCTTAACCACGGAGTACATACAGAGTGGAGACGGCGTTAGCTACTGTGCACTGTGATTCCAACTAGGTCCTGACGTCATCACGTTAATATCGAGAGTAGGCGTGGCCTATTAGTCTGCTGTTGTAGCTGTCAATGTTCGTACGTGGTTAGTTCTGTGCACACAGTGAGATTTTCGGACTTATCTTGTTTTTTACGAAGAAAATCATGAAGTGTTGCATTATATCATGTAAAAACTACTCAGATAAACGTTCAGATGCTATGGAAGGAATCACATTTCATTTGTAAGTATATTTATTCGTAATTTACTTAAATTATTTTATTAGAAAAATCTTTTGGCGACGTTCCGTGCTACTCATCGTTAGATGGCACCACTTTGCGTAATGGGACGTATGAACTATAAAAATATATGAAAGCTAATTATCGTAATAAATAATAACCATAAGTACTGAAATTTGTTCTAAATTTATACCTAAAGACTTTTACCTTGACAAAAAGATTATGTTTATGTTGTTTCATAATTCTCTTTTCAGCAATGCGCCACCTGTCGTCAACGTTGAATAATAGTGAACGTCAAGATGACGGGACTCCGCCCGGTTTTGCGAATATGATGTGATTAGGATGTAGTACCATATTAGTGCTATTTTATACTTACATAATAAAATTTTATTATGGAGACAGTTTTATTATGGAGGTTAGGCTCTCTCTACCCCGTAAGGGAAATAGACGTGATAATATGTATGTATGTTTTAACATTTTGGTTTTGCACTTAATTTTTAGGCAAAGGTAAATTAAAACAAATTTAGTGTAGAATAACCTCCATAATAAAACTGTCAAACAAACGCCTAAGCAAATTGTAAGAGCAGTATAATGCTACTTGGCTTTGAAATTCACTTTTTCCTCAGGAGCTTATTCGTTTATTTATTTATTTGTCAAACATGTGTTACAATGTGTTAAATAATATAAAAGTAGGAATCAACATGCTTACCGTTAGGGTGTACAAATATTGAATCAGATGAGCTCTTGTTAGTACCACATAAAATAAACAATAAATAATATTAAATTACAAAATAAGTCAATATATGTACCTACAATATAAGCACAAAAAATATATAAATAGAGAGATAAAAAAAAAACTAAATTTAATCATTAAAAAACGCACTAATATCATAGTAACACTTCTGGTTTAGGAATGATTTCAGTTTTTTCTTAAATAAATTTATATTTAATGTTTTATATTCCTTAGGGATTTTATTATAAATTTTCGGAACAGAGCTGTTTTTGATTGATGTAGACAAAGTCTATCGCCATTTCTTCTGTTTCTTGCACACACATCCGATATACGTTTGAATACATGGGGATTATTTTGAACAAATACAGCTATCTCAAATATATACAGTGATGGCAGTGTTAGTATTTTATATTGTTTAAAATAAGATTGACAGCTATCAGTGCTTTGTAGACCAAACATAGAGCGGATACACCGTTTTTGCATTTTAAAAACCAATTTTTTATCTGTAGAATTTCCCCAGAAAAATCGTTGAAAATATTTTTTATTTTTACAATAGATACGTTGGGGCGATGCGGGGAGCTGTTTTTAAAAAGCGTGTGCTGCGTACGAAATCTTTAATTGAACTAACTTACAATGGTTTCTTAGGTCTAATCTTATCTCTATCTTAATTACGTGGAGCGATGAGGTGGTGCTCGGATTTCTATTCGTAAGGCCTTTATAGCCTACATAACTCCTCCCTTCCCAGAGGAGCGCGTGCGGTCGGGGTTGGTTCGCACGAGGGTTGCACGGCGTGCGGGGCGCGCTGTAGCGGGGCTGGTGACGTGCGCAACTCCGACTGGGGACGCGGGGCTTCCTGTAGTTCCAACTGCCTGGTGCTCTGCTGTGGCCTGCGAATGCACTTGAATGCACTTCTTGTTTTATATACATAGAATGCAATGCATGATGTCATCACTATCAGGGCGATGATGGAGGCCCAACTAGGGGTGGTACTTATATTGTTGCCTAAGTCTTGGGGTGGCTTCCATGAAGACTCCACTTGTGATGCCAGGGTGTGAAGTTTATCGAGCTCTATGTGTTCGAGCTGAATTTTCCTGAGAGTAACATTTTCACTTGGCATTTCTATCCGTGGTAAGGGGATGGTTTCCTTCAGGGATATGGTGCTATGGTGAGTCTGCAATATCCGTCCATTGATGTTGAATTTACATCTCTGAGGGGTGGTAAGTAGATATGTCCCTTGGATCCGTTGGTACTTTTCATTGACGCCGCAGGTTGTCTTCAGGATCTCCTGGTTTCGTATGACGACAAGCCAGGTGTTTTCATGGATCTGCTGGATTTTCACGGCGGGCAGCAAGACATTAGCTATCTCGCAGCTGGCTCCGGATGCGTGACGTATGGTCTTCACTATACAGTCTCGAGTGTTGTCTATCTTATCCAGTTGCAGGTGATTGCAGAGGCGCAGCTCATCGGTGATGTAGCGGCAGGGCTCGTGGGGGTAAGTATACTTATCGTTATCCAGTATAAGGAAGGGTGATTTTGGAATACGGGTAAGATTTTTATTGTTAGGTATAGAGTACAGGTGCAAAAGGTCATATGTATTTAGACTCACAATAGGTATCTCTAAGACAAAGGTAAGTGACTCTAAAGTACTATAGGCTTTAACACTAATACTATTCTCTAAAAGATGCATGTTTTCACGTCTAGCGGCTAAGGGTAGTTTATACTCTTTTTCAATTTGTATTAACTCTGTAAGTAAGTACATGGGCTGAATGATAGCAGGGTGCATGGTACCAATAGATGCAAATGTAATCGCGGTTTCGAGCATAGTAACCTTATCATACAGCTGTTGAAGGCCATTCTCTAACTGAATGTGGATATGTAATATGTCTACACGCGTTGCTAGTGATGATATGTTTTTATTTATGTTATCTAAGTTTACTGCTAACACATCTAAATTATTTTGTATTTTAAACAACGCTTCGTTATAGCTATCTATGTAGTTTTTCATGAGACTTATACTATTTTTCTGATTATCTGAAAGTATATATGTATTCTTTCTTAACTTATCTATTTCGTTCTCGAAACGCTGAGCATCATTTTCATCCAAATTACCGCTAATTGCCTTAATTACTGTACCTAAACCGTTAATAAGGCCTCTCTTAAACCTTACTATGCTTCTCGGGAGTATATAAAAGAACTTATTTTCTATACTTTGTATCATATACTTAATTTGTTCTCTATGTACGTATCGTTCCTGATAAGTATGACGTGAGTTTTCTATCAATACTAACTTAGAATATAACCTAGTAAAATCCTTAAATATGCTATATAAGTAAGTTGTATTATAACTACATATAAGATTATAAGTATCTATCCTATGTAATATTTGAGCTTCCTTTATAACTAACAAGCCGTCCTCGTTGTGTACCGGCTGTACTACGGGCTCGGGCTCGGACTGCGCGCGGGCGGCGCCGGCGACACAGAGCCAGGTGGCGACTCTGTAACGTGAGAGGGTCGTCTTAATAATCGAGTATGTACTCTAATCGACTTGGAATTCACGTTTTCCAATAATTTCTACCACGTTGTTAGGATGTAGCCTAATTATATTGTAAGGGCCCAAGTAGCGAGGTTCAGTCTTCTTGCTACGAGCTGTTTTTGCTACTTGTTTAAATACTTGGTCTCCCACCTTAAAAGGGATAACCTCACTGCTTTTATTAGCCTTATTTATGACTTTCTCTTTCTCAATTGATAGCTTAGTAGCTACTAGTTTCTGAGCTGTTTCCATCTGGATTTTGTGTTTTTGTACATAATCCTGATAGAACTCCTGTGTATAAAATAACTCTAAAGGGTTACGGCTATTTGTATGACCGTATAATAATTCAAAAGGCGTAAACCCGGTAGCTGAATGTATTGAGTTATTATAGGCGATTATGGCATTCCGCATTAGTACACTAATATCACTTTTATCTGTTATTTTCTGAAGTCTAATGAGTTCTCCTAATGTGGAATGAAATCTTTCTATAGGGGAGTTTGAATTTGGATTGTAAGGCGTCGTAAAATGTATGTTTACCTTATGCATAGCACACATTTCCTTAATTATGTCATTATCGAATTTATGGTCTGAGTCTGTAGTTATTTTATGAGGTACACCAATAATAGCAAACAACTGTAACAGAGCGTCTGCGATATGAATGCTCGTGTTAGCCTGTAACATGATAGCTTGCGCGTACTTCGTAAAGTTATCAATGATAGTGAGAAAGGTCGTGCTATCAGATGAGTATAAGTCCATAAACATATGTTCCATAGGTTTGGTAGGCGTTTCTGTTAAAGCTAGAGGGGTTTTCAGAGGATTTCTTTCATATTTAGCCATTAAGCATATCTCGCACTTGTTTATGTATCTTTGTATAGTGGTTAGTATATTAGGCCAATGATAGTTTTTACGTAAACTCTTATAAGTTTCTTGTATACCTCTATGTAAGTTTTTACCTTCATGATATAGCTTAATTAACCTATTTTGGTCCTCTACATTATGTACTAAGGTAAGTCTAGTTAAACATCTATATAATTTAGGACCGCGATTGTTATCAAAAACGGACTTAATTACTTTGCAAAATAACGGGCATAGTTCTTCGTTATAAAAGTAACAATAGAACTTTCTGTCTGCAATGGTGTGTTCTCTTAAAAAGTTTATTATTTCCTGTTCTGTGTTATTCACAGGTATATACACGTTTTTTATAACAAAATTTTCTTTTGACTTATCTTCTACTATATATGTAGTGCCACGGGAGTTTCTAATATGAAACTGCTTGAGCTGTTTATCTATTGCGTCTGGACATACGGGCATCTCGCCTTCGGGCGCGGAGTCCGGTGGCGTGACGTCATCATGTGTCATTGCGTCGGGGGTTACTGTGACGTCAGGTGCGGTGATGTCAACAGGTGTCGTAGGCATGTCGAGTAAGTTACGAATGTCTACGTCATGAAGAGGTGTATGCGAGCTGTTATCAGTCTGTAAAGGGCTATTAAGAGGCGGTAAAGAGTCAGCTGGTGGTGGCTGCACGGCTAACGAGTCTATTTCCTCTATTAAACTTAAGTTTTCAGTATTTTTTGAGGTACTAGGTTGTATAGTATCTATTGCATTTATTTTTATACGCGATAAAGCGTCGGCGTTAGTATTATATTTGCCCTTTTTATATACTATCTGATAATCGTACTCCTCTAAGCGTAAACGCCATCGCGTTAGCTTTGAGTTAGGGTCTTTAAGAGACATTAACCAAGTAAGGGGCTTATGGTCAGTAAAATTTATTAAACTATTTGAGTTTAACCTTCTTTTAATAGTTAAATTATCGAATTTCAAATTAATTTCAGTGGTATTTGTGTATAGCTTTTCTTTGTTATAGTCTATACGACATCCAAGTAATTTTAATAAATCGCTCCCTATTAATCCTTTGTAATCCGTATCGAAGTCAAATATTAAAAAGGTATGTGATATGTCGGTTCCTAGTATCATAGGAAGTGGTAACGTAATCACCTTGTTATGGTGTGACTCGCCGTGGGCGGTCGTTATCTTAAATGGTTCGTTGCGGATGTAACTCGAGAACCTGGAGTCCGATGTTATATGGGAACCGATAAGAGACTGGGTCGCACCTGTATCTATGAGAAATTTACCTCCTAGTTCCTTAATGTATATAAATGGTAACCTGTCTATGATATAGTCGTAATCTGGTAAATGATGGACTATACTATTTCTGATCCCGGTTCCACCTCGGGAAAATCCTGGGGATTTTCTACCTCATCCTGCTGGTCATAGGCTTCCTCTGAGTCTACGTTTGTCATATGTACTTTATTTTGAAAGTACGGCTTGGGCTTAAATTGCGTTAAGTTAGGCGAGGGTTTAGTACTCGCATAAGTACTCGTAGGTTTCTCATTAGATGACGTCGTGGGAAACCGTGGCTTAAAGTTAGAAACAGGTAATGTTGTTTTAGCCTCTCCTCGCTTGCATCTACTTTCTTCTTGCCTTGCAATTGCAATAGCCGATTCTAAAGTTTTCGGATGGTGTAACCTGACTCCTAATCCAATATTATAATCTAAGTTGTCTATAAAAGTATCGATTGCTATCGACTGGTAGTATCTGCTATCCTTTAACGCGGGTCCTACCCCACACAATGCGTCAAGAATATCTCTTATTTTTCTCCCGAATGATTCACATGTTTCATTCTTAGTTTTATTAAGGCGCATCATTTCCAGAAGGAGTTGTACTTCATTCCGATGCTCCCCAAATCTACTAACTAACGCGAGCTTAATGCTAGCCCAGTTTTCGATATCAACTTCTAAAGATATAGCCTCTTGAGCTTTACCTATAATTTTATTTCTAATTAAACATACCACCACTGGGTCGTTTTCTTCTAAGCTGTATGTGGCTAAAATGCTCTCCACACTACGTAAATATAAATTGAGGGTTTTTGTTTTCCCATCATAAGTTGGAATTATTTTATTTAATAACTCATAATTTATCGGCTGCTGAATCGCTGCTGTTTCAGCCGCTGCGGCCGCTGCCGCTAAATTCTTCAGGTCCATGCCTTGTTGAGCCATTATTTTAATGTGGCTTTAAGCAGGTCCTATAAGGGTGCACAGAATTTAATATGCCTGAGGGGCGCACAAAGTTGTATGTGCTAGTTTGGGTTGCACAAAGTTATATGTGCTAGAGACCTATGTGAGTAAACACTATACGGCCTTAAGGGCTAAGGGACAGGAAAAACACAGGATACTGAGTAACAACAAGTTTGACTTACCCCCAGTACAGCTGCATCTGCTCCTGCGCCGAGTTCTTGATCTCGTACGTGACGTGAAAAACGGCTACGGCGTTCCCGATCGCGGTAGGTTCTAGAAGTAGGGTGACCGAACCGGTACAGAGGTTTATGCACTCGTGAAAGCTCAACCCTTACGACTATCCACGAGACTGCGCCAGATACGTTGGGGCGATGCGGGGAGCTGTTTTTAAAAAGCGTGTGCTACGTACGAAATCTTTATTGGAACTAACTTACAATGGTTTCTTAGGTCTAATCTTATCTCTATCTTAATTACGTGGAGCGATGAGGTGGTGCTCGGATTTCTATTCGTAAGGCCTTTATAGCCTACATAACTCAATTGAAGTGTTTTTTAAGAACTGAATTGTGGTCCCGCCATTTTGATATTATAATAGCGGGACCACTTTCTTTGTTGAATATCTTGAAATCATTTGAGTGTACAATTTTATTATAGCACGTATGTAAGTATAAAATAGCACTAATATTACTACGTACGTAATGGTACTACATCATAGTTACATCATATTCACAAAACCGGGCGGGGTCCCGTCATCTTGACGTTCACGAATAATAGCCATACATGGCAAAATGTCTAGGGTTGCCAACCGCCTAGTTTTAGCTAGTTATTACTTTTTACTGTTTTATTAAAAGACAGTATACAAAATACTGTTTTCTTAACCGCTGATAAAACTACGATTGGATTTTGAAATTTTATAAAAAGTTACATGGAAGATGGTGATGGGAATAATGATGTTTCTGAGCACCCCGAGAGCATTTTTCATCAAAGAAACCTACTTTCAGTGAGTGCTCACCCCATATGCAGACAGCATCGACCACAATTCATTCATAGGTTTTTTCCAAATCTACGAATACGCAGTACAGTTTTTGACCTTTGGCCAAAAATTTCTCCAAAATGAAAAAGACATGGATAAGACCTGCCAGTCTATTTGCTAACTTAGTGTACAACGTTTTGATGGTCACATCAAATACATCTTATATAAAAATTAACAATATCATACGAAAGCCGCAATGCATTTTGAAGTGTCTATCAAAACGTTGTACACCGAGTTAGCAAATAGGCCGGCTGATCTGTACATCCCATTCCTTTTCTGATCCCGCTTGTTAGTTAAGTTAGTTGTAAATAAAACTTTTGTACATGTTGTATCATTTTTTGACATTCATACAAATCGAATATTGCACTTTGGCGTTACGTGATACTTTTTCAATTGATTGAGATTATGTCTGTTAATGTAGATTTTTCATGGTAAGAAAAAAATTAATGGCTATTCTTAAGCTTATTTACACTCCATGCTATGATTATTAAATCATAATACTTCAAGAAATATATGATCAAAGCATAATAGTATTTGATTTTTACTATTGGAACCAATATCTCCCTATGTCCTTTATTATTAATGATGGAAAAATGTCATGCGATCGATGTAATTTCTTGATAAGATCAACGATCAACAAAAGATCAATCCACCAGTTTGTATATTTTTTGACATGTGGGTCGAGCATGTGGGTCAAAAAAATATACAAACTTGTGGCGGCGTCATGGCAGGCTAGTACTACTACTAGCTCAAGTCACCTCTAGTATGGCAAAGTTTTGGGTGGCCCGTGCGTCAACTCGTATGCTGCCTGGATTTTGACTACTCTTTTACATGATATGGTCACTGACACTATGGTTTTATTATGGAATTTGATTAATTATCTATGACAAAAAACAGAAAGGAAATAATTTACATAAAACATATTGATTCTTTGTTTTTGTGGCTGTGAAGATGTAGTCTCCAAATAAACGATTGCTTTGAACAGGTACAGAACTATACTATATACAACAATATTATGTTATTGGAAAATTTTAAATTTATATGTTTCTAACCATAGTTTTACCAGCAGTCGTGAAAACAGTGTTTTGCAAACTCTCTTATAATAGAACAGTAAAAAGCATTAACTAGCAAAAACAGTATTATACTGTTTTTAACAGTCTGGTTGGCAACCCTAATTACTTAGCTATCTGACACTAGATGTCAGTAGGTGTTAGGGACATCTAGTGACGGATAGATAAACTAAAAAGAAAGATCAACATCGAACTTATTAAGTAGTTGGGCTATTCGCCGCTAGATGGATATAAAGGAGGGAGTGAGACAGAGCAAGTAGAGTGAGACAGATAATACTCCCCTCACCCCCTGTAAGTGCCACGCATGGTTTCATAGAAAATATTCCTTAGGGCAACTCCTCTCTGTATGTACTCCGTGGTCTTAACAGACAGACAGATGGACAACAAAGTAATCCTATAAGGGTTCCGTTTTTCCTTTTTAGGGTACGGCACCCTAAAAGTTATCTTTTGTGAGTAGTATTATTATACTTGCTCTTGCAACCTCAACCACCGGACAGGCAGTTGAGGGTGACTCCCTTGATTGATTTATTTATTCATTAAAGAGCTGCTGATAATATCTGTAATCAAAAGTTTCATTGAAACAGCTAATCTGTGTAGCCCGTTACACTCGCGCGCCGTTAGCAGACCCGTATGACCACTGACTCGGTAGCGCAGACGACTATATCATTACAGGCTGTCGGTGTTCAATAATTAGTAGTGTTGGGTCTACAAATCTTTGGCGGGATTAATGCTGGCAATGCGGCACAATGGTATTGATTTTAGTACCGGACCACTAAGTATTGAAATCATTTGTACGCAATTATTATACAAACAGCAGTACGAAAACGCCATCCACTTTATGGGCAAATCACTGCACCGTCACGACTCAGGAGTAGCAATAGTTTCTGCTCGTAATCTAATTTATTTATCGTATGGAAATATTATATTAAAATCTTTCTTAAAATAGTTCACAGCTGCTCCACTCAGCTCTTTGAGGTTCTGTAGTGTGCCACTAAATTTAGTGCTGGGGCACTCCATAATCACATGACAGACGGTTTCTTCTGGGCACCCACGTGTGCAAGCCGCTGAAACGCACCAGCCCCATTTATGCAAGTGATATGCCGTATTGCCCGTATTGGTTCGGAAGCGGATTGTTAGGGGAAACCTGGAGGTCTGTCATGGGGGTTGAACTCAAACACTTCCTGCGGTATTCCTTCAGTTTTCCATCTTCCTCTTTCAGCCATGCATCCTGGATATTCTACGAGGGATTCATAATGTGGATACGTTCACACTCTTACAAGCGTCAAAGAAACTCCTAAACCAGAGTAGACATAGGTCTACTCTGGTTTAGGAGTTTCTTTTCATTTTCATTTGTTTAGCCATAGGGCTAAACAAATATCTGCCATCACCAAACCACATACCGCCTGCTGAAAAGTTGCCACTGGGTGGCAACTTGCACTGGCCAGTCTAGAAGTATTTACTTAAATAGACTACGGGCTGGTGTTGGCAGATGCCACGAAAATAGAGTCATTTGGTGTTTCTCCAACAATAGTGAGTGCGACTTTCAATGAGGAGAAGATTTGAATGAGGCAAACGAACAGACAATCATGGTAGTCAAGCACTGGTCGAAACTTATTTTATATGCATATATAGCCATTTTACGACTCGATACAAGAAGAAGAAGTAAGCTGTGATAACTTTGCGCCCTATCAAATACTATCAACCTAGCTATTCTTGTTACTTTCATAGTGTTATGTCTTACGGGATTTTACTATGGGAACATAGAAAGAAGTAAACACCATATTTGTCCTGCAGAAACGCGCTATCAGATCACCTATGGTAACCTTGGTGCTAGAGATTGGATGCTAGAGAAAAATATTTATATTTTTAAACAGTTCTCTAAGAGATTTATTAGAGAACTGTTTAAAAATATAAATATTTTTTAGCATTACCTTCTCAGTACATATTTGCGAATATTATGTTTGTCCGCCATAATCTTGATTTATATAAGAAAAATAGTAATATTCATGATCGAAACACGAGAAATAAATATAATTTATTTACACCAGTTTTGCGATTGCAGAAAACTATGGATTAATTTCTGGGTCTAGGAGTACGCTTCTATAATAAAATTCGTGCAGAAATAATAATGAAATGATATGAAATTTATATGTATATGTGTCGTACAGGTGGAATGCTTATTAGGTCTGCCTATACTTAAATTTAAAACGAGTGTTAAAACTAGTTTGTAAAAAAGGCTGCATTGATGATTATATAATTGATAAAATGCTTGTCAATTAATATAAATTTATTACATGTAAACAATGTAATCAGTGCCCTCCAGGCACATAGGGACCAAGTCTGGATTGAGTTTATTTCGGCGTATTCTTCTCACCAGTGGTCGTTCCGAAACGCTAGTAGTATTTCGATTTCGCATATGTTAAAAAAATATCATCATCATCAGATCTTTTTAATCTCCACTGCAGGAGCATGGCCCTCTCTGTACTACCGGATATACCATAATTGGACAGAGCAGACAGAGGATTTAGCCTACACTCTCCACCCACGCTGGCCGGACGGCTTGGAGAGGTCTCATTGATGTGCCGTGTGGTTTCTGGCAGAGTAGAATAGGACCACTCCTAGTCTTCCCATGGGGGTCAGAAGAGGCGACTTAGGAATTACAAGCTAAACAAAACTCATTAAAAATATAATAAATAAAAATATGAGACACATGTATCCAATTTTGAATAAAAATCTTTGACTTTTATATATAAATATAATATAAAACAGGGTCTCGGACATGGCTTCAACGGTTTCTATGAAATTTAGCGCATAAAACCTTGCTGGGGTGAAAATTCGATCTAAGTAAGTTTTAACCCTGGAGAACTTCCCCATCCAGGTACTTACTGTATATTAAATTGGCTCATAGGCGAGTAATGAAAGCAACGCATAGCTAAATGTCGCGTCAGCCGCCGGCCGTTGAAACATATCAACGTCATACATAAACATGGTTGTTTTTGTTCGGACATTCATCTGCGCGCTTGTGGCGGACTTTTTGCGACACTACTATGCATTCTTCGATAATTTTATTAAAATCGTTAAAGTATTATTTATTATTGACAGTTTCAACAGACATATGTACAAATCTCGTCTCTATCACTTACGGGGTAGACACACCCAGAGACGACGTGCAATAATGTGGACTTTCATGCCTCCCAACTTAAGTAGCTATTATGTTCAGTGAAGCACACATATTTTGCATCTATGCCGTTCTAAATTAAACTCAGATGATAGAACTAATTAAAGTAATTTCTATCGTAACTGGTTAGCTTCGTTTTTATCAAAACATTACAGTTATTCATAACGTAACGAAATAAATAACTAGTTTGAGACAGATCCTAGTAAAATTATAAATGCGAAAGTTTGTATGTTTAGATTTTATTACTCAATCATGCCAAAACCGCTGAACGGATTTGGACAAAATTTTGCCCACTGACCTTTCAGTGGGCAAATTTTTTTACGTATATTTAATTTATTACGTACCTATTATTACGTACGTATTAGTACCTATTTATTACGTATATTTACATACAGACTCCCTTTCATCCCGGAAAAAAGAACTCTTCCCATGGGATAAACATCAGCAGGAGCAGAGCCGCGGGCGACTGCAAGTCTACACTTCTTCACTTATATATATTATAAAGAGGAAAGATTTGATTGTTTATGTGTTTGCATTGAACAGGCTCCGAAACTACTGGACCGATAAAAAATTATCCCACCATCAGAAGCCTACATTTGCCCTAATGAACATAGGCTATGAAATTAAATACCAATATCTATCTACCTGTGTGCAGCCGGGCGGGTCGCTAGTATGTAATAAAGTCATAACTTATAGTCCGCGTCGGAGCAAAGCAAGTTGGATGCAGGTGCATGCATTCAATATTAGTTGAATGACTAACTATTAACCCAGTTAAAGTTTAGCTTTCGTAAGTAACTCACACACGCTGCACAGTCGGCGTCTGAACTAAGAGCATCTCACGTTGTATGCAGCTGCATGCATTCATTAGCTTTGCAGAGTGTCTCCGCATTTAGACATCAATTTTCGACACTGCGGCGACACTCCGTCAGAGTTCCACAAAACAAGTGACTTATGAGCATTATCATGATGTTCCAGCTTGATTTTGAATAAACAACGACGTTTCCAGCATTGGTCCTATAGGAAAACTTGTTAATTTTGACGGGCTGAGTCACCCCTTCACGGGAATGTCGTTGGTTATGTTACACACTGTATTTAGCTGGCACGTGATACAATATATTTTGCAATATATATTTATATATATATATATATATATTTATATTTATATTTATATATACACGAATACTTATACTTTCAGAAATTAACATTTGTGGTTTGTATATGGCTAAACCTTAAAGTTATTATGGAATTAACACTTAAAAAACACAATAATAAAAAGAAAAAGCTTAAGTTCAAATAGAGACACATGTGATCCAAATACCTATTAATAAAAAAAAATATTATTTTATATCATTGTTATTGCCATCATCGGGCCGTAATCAAAATTAAATGCGACCCGATGGTGACAATGATAATATTTATATGTTTTAACGATGCAAATGGATTAAGGTTAAAACGTAACCGTGTTAGGTTTAACATTTGTCCATATCGGCCGACGCGTATAACTCGGCTTAAAAATTATGCAAATCATGCTGATCTGGGACGCGATACGCTGTGAAATCCAAAACAACGGATTGCCTTGGGCCGTGCCTCTGATCGGCCTTTGCGATTGTGTGACAGACAATATTATCGGAGTTTGGCCGCAGAGGACAATGTGACGGTGTTACGCAAACGAGCTGAATTAATATTATGGTCATAAATTGGCAAGTGTCAAAACAGAGCAAGTTAAATACCAGTTTGTTAAAAATATGAGTACCGAAAAAGAGCTGAAACACGGAGATAAGTTGAATAGTTACAAACAGATGTGATGCGTTAACCAAATGATGTACACCTGTACATCATTTGGTTAACGTATCACATCTGTCATCATATCATATCATATCAAGATTTTAGGCAAAGCTATGACACTAACTAAAAATAACTACATCGTGTGTTTTTTTTTTTGTAAAGGACGTGCTAGGATATTACCAGCCTGGAGACAATTAGCTTTTAAGACTTCACCGCGTATTGTCTACGATAAAAATCAAGTACAAAAATGTCATTAAGCAAATGGATTCACAACAACAAAGAACGTTCGTTGGTGTCACACAAACTTGATGTCTTTTTCACACAGTATAATCTCCAACTTTATTAAAATTAAGCAATGCTCGCAACATAATGCAAACATCTATAAAATACTAGCTTCCGCCCGCGGCTCCGCTCCCGTCAATGTGAATCCCTCGGGCACAGTACTTTTTCAGGATGAAATGTATCCTATGTCCTTCTCCGTGCTCCGGAGAACTTGTATAAACATTTCATGATGATCAGTGCAAAAGTCAGGGCGTGAAAATGTAACAAACAAACTCATTTTCGCATTATATTTTCTAGATGAGATCATTAGGCGTAACATTCGCAACTCTACAATATTAAGGAATGTTAATGAGTGATATATATATATAAAATATAGATAAAACACATTATAGAGCGAGATCCCAGACATATCTAACGTATTTAATTTAAGCAAAGCTGTAATTTTCAGGCCCCATAGCTTAAAATGAATTGAAAGAGTTGTAGATAAACTTTGGTTTGTAAACCGAGCCCGTTGAAATAACAAGCCACATAATTTATCAAAAATTGATCCTATCTCTAGCTTCATCTGTGTAGAATAGGCTAGTTTCCTGGGTCGAAATTATAACATTACAATTAGTCCGTCAGTTAGATAATCAAAAAATATTGGGACGTATTTTTTCTTTTGTCAATTAAACAATAAATGGAAAAGATAAAGCGCGTCAAAGTTCATGAGTGACGTCAAAGTTTGCTAAAAAGTGTAGCAAACTATGACGTCACACGGAATTTCAAAGGTCTATATCTTTATCATTTTTTAATCAATCGACAAAAGAAAAAATACGTATCCAATATTTTTTGAATTACTAACCGACGGACTTATTATATTTTTTTAGGAAACTAGCCTATTAGTATAATTATGCTTAATATTTATCATAAATGAAAGAGAAGTAGGTAAATATTTTAGTAAAAATATGAGATTATTTAGACTATCTACTTAGACGACAATCTCAAGTCACTCTCACAAGTCATGGTCTCTACAATAAAGAGAAGAAACTTGGAATAGCATCTTTAATAACGTAATGTAAAATGAGGTTCGGACAGTTTCCTGACAAAATTTGGACGCTCCTGAAGATTATTAACTTCGTATTCGGCATTACTGAACATCTTACTTTACATATTACTGACATCTTTGAAAGAACATTTTACTGAAATCTTTGAAAGAGCCTCTACAATAAATGTGCAAATCAGCTTAGCTAAAATGACGTAGGGTAAACAGGCCCAGTATTTTAGTCTATAATGATTAAGGAGAGCATTGTCCCGGCATAGATCGGCGGTGTGCCGCGACGTTGCGTACAGAGCTCGCTCTGCTTCGGAGCTGGGTTACATCTGACACTAATTAGTAATTACACGGTCACATTTATGCAGTAAGTAAATGTTAAGTGATGCTCTTGAAATTATGCAAGTTGCTTGAACATTATCTTGACGGCTAAACGATTCATGGAATGTGACTGGTCTGTTGCGAACATGAAACGCCAATGGAAAACCTTCGCAGGTACCAAAAGAGTTACAGTTATCAAACGCTGCGACGGTTTAATGATACTACGGATATTTTAAATACGGAAGCGCTGTGCCGACGGACTTATTCCAAATCAATTTTTAACGGAATTTAGAGAGAAATCCTGTAAGTCGTGTTTATCCTTCCATAGTAGGCAGACTGTAAGAATTATTCTTCTCTATAATAGCTTTTTCATGCTGAGCTGGAAGATAAGAAAAAACGTAGCATGTACCAGCTGATCGAGGGAACGGGCAAAATTCACAGGAATCATGTTAATAGGCAATGCGGCTAGCAACCCAACACTATTTTGATTCCGTTTTCCACCTAATGCCCACCAACACGCTTAACGTGGCCTTCGGGTCATATAGACTAAGGCTTCGCTTACTCGCTTCTTAATGTCCTAATGTAAACAACTTTATTAGAATTTTAGCTTGTTTACTCAGCACCGACGATGTCTAGATTCAAATAATGTCTCGGAGCTGCGAAGACCACGATCGTGTTCCTCGCGGGCATCGCTCCCGTCTCGCGGAGTGATGGTGCTCATTACAGACGAGAATAAATTATTTAGCTTCGCTGAGCCGATACAGAGATATTCTTTGTATCGCTTCAATCATAAAGTTGTACTGTTTAATGTAGCGCCAGGGGCGCTATTTTCGAGTCTTGCCCAGGTACAAAAAAATCTAGATCTGAACACAAATCAAATGTTTGTGTGGTGATTTGAAGACACGGTGGTGTAGTTGGTAAATACACTTATGTCGTAAATTTAAAGGACGTGGTTTAAATCCAACGTATGGTGATTTTTTGTTCATTACATATTTTCAATTGTAATAATATACCAAGCATTATAAACAATCAAATAAACTAATAAACAAATCATAAAGACAAATAAATCGTATAAGATCATTTCTGACCTGACCTTGGATATACTTCTTATTCTTTTTCAGATTGACCTGGGTCTTAAATGTTTATCTATATAAGTATCTATTATTAAATATAGTATCGTTGGAAACGTCAAAATTTTTTTTGAGTTCCCAGCATTGGTCCCATAGGAAAAGTTGTCATATCGACGGGCTGAATCACCCCTTTAAGGGTCCAGAACGATCAAAATTTCACCGTGTATTTATTAATTTATATACTCGTAATATTGAAAACTGAATATGTTCGAATTTATTTCCCAATTTTTCAAAAATACTTTGAAAAATGCATAAAACACCAACATTTTAACTTCTTATCCTCTTCTACCGTGGGTGGGAACCTAGCACTCTAAATTTATTTTAAAACTAGCTTTCGCCCGCGGCTCCGCCCACGTCAATGTCGATCCCTCGGGATTTGTACTTTTTCCCGGGATAAAAGGTAGCCTATGTCCTTCTCCGTACTCCAGAGAACTTGTATGCAAAATTTCATGATGATCGGTTCAGTAATTACGGCGTGAAAGCGTAACAAACAAACAAACTCACTTTCGCATTTATAATATTAGTAAGGATAAAGGTAGCCGCAGTCAAATTGAACTCCTTTATAACTTACCGGGTCCTTCTCCATCGTAATGGAAGTCCTTCAGGAACAATGTCCTAGAGTCCACGGCGTACACCTTGCCCTTGACGCCGTGGTGTAGCTCGGAGAGCGCGCCGAGGTCGCGGCCGTAGTAGCGAGCCTGCCCGCGCGCCGCCGACAAACACGCGCCTGCAACAGACAGACACACAGCTCACACATTGTACCACTACTATAATATACTAAACATCTACGAGACACCGACAGAAATTTCACCCTTTTACCGTTGGAATACCAAAAAGTCGAAGTTAATGCTTTGACAGTTCCTTTTTGGTTCGAGTAGCTAAGGTGTGGAATGAACTGCCTGCGTCTATATTCCCAGACAAGAACAGTCCCGGGACATTCAAAAGTGGAATAAATGGGTATCTCTTGAATAGGCATGTAACATCCTCGTCTTCATCGTCACTTACCATCAAGTGAGATGGGAGACAAATGCCTAATCCAACATGTAGTAAAAAAAAAACTGTAGTCGTGCCATTTGGTTTTGTGCTCAAAACAGGCCCTCAGTGTCCCTTCTGTCGATTTTTGTCGATGTGATATTTGTTTTTCGTATGTGTAAGTGGCTAACACTGGTGTTACATTTTTCACGTCACCTAAAGGCATCTGAAATAGTATAAATACTGCCTTAACAGCCGGAAATACCAGCTCAACGTGCCTTCCGAATCACGAAAGAGGTCGAGATTTTCTTATGCCACTTGTGGTCACCCATCCCGGTGGGTACAATTTCCGGGTTGCTTAAAATGTGTTAGCTCTAATATTTCGTACGCCCACTGGGCCATTGAGCTCCTTATATAATTGTGTAAGATG
The DNA here is from genome assembly GCA_947532085.1 of Elegia similella. Classification (NCBI taxonomy): domain Eukaryota; kingdom Metazoa; phylum Arthropoda; class Insecta; order Lepidoptera; family Pyralidae; genus Elegia; species Elegia similella. The sequence goes on from OX383947.1 coordinate 19,669,867, forward strand.
ATGATGATAATGATATGAGATCAAAGGACAAAAGACTAATATCTTCTGTAAAATATGCCTCAACAATGGCAAGACGTCCAAACTCAGTCAGGCAGCCTGGCGTTAACGTTTCCCAAAGAATTTTGTAAAGACTATAAATTCATAATCTGTCTTAGTCGTGAGCCCTAGGCTCCGAGAAACCACAGGTCTGGACGGAGCCGGAAACATGCCGTAATAAGCTAGAGACTCAGGTTTCCTCAGACTTATTACTTATTCGTAGGACATAACATTATGCAGTAGAGTAAAGGAAATGAAGAATCTTTATGTTTTATATAAACTGATTCACATTCGACTCGTCAAGAGTTTTCCTTACTGATGATAACAATATGAGGTTGGCTGGAAAAAATTGCACATTATTTGTTGGGTGCTAATTAAACAGGATTCTTTTTAATAGCATTATCCGCCTCTAAAAATGTATGTTGCCTTCTAAATTACTAAGTCAGCCACAATTAACGAGCATCTAAATAATACCATCTTAGCCACTAGTTAGCATGATGGTTATTATTTAGCATCTAAATTTGTAACTTGCACTCTAACAGTAAACTTCTAAAATACTAATATTTGACATCAAAAATTATATTTATTTAGCTTCTATTTTTTTAACTCAGCATTTTTAAAATGTAACATCCAAAAATAATTGATCGTCAATATTTAGCTAAAATTGTCATCAAATAGTATATTATGGCCACTAATATTACCAGTAGCTATTGAGGAGAGACAAAATAAGACTTTATTTTTGAAAAAAAAAATGTTTATTAAATTACCATAATTTTACTAATAGTAATAGTAGGAGAGCTGGTACAAATTTTTGGGCAAGTATTTGAAGCAAGCTGAAAACTTGTCACATACCTCTCCTATTATACCCCAAGACGGAACTGCAGACCTGACTGGTTAGTGGTAAATAGTGGGGCTAAATCAACCCCTAATTTTTTGGCAGCGTGGCAGGGAGAAAGGCCCACCAAAATAGTACCCTATTAAAATTTCAACCTGCCTCAAATAGATTTTTTATATTTTTTTGCACGCATCTGGTAATGTTAAAACCCCGACTAAATCGTCTGGCTTATATTTTTTATACATAAAACATAAAAAAATGCATATTGCCACAAATATCTATATTTTTGGTAATGAAAAAAGAATATTAAAAAAAAATAGGAATTGATTTAGTCCCGCTACTCACCAGCCAGTCGGCCTATTTGCTAACTCAGTGTACAACAAATAAATATAAATAAATAAATATATAAATATATACGGACAAATCACACAGATTGAGCTAGCCCCAAAGTAAGTTCGAGACTTGTGTTATGGGATACTAACTCAACGATACTATATTTTATAACAAATACATATATAGATACACATCTAAGACCCAGGCAAATCTGAAAAAGATCATTTTCCATCTTGACCTGGCCGGGGATCGAACCCGGTCACTCCGTGTCGCAGGCAGGCGTGTTGACCGCTGCGCCACGGAGCTAGTCAAAACAACGTTTTGATAGTCACTTCAAAATACATTGCAGCTTTTGTATGATTGACAATTGTTATTTAAGATATAATAGAACGTAATGTATATTGAAGTGACAGATAACGATAAGCCTAAAATGTTTAAAGAAAAAATATTGCTTAATTTAAAATCAAAATAACTTTTTTTTTTCACTTATTATTATTATTTTTTATACTATTTCATTTTAAAACTATTGTATCCAAGTATGGTATCAAGAATATAAAGGATGCTCTATGGGATAGGCAATGCTGTGCGCATCTGTAAAAGATGTAAACATTAGAATAAGTTTTTGATATGTAAAATGTAATATCTACGTTTTTTTTTTTTTTTTTTTTATGTATATCCGACGGCAAACGAGCAGACGAGCCACCTGATGGAAAGTGGTCACCGTCGCCCATGGACATCTGCAACACCAGAGGAGCTGCTGATGCGTTGCCGACTCTTAAGATACCTGTAAACACGCTTTTTGAAGGACCTCAAGTCATAGCACACAGGGAAAACCTCGGGAGGGAGTCCATTCCACAATCCTGCTGTACGAGGAAAAAAACCACGTGACGCTCTGACATTTTTGGAGACCCAAGTGTCAAGGATGTGGGGATGGACTTTACTCCTGTGGCGAGCGGTGCGGTGGTAGAAAGGTGACGGTGGCACCACTTCAAAAAGTTCTTCAGAACACTCCCCATAGTATAGACGGTAAAATACACACAGAGAGCCAACGTCTCTCCGTAGACCGAGGGTGTCTAAATCGTCTGTGAGTGTGGGATCGTCGATAATACGAATTGCCCGGCGTTGGATGGAATCAAGAGGAAAGAGTTGGTATTGAGGTGCACCAGACCAGATATGAGAGCAGTACTCCATGTGGGGCCGGACTTGAGCTTTATATAATAAAAGTCTATGACCCGGAGTGAAGTACTGCCTCGCTCTATTGAGCACCCCAAGTTTTTTAGAAGCCATTTTGGCTTTACCTTCCAGATGACTCCGGAATTGGACCTCCTTCGTAATATCGACGCCAAGGATCCCAATACTCTTAGAAATGGTAAGAGAGGTGTCCCGAAACTTCGGTGCTATGTTAAATGGGGTCTTCTTAGCGGAAAACACGCAGACTTGTGTCTTAGTAGGGTTGAATTGAACTAGGTTTAGTTTACCCCATTCAGAGACCTGCTCCAGAGAGGTCTCAATGTCAGACACAAGTCTCTTTCTGTTCTCCTCCACCTGTGTTTGAGGGATATTTGCACGACCTGCATAATATGCATCACCCGTACTGTCGTCTGCATAGCAATGGATGCTACTAGTGTTAAGCATGTCGTTGATGTGCAGAAGAAACAGCGTAGGTGATAAAACAGATCCTTGGGGGACGCCAGCATTGATGGGCATGATTTCGGAGCATAATCCATCTACAACGACCTGAATGCTTCGCCCGGATAAGAAACTAGCGACCCACAAGCATAGTCCCTCAGGAAGCCCGAAAGATGGTAACTTCGCGAGAAGAGCCTTATGCCAGACCCGGTCAAAAGCCTTTGTGACATCTAGACTAAATGCCAGTGCTTCTCCCTTGCTCTCGATGGCGGCTGCCCATCGGTGCGTTAAGTACACAAGAAGATCACCAGCACTACGCCCGTGGCGGAACCCGTATTGACGGGACTATGTTTATATTGTTGATGTGCCTAATAAACAAATAAAAAAAATAATAATAAAATAAGTGACTATCAAAATGTTGTACACCAAGTTAGCAAATAGGCCGGCAGGTCTGTAGTTCCGTGTTGAGGTAGAGGTATGTGACAATTTTTCAACTTGCTTCAAATACCTACCTACCCAAAAATTGGTACCAGGTCTCCTGCCTATCGATACATGAATCACGCCATATCATGTAGTGGCTATTTTTACAATAAAAGAATATGATGTATTATTTTACATGCTAAGTTATAATAAATGATGCTGACTGTAGAAGCTTGAATTATATTTTTTTGAGGACATAGTTTTGATGCTGTAAAAAGGAAAATGGTGACGAAATATAACATCCGTGGCCGAGTTAGTAAATTAGGTGGCAACGTATAAATAAGAAGGACAACTCATAATAATTGATGATCTTTATTTGACGCTTTCTATAGAATATTTAGTTGGCGGTGTAAAAAAGACGAATTAGTTTATTAGAGGCTATGTCATTTTCCCGTTGCTTAGTTATGAAATTAGAAGTTTGCTCACGTGGCCAATAAATAATTTTGTGGCTCGATTTATTATTTCCCTTATTTGTTGAATTTCATAAGTACTAATTAGTTTTCATCATCATCATTTCGAGTAAATGTAACGGTCAATCGACTATGCACACCCTGGTGTCAAAGTTCTTTAGAACTGTTATAAAATGAATGAATGAATAAAGTATTTATTCATTCATTCAATATTTGGCTTGAGCTCGACGCGGACGGCCCGACGGACGGCCTAATAATTCTGTGTACTGTACATATGACTATTATGGTACGTAAATTATGAACATAATATTGTAAAGTTGTCATTTTTAATTCAATAATATGACTTTTAATTAAAACAATGTGTACTCAATCCACATACCTTGTTTTTAACCTTTTCTATAATTGTGAGTTGGTAGCTTATAGACAAAATGCGCTGTGCAGTTTATTGCCGCTTTTTTGGACTCCGTTTTGGAAGTGGCATTAAACTTAGCCACAAGTAAATTTTTAACGTCAACAATTGTTGTGAAGATATGGCAATTAACAACTATTCAAAGAAACCTATATTAAATAAATGTTTGAAAGTGAATTTTCTAACGGCTTTATTTAATAATTGTAATCATTACATAGTATAAAACAAAGTCGCTTCCCGCTGTCTGTCCGTCCCTATGTATGCTTAGATCTTTTAAACTACGCAACAGATTTTGATGCGATTTTTTTAAATAGATAGAGTAATTCAATAGGATGGTAGTTATGTACATTGCACTCGTACGAAGCCGCGGTTCGGGTCGCTAGTATTGTATATTTAGCAATGTAATATAAGTAATTGAGATTAGTCATAATTTGCACCAAAACACGGAATATTTTCTCAATATTTCTCACACTGATTACTACACTAAGCTCTACAAATTGCTATTGCCCAATTTTAACGGAAGTCCCCTACTGATCGCTACCGGCCGGGCGTCGTGCGCAGGCCGCGAAATGTCCACCGCTCGCCTTGTGCCAGTTCCGGAGCCCAGACAAGTCAGACGCACGGAAAGGTTAGCTGAGCCACGCCTAAAGTTCAATACTAGTGGCAGTTACTTTTGATTATCACATATGTAAATATAATATAAATACTCGAAAGTGGGGTGCTAGACGCTTACAATGATATTAACATGCTATCATTGCTATTATCATCATCATTATTTCGAGTAGGTGTCACGATCAATCGACCATGCACACCCTGGTGTCAGAGTTCTTCGGAACACCTTCTCGGCCTCTGACGTGGTTCCTTTAACGACTACCAGATGTCAGCATTGAAACTGGTTTAGTGTACACGAAACAGTTCAATAAGGATCCAGCCTATCGTATTACTGCTCACTACTAAACTCCATACAAAGTCGATTACATTCTTCTTCACCCTTTAGATGTATCCTAGAAACTACGAAGACATATTATCCTGGGTAGGCTAGTCCTGGGTTGTTTGATGCAAAATGCAAAAATATAGGTACCTCAATAATATTGATTCCCATTTTAGTGTTTATGTTATAATAATCGACATCGTAGTGCGCAGTCGATAACAAGAGAACGTCACAAATTGTTAATATGTATTAGCCATTAGTTTTATTGCTACAGTGGAGAGCATATGCTTAATTATATTGTATCGAAGGTAATAGTTTCATAGTTTATAAAAGCATGCTCGTTGTATTTTTGTAAGTCACATTGTTTTTCTCAGTAAGTGTATTTTATGTAATTCTTATGAGAAATAAAGTTATTCTAAACATATAATCATATTCTATTTTATTTTGAAATGAAATAACTTGAAAACAAACAGAAAGTATTTGTCAATATGTCCGCGAGACAATAATGACGTTTCCTCATTCCGCACGTCACTGGTAATTTAACGAGATTCAAGAAAGTGACGCACTGTCGTATCATTCACATGAAAGCGGACCTCGAGCTGGTCCTGTCTACATTCTCCGATACAATCCTCACCAACAATACATGGACCGTGTTGGTTGACCTGCCTGGACACTCAGTATCTCGCTAAGAAAGTAGTCTCCAGATGTGACCGCCTGCTTAACACCAGAGTTAAGTTAGCAAATATGATTGAGATAGAGAATGGTCGATGATTTGGTTTCAGTATCGACCTTTGGGCAAGCTGAAATGTTGTCCCTCCTTTTCTGTTTCACCCCTTGTGTTGCTACTCCCCTTCTACATTTTGCGTCCCACTAATTTACTTAGATTTCTAGCAACCCGTTCAGTGTATCTTCATAATTATGGTAATGCTACAAATTGAAACTTTATCGAAAAGACTTTGGCATTTTGAAAATATGTTTCTTCAGACTAAATGTCTTATGACGATTATAGATTTTAAAATAACATTTTCCATATCGCGGGTTATTACTCAAAACTAACAATTTCAGCCGGTTATTCGTTTACGGTTTTGGTTTCGTCTCTGGCAAATACGCTGTTAGTACGCGAACCGCACGCCGCCGCCGCCTGCGTCGCCGTCGCTCGCCTGCCTGCCCCGCTCGATGTGCGATTTGTATCTCTGGCACTGGCGGTGACCTACTGCCGGCTGTTTACGAAGGATCTAAAGTGTGCTGTCGTTTGTCTTGCTAATGGCGCGGAGAAAGCTGCTCTGAGTAATAGTTGTTGTGATGACTGAGAGAAAGAATTTGCACATTTTACTTATAAAATTAGTTGGGAAATAGCATTTATTCCCAACGGTACTACCGAATGGAACAACCGGGAATGTAACTATCGCACGACTTAAAGTTTTCTTGAATTTGTTTCATACCATGACTAGTTAATTCTTCTTTTTAGCTTCATCATCTTTTGCATGTGTACAAAATTAAATGGCTGTTAAAATTATCAAGATATTTTTTTTTAATACTAGCTGATTTCTTGTTACTTCACCCGCGTAAATTGTAGCATTGCTGTAGGAAAAGACCCAGTTGTCCTGACAAAGACGGTTTGGAATTTGCATTTGATGCTTCAAAATTTGTTCATGAGTTCTATAACATATCTTCTTGAACACTGTATGTACCAAGGAGATTTATCATCAACCTAACCCTTCTTTCGCCCACTGCTGACAGTATGCAGATTGTAAGGCTTTAGCTATACTGACGGTACGTTAAAGTCGCGAGTCAATGGACCGGAATGAAAGACTGATGTCAGCGTAAAAAAATATACCACTTAGCAGGCAAACAGGCATACGACACCCCTGATGGATAGCGGTTACCGTAGCCTATGGATGTCGTAACACCAGGGGTGCCACTCGCGCGTTGAAGTCCCTGAGGAAATCTTTTCACGTCTTTTTTGAGAACCCCATGTTACATTGTCTCTGGAATGCCATGACTTAAAGGTTTATTCAGAAAATAGAGCTCTTCAGGCACATTTACGTCAATTCACATTTTCTATAATACTAATTTACTGATATTCAAATTATTAGTTATTGTTCAAAAGCTATAAATCATTAGCGTTTTGGAACCAACCACTGCAGAGAAGGAAACGCCTTATGGAAACTCTTTTCAACAGTATTGGTCGCCCACTCGCCTGAAAGGCTTTGTGTAATATTTTATATCTTCCTTGTTTTTTATTTTATTTACTTTTTTTCTCATAAGATACTATGATTTTATAGCAGAGCCAGTATTGAAGCAAGGCCGGCGTTACCGACAAGTTCAGTGTGGCGATGTTTGCATTGGTAGAGCCGATGCTCTAAACCCGTATTTGTTCGTCCTGCTATTAGACACTTCAACGTCAGACATCCCCTCTTGTTTGTCTGATGTATGCAAAGTGTGGTGTAGAAGACGCAGTGCCTGTATTAATGTAGTGCTAACAATAAATATAACTACGGATATTACGTAATAATACTTTTCAGACGTATTACTAATAAGAGTTACAACACACAAAATACAACGATATAATGTTCTGATTTCCAAGCGTTTATTTCTGTGTAATGTTCATAGCGTTCTGGTGCTCTACCGTGTCTGCCCTCGTCACATAATCCGTCCTCACGACACTAGCGCCGTAGCCTGTTTTTGCTCGGTCACTTTTTCCGCCACTTTCTTGAGAGCACTTTCTACGCATGCGTGTTTGTGTGCGTGTGTGTTGCGTGCACCGGATGCAAGTCCACTCTCGATGTGACGACATAACACATGGGATATACAGATATAAAGCTCATGTATGTAATTTATTTTTAGTGATTATTATTGTAGTATTAATCTATTTGTTGTCATATTTTAATATTAATTAATTCGGAAAATTCGTTTGAGATAAAAATATTTAGTTTTGAATGATCTACACACACCACTAGTTTCTTCGAATATGTATACGAATCTAATTAGCATGCGGTAATTTAAACTACTTTTTTAATACTACTAATATACTACAAATTTTTGGTTTAGATCAGATAACGGTTAACGCAATGTTGTGTTAAGTTGACGCTCGCTGTGCGCCGGTGACTGTGTTACCTACTGATGATAAAGCTTTCTAATAGGTGAAAGAAATTTGAAAAATCGGTTTTGTAGTTTTTGTGGTTATCCATTATAAACAAACACACAATCGAACCTTTCTCCTTATAGTATTAATATGGACATCTAAAACTAAATACATCTGTCAAAAAAGTATAAAGACTTGAGTGTGTGGTTTCGGGTTCTAACCCAAAGGGTGCCAATGGATCATAATTAATTATTTATTTATTTATTTAAACTTTATTTACCAAAGTAAATTTACAAAAGGTGGTTAATGCTAATAGCTATATCCACCACTCAACCTTCGGGACAAATGGTAAAAATTGTTACAATACATCCATATATATAACTAAATATGTTGTATATATGCAAAATGGTTCCTGAAAAATGTTCTTAATATCTCATCTACTAGCGAAACTCCCGGGGAAGAAATAGCATGTGAACTCTTATATGGATATCTGTATATACAAAGATTTAATGTCTCCAAAGACAAAGTGAATTACTAGATCGTAGAACACGATCATGAGATTCAGACAACTATGAAAATTACTCTTCAATCAATCATTTACCTTTAATGTATCACATACTCGTACGTCTTTATTTACACAAAAAAATGATAGGCGCTGCAAAGGGAAAAGGGCTTTATATTTTGTCAAATTTATGTTATCTTGAAATGGCCAAATCCTCTGTCTGCTCTGGCTGCCTAATATGACTCCGGCAGTATAAAGAGGGTCATGCTCCTGCAGTGGAGACTCAAAAGACCTGATGATGATGTTATCTTGAAGTAAGTACGTGGGCGAAAAAAAAAACAGAATATAAATGAGAACACGACGTATTATTTGCTGTCTGCGTTGACGAACAGAAAGGAAGATACGTGATCGATTTTACGAATGTGGAAGATAAAATGAATGCAATTGGTGATAGGGCAATCAAGTTTATTTGATTGTGTATCACCTTAATTTTTTAAGTAAGTTTACTTACTTAAAAAACTTAAGGTGATACGCCGTTAAGTTTACCTTATTTTTTTAAGTAAGTTTACTTACTTAAAAAAATTATACGTGATACGCATCCACTTGGCCGGTTTTATTTTATATATTACTTATATATTAATCATACGTTGAGGAGCAAGAACTCAATAAGAGTAGGTACATTAGAAGAAAAAAATAAACACTCAAATAGCAAGAAATCACTAATGAAGTGTGAGGCTCTCTACTTGGTGTAAATTTATTTCCACACTCATAATGTTTTGTGTCCTCCATCAAAATTGAGTAAGATTAGTGCATACATAATGTTATTAATTTTACTAACAGATTTACGAATGCCAGCGGAGAATGTCTAAAATTGATTTGTGTCCCTGACGGCTTCCGATAATTTGTTAGAAAGTCCCACTGACTTGTCTACAGATTTAACTAATGAGTAATGAATAACATAGTTTTATTCGTTTTCTAAGCAATGTACAGAATTGTGTTTTGTTTTTCAGTAAATGCGAGAATGGATATTAGATCTTAAACAGGTAAACTTTCTATTTGAAATACAAAAGAATATTATAAACTCAAGAATGTAACTGAACATTTATGATAGTATGCTTTGACGATTTTATTATCTCCAAATATTTTACACAAATATAATTCGCCCGAGTCGACACGATAAGAAGAAGCAGAACTCAGTAAGTGATAAATATTGTTCGGACCATGCGCACAAATATGAAGTGCAAAGGTTCCCTTCGCACCTACAACCTATATTGAGCAGTTGGCCAACCTACGACGCGGCGATGTCGCCAGCTGCCGCTGCACCGCGGCTATTGTTTGCGCGATGTTGCGTCACACACGTGGAGATGCGTTGACCTGGCGTTTTGGTTTCTCCCGGCTTGTTGAATTATGTATGGCTCGGTGACATAGGATTTTTCTTTTTTTCCTTAAGTCAAAATATTGAATTTACACTATTGAGTTCCAGTATAGAAATCCGTGCTCCTGTAGTGGAGACTAAAAAGGACCTGATGATGATAATGACTAATCATTTCCTACCAAGTCTAGAAATATTTAATTAGATTGTTATGAACAAGCCAGTTAAGATGTGTTGCACATAATAATGAAATGTTTGTATAGCGGTGACAATGTGTTGTGATTGCGAGACAAACATTCTGTCATTGTTGTTATTATGATATGAACACGCGCTCAGTGCTCATTGTGGTCGATGTTTTTGGTTGGTTTGATCCTTTGTCCCTTAAACTTTACTGTTGTTCTACTATTGGGCTAACCAATATGAAGCCATCTGAAGACGTTGTTTGTTATTGTTGATATAAGGACGTATCTCAATGTGTCTTACTATTATCAATAATAAATGTAATACATTGATATCACAAGCGTATTTATTCACCAATGGGTAGAGTAGTAATAAGTACCCAATACCTATTTTTTAAGCGGTTAGAAGCACCTTAGCCACGTGATTTCTTTTTTACGTTTCATGAATCTATAATAGCTCTTCATAATTGTGAATGCTTATAGTATAATACTATCATTATTAATAGGCTTTTTTAAGCCTACTAATCTATTTCTTTTTCTTTATGTGCATTTCGACGCCATGAGTCGTATGTGTTGGTGGGTCGTGGGTTGTGTCTATAGTAGTTAGCGGTGACATAGAGGGTTGACACACTTTGTCACCGCTATCTATTATAGAGTAGCAAATAAGTGCAGCGACGCGAGCCGCGACCGCGGGTGTTTGGCGATTGATCGCGGACTCTCGCCGAAATCGAGTTAATGCGTACCATGGTACTAACGGGGCTTTGCCAAGCCACGTCTGTTCACGACATTGGATGTCAAGAGTCACCTAATGATTTCTGTCTGTGTCCGCTTCACAAGTAAATCGAGAGATCTCTTGACTTGGAGCGAAAGTTTTAAATTAAGAGTGTTTTATTGAATTTTTAAATATGAGATTTACAATTTAGATGCATATCGTGTATTTCTATTTCCTTTGGGATATGAGAGAGAAAAGAAATAGTGAGAAATAGTTATTGACCTGGGTAAAACAAGAATACATAAAAACGAAATAAAGATGTTGATCGATTGCCAATATTCAATTAAATAATAACTATAAGTACAGACATAGTATCACGTCTTTTTTCCTTGCGGGATAGACAGAACCTTGGTCTATAAGACCTTATGGCCACATTTAGCATGTTGGAGGGCGTGTTGATGGAAAACGGACACGATTCCGCAGATTTTAGCCCAATCCTTCGATCGGCTTTTACGATCTGCGAGGCGGAACTTATATATATCTTGATGTTGATCGATTGCTCTTTGAATCCATAGATCATAAATGCTGTATATCGAGTAACTGTCACATCAATTACACTCTCTCGCTACTATCGCCGTAATCCCCTGTAGCCCTGTAGCCGGCGCAGGAAGCAATTTGCGCCATCTCCGACAGCACGCGACAATGCGGCGCGCATCTGTTGCGCCGCTTTGTGTCGCGACAACTTCCGATGTTACGTCACACCTGGCTCGTGACACGGTAATGTGCACAAACCAGTTCACAGAAAACAGGTACTCCAAAATAGCAATGGCAACGGAAAGTTAATTGTACTTAGAGGACGCTGCCTAAGGCGCTGTCCTAACAAAAATGGGTCCTTTTTTTAAGGCATCTACTTCAAAAGTGACTACCCCCACGCTCCATAGTAAATATCATAAAAATGTCTCATCCCTGGGGAACTTCTTTAAATTGATCTCAATCACTTATGAATGAATGAATGAAAAATTATTTATTCAAGTGACCATGACTCATAATGTTAGTAAACTTATAACTATGTTAGTAGGTATAGTAGAAAAAACACTTAATTATTTATTGTGCAGACCATTCCTGCACCATCCCCCCGGCTATAGTGCAGCAATGGTTTACGTAAGCGCAATCTAATCTGCCTGCGATCATGCGCAGGATGCTGTTGTTGCTCTCCCGCACCCTGCGCACCAGGGACGCACACCTTTTGCGCATTATTGCGTAAAAGCAATCCACTCGCGCATCTGCGAACATCCCTGATGCGCTTCAGAAGCGAGGTAGCCCCAGCAGCATCCTGAACGCATTGTTGTACTGTACACGAAGGGCGTTATAAGATTTTTGAGTATATCTTGCCCACAGACTGCACGTATAAAAAGAAGAGCAAAAAGCTAAAAGGGTAACTTTGACTTCCCCAGAACAACGTGCAAATCTGCGAGCCAGCATGTTCGCTCTTACTGACAACGCCCTCCGCTCCCTCTCAATGTCTTCATCATCCTTGAGGTCGGAAGTTAACATATGACCCAGATATTTAAATTTATATACTCTCTGTAGTATGGTATTATTTAGAAATACTGGTGGAAAGTTGTCATATTGTTTCCTCCCGTCGCCAAAGACCATGACTTGACTCTTTTTGACATTGTATATCAAACCATGTGAGAGGGCGTAAGCTTCGCAAGCTGCGACCAACTTCCGAAGCCCACAGACAGACGCACTCAGCAGCGCCATGTCGTCCGCGTAACTGATGTTGTTGACACACATACCGTCTATGTGACAACCGACACCAGCGCTGCCGAGTATGTCGATCATCTCGTTTATATACAGATTGAAGAGCGTGGGTGAGGTTAACCCCCCTTGCCTAACTCCGCACTCCAATCTGTATGATTTGGACAGTACCCCGTCCCATCTAACATTATTGACCTGGTTTGAATACCAATATTTGAATATGTTGATAAATTCAATAGGTAAGTTGGCTTTTTCAAGTTTTTTCCATAGGATGTCATAAGAAACCAGGTCAAAAGCGGTCGACAGGTCGAGAAAGCAGCCAAAGACTGGCGTTTTGCGCTCCGTATAGTAAGAGACAGCGTGCTTAAGACACAGTACTGCACTTTCAGTTGACAGATTAGGTCTAAACCCAAACTGATTATCATGCAGTTTTATGTGATTGTTTAGCTGTGTATTAAGCACGCCATCAAAAACTTTAGATATTACAGTGGCTAGCGAAATAGGCCTATAATTATTTTTATCTCCCAGATCGCCGGTTTTATTCTTAACTATAGGCACTACTATCGTACGCATCATTTCCTTACGCTTATATAGAAAAGCCTCAATATTCCTAAATACGCATAAGATTTTCAACCCAGTCTTCAGATTATCATCTACTCTATATCGCATACTCTAGCAACGCAATTGCATTGCGATCGCGTCGTAGTCGCGTCGCAGTCGCGTCGTGCTCGTGTCGGCTCACTTTCGCCGCTCTCACTTTCCTCGCATTTTTGCCGAGTGTCGACCCGCGCCCGCGCCCGCGTGCGCGAGATGTGTCGATCCTCAGATAATGCAAATATTGCAACATTTATATAATAACGACATTATGAACGGTTGGATAACTTTCTTTTGTGCAGACTGCGGTCTCAGGATTGAATAACCTCTGTTTCCGATATCTTCGAAGAGATATATGATATATGCAAACATAAACATAATACTGAATATGAAATGTTTGTAGTGTTAGGGAAGATATCATACATTTTTTAATTATTCTTTTTCCCTACTTCTACTTTTTACCGTTCTGGGACTAAAAAGAAGTATGGAACATTTCTTATATGAGATGCTTAATATAATATGCAATTTGCAAAACAATACCAAAAAAACTACGAAATGATTAGCTAGCAATCTTCACTATTTTCCAATGCTAAATAATCATAGTTACTTTGGTTGTAAGGACTTATGTTCCTAATTTCTGTGCACTCCGCACTGTGGCTCAAATTATGTCAGGATTGTGTTATCATAATATATTGGTAACCGATCGCTAAGTTGTATAATTACCTAAGACTATTTATAATATTAGGAAGACCTAAGCATAGCTACACTCGACGTTAATTAAGTGTTCATGGCGCCCTTCCTGATATGAATATGAAATATCTGCATCATTGCAACTCTTAAAACGTACTCATAGTAAAGTACTTTGACTGAGTAAAGTTTGACATTCATGTGGTAATTAAGATATTTAAAGTTATTTATGTACTAGCGGCACGCCGGCTTCTTATGTGTAGACGTAGGTATGTATTATATAGCCTATGTTCATCAGGAATAACGTAGGATTCCAATGGTGAAATGATTTTTCAAATCGGTCCAGTAATTTCGGAACCTGTTCAATGCAAACATACAAACGAACAATTAAATCTTTCCTCTTTATAACATTAGTGAAGATGTATATATGTGGTGTCCGGTCCTATGAAATAACAATAAAAGACGCAGTAATCACAAATAGTGCGAACGGCGTGGCGCGCGCCGCTGCGCCCTTCAAAAGACATCAACGAGCCGCACAACGACTACAAGGAACGATTCATTTAATGACAATGCAATTTTAATATTAATTCATATGCCATCTGAATTATTCACGTGCACTACATTAAATAGAGTGTATTATTACATATCAATCATAAAAAAATAGAACCTATACTGCCATTTAATTTCAATTTAACGAAAAAAGTAATGCAATATACACAGTAGTAAAACAAAGTCGCTGTCTGTTCGCTTAGACCTTTAAACTAATCCACGGATTTTAATGTGGTTTCCAGCAATAGATTAGTGATTGAGAAAGAGTAATTCAAGAAAAAGGTTTTTTGTATAATTTACTGCCCCATATTTGTGCCCCTGCTTCGCACGGGTTACACATTAGTTTTTAATAATGCATGTTACTAGTTTAGTAACTCGCGGGACATTGCACATATATTATCAGTATTCCGCGGCCACGTCAGCATTTACTTCGCGGCCGGTACCGCCGCACGCGCGCGCCGCGCCGGCACACTTACGATGCAAATCCGTCGGAACCATTGTGCTCATAACATTTGCATATGTATGTACGAGTACACATGTGTGCCGCAGAAGAGAATGCTACACTGACTGCACGTCACACATTTTATTGTTGCAAGTTGCTCTACTTCTGCTAACAAATACAGAGCTTATTTTTCTTAGATGTTGATTTATTAATTTTGTATTGGCATTGTGTATATTCTTCATTACTCTGAAGGATATTCTGGTGGTGACTTACTCTTTTCTTTAGTCAAAGCAGTTTGTGCTTATTAGCTATACAAAGGCTGGTACTGCTGCGCTCTTGGTCTATGTATTGGAACAACCGATTATTTATATTACTTTCTTTAATACTAATGGTATTAAAGAAAGTATATAGTATCATATCAAGTGCATTTATACTAATGGTCGAATAAAAATATTAATAATTTTCTAATACTCGTACTAAAAGTATATATATCGTACTAATATCTTTATGATTACTACTTATTTAGAATTGTATGTTCTCATTTAAGTGAACAATGTATTGTTCTTATTAGAAATAAATGCTTTAAACCTAACCTTCTCGTCCCGTGCAGATTGCGTTCAAGCCAGTTAAGGTAATACACGATTATCATTTCAAATCAAAATAAGCATTGCAGCTAGAAACCCTTTACTTTTTCTCATCCACCGTCATCGTGCTAGTTGCTCCCTTTAAATATGATGGGTTCTCATTTTATCTAGAATTAAATAAACCGAGGCGTCGAGTTCAAATTTTGAAGCATCAGAGGGGATTGTCAGGACTCAGTGAGCTCGGTAGGCTCGTAGATCAGAGCCTAGCCGAGACGCGAGGTCTCTGAACTACGTCTGGAGGCTTCAAAAGAGTTCAAGCCTTCAAAAGAGGTCGAACCTATCAAAACAGCTCGAGCCTTCAAAGAGCTCGAGTCTGAAAATAAACGCGAGCCTTCCATAAAATTTTAAGTTTATGACTTTAATATCTCTGCTGCGTACCGCACAGGATCGCCGTCTCGAGTAATAATAAAATAGCAATTCTTGCTTCCGGCGGCGGGTGCGGGTAAAAATTGCATCATGAGTTTCTAGCTAAAAAGTTTCGGATTGAACAATTGTTTTCAATTGAAACCTCAAAAGACTAGTGCGCTGAAAAGACTCGAACCCAGAAAAGACCTTGAGATTGATCGAGCTCTCAAAAAGGTTCGAGCTCTCAAAAAGGTTCGAGCTCTCAAAAAGTATCGAACTCTCAAAAAGGCTTAAGCTCTGAAAAATACTCCCGAGTCGTCAAGCTTCATACAAACGAGGCGAGTCCTGTGAACGACACCGATCTCTAGACAAAAGGTGTCAGTGGCCTCGAGGGTCAAATCTGCAGACGTCTGTACAAGTACAGACGTCTGCAGATTTGACCCCTCTCAGTAGTGACACTATACTGAGGAGGAGTTAGATTGCTGGCAGGCGTCTGTGCACCACTAGTTCTGTCCCCCGCATGCGATACGTGATTATATCTGTCTCGCATCTGGGTCATGAGATATTTTCTGACTAACATTCTGAAATAATACCTTATTTGTTGCACATCGCTCCTCATTTAATCAATTGTCATCTATAAAGTCAATTATTTGGTAAATGGTAAGTAAACGTTTGGTGAGTAAACTCCCAAACTATAAATGTTGTGATGAGGCAAGTGTTTGGCCGGAGTCAACTCGCAGGAGTCAAGAGTATGTAAATGATCTGAAGTCACAGTATACTCGAATAGCAAACCAAATCTTTTGAATATGAGAAGCACCTGTGGCTGAGGATACGACCCTTGTGGCATAATAGTGACGGTTTATGACTTTGAGTTCTACGGTCTTCAGTTCGATGATATTCTATTATATTTCTTACTTTAAACAGCCTTATTAAAGTTGCATCTATTGTACTCTTTCTAAATACTTAAGTATATTCAAAGTATTAAATAATGTAAGGCACATACTATCAAAAAACATTATGTTAATAACACATTTGTATTTAAATTTGTTAATATTGAAGCACCTGATATATGATATCAGCGAGCCGCTAGATGTGCTATTTTAAACAACCATTCTATTCTAAAATAATACATAC
This sequence comes from Elegia similella, assembly GCA_947532085.1. Taxonomy (NCBI): domain Eukaryota; kingdom Metazoa; phylum Arthropoda; class Insecta; order Lepidoptera; family Pyralidae; genus Elegia; species Elegia similella. The sequence continues at coordinate 19,686,936 of OX383947.1, forward strand.
ACTGCAGCCATCGCAATAACATACGAAAATTATTATTTGATTTTTGTTTGATTTTTTTCTAAATTTTATTATACATATCCATTATATTTTAATAATATTAATGCAATTTTTAGGACCGCGAAATAATTAATATAACAGGTAGATATTATTTACATATAGCCATATCGCGAAATCTGTTTCGCTGTCACGCTTTAACTACTCAACCTATTACTCGTATCATCTGACATCATAAAGTTTGGCGAATTCATATTCAGAGTCAGAATTATCTTGTACCTAACATGCACTTAAATTTAAATTACATACTTTGCTTCCGCCACCAGTTAGTTCTTGCAAACTATTTCTGGCCAGAGCCCACCCTCTTCTGTTAATCGTGTCATGTCCGCCACCAATAGTTGATGCATGCGAATGCGACCCTTGCCGATATTGGTGCATTCGTTGCAGCTGCAGCAGCATCGACGTGCTCGTGACATGTGTTTCGCCTCTACACAAGGCAACTTCAGGCTATCAACCTAATTGTTGATCAATCGAATGGCAAGCAACGGAAGAATAGGATAAAAAAAAGGATAAGATAGCTTTCCGGGCATCTTAAAAGCGAGCAAAGCTGCGGCTGAAAGCAAGTTTGTCAGTAAAAAAATGTGAAGTCGCGTGTCACAGCGGGGATTCTCTGTGTGACTCACAGCCGACGAAAACGAACGAAAACAAACCGTTGTAGGCAAATATCAATTTACTGACATTACTCATGAGGACAGGTGTGCGAAACATGATACTGCACAGGTTTTATAGACGTAATTAAATAGATATATTAATAAATAAGCAGCCCGGTGATATCATTATTGCTTATAGACAACTTATAAAATTATGTATTCGAGAATAATTCGGCGAAAACAGAAGTTCAACGCGTCGATGATGTGGTGGACCCCAATCACGACAGCATTCATGCCGCGTTATCTATTAGGAAGCGAACCCGGTGGCCGTCGTGTCGCAGGCTGGACAATTAGCCACTGCACCACGGAGGCCTTCAAGTTAGTTAAATATGCGTCCAACCTTCTGCCTAACACCAAACCTTCTAGAGTTCGCTTTAGCACAAAATTTTAGTACAGTCAGGAACAGAGATACCTGACCAGGCCATCTACCTATGTCTTGACTCTTAAACTATAAATAATATTAACATGAAAAACGTATATTAAGAAAGACGTCAATAAAATCTTTCTATGTATATATTTTCATGTCATTATTAATTATAGTTTAAGAGAAAAATCAAGATATAGGTAGAGGGCCTGGTCGGGTATATCTGTCCCTGACTGTACTTTGGGTCTTTTATCGCGTCATAAGAGATGAAATTAAAAAGAGACGCAGTAGTCGTGTCGTAGACCGGATATCTGAAGTCAACATTTCGTAGTTCTCGTGTCTCATTTTTCAAATACTTGTATGACTAAAATGCAATAGTTTGTTGTGTTAATGACGTCACCGCTGAACACTCTCATGCGCATTCCCAGCAGCCACTTTCGCTGGCGATAGCATCACTTTGTTGATCATTCCGACCGCACGCCTCGGGAATGTATTAACAACTGCACCGAAAGTGTAACCTTTAATGCTTCAGTGAAATTAACGACAGCACGAAATAATCTTCCGCGAGCTCTGTAGCGCAGGGGCTAACACGACAACCTGCGACACGAGGGTTCCCGGGTTCGATCCACAGTCTGGTTATGATGGAAAATGATATTTTTCGGATTGACCTGGGTCTTGGATTTTTATCTATAAGTATCTATTATAGAATATAGTATCGTTGAGTTAGTGTCCTACGACACAAGTTCATAACTCACTGTGGGGCTAGCTCAATTTGTGTGATATGTCCCTATATATTTATCTTTCATATAAAAAGTCGACTTCAATCGAATAACTTCTTAATCTATTTTGATGAAATTCAAAAGGGACCAGTTTAAAAGCATACCCTTTCAAATAAAAATTCCATATATTAATATATAGATTTAATTGCTTCACAAACAAATATAAAATAAATAAATATTTAATTTAATTTAACAGTATATAAACTAAGATAAACCGGGCTCCGAAGCAGAATAGCGTAGAGGGATGCTACCAGGAAAACGCTAAAGTGAGGAATCAGGGAACATACTTTGAAATTTGCGTATATTTACTCATAACAAACAAAGTTTATAAAAGTAAAACGAATCGAAATTTTGATCATAGGTACATTTAAGAAACTTAAACACTTAGCTACTGTATACCTAGACACAAAGGTTCTCAACACACACAATTAGGCTTCTCATTGTAATTGTGCTGCCTCTCAAAGCAGAAGCTACCTTATATAATGCAATCATTGTCAAACATTGTAGGTTTTTGTGACTTATCGCTTATTTTGCAAGGCGCATTGTGCGTGTTCCCAGCCGCGTGGAAACCGGCCCGTGGGAGCGCGCCCTTACGTCACGGCGAGCACAAAAAGGCTGCGAGAAACACATTTTAGGGATTGTTTATTGAAAACGTAATTATGACAACCGATTTGAAATTTATCACGTATTCGATAGTCGTCATTTTTTGTTATAATACTTAGATTAACCTAAAAACAAGATAGGTACATAAAAGTCAGACATAACAAACAACGAATATAACGGTTTTAAGACATCGTAACATATTGCACGTTAATATTACATATATGGTTAATTACGCTGTTTTATTGTGAATTTTAATTGATACAAAAGGTATCAATTGCCAAGTTCTGACAATTCAAGTTCTCAATGAAACAGCTTATAAAAGTGCAATACTAACCATAATCACAGCGTACAATAGCAGATAATACGGAATACTCTAGAGATGTTACATTATTTTTCTAGCCAAAGCATAGCATAGTTATATGGCCGGCCAAACGTGACTTCAGGAAAAGCTAGTTTGTCCTAACAACTTTAACATAAACTACTAACTTTAGGTACTAGTTGATTCTTATTATACGAGTATGTTTATTAACAAGTCAAGCTTTAGGTTGTCGATACCCAATATAAATGCTAAATAATACGCCCAGATGACAACCCGACCGCCCTCGGCTTTATTTCAAACAGCTTCATGAATGATTGAATGTCTCTACATCATGCCAGCTCTACTTGGCTCTACGTTCATTGTGACATACATGCAACTTATACATCTGTACTTGATTTATAAAGTAATTATTCATTTAATTATAAACATTAATAGTTCATCTAACTATCCATACTTGAATTATAAATGTCTGTCTGTCACCACTTCACGCTTGAACTATGTACTAATAGTTGAAACGTGTTAACAGACATAGGTCGTCGCAATTGGTCAAAATCAAATTTGCAATGGAAGTATTTTGAGGCCTGGAAAAGGACACAGCGTACAGTTCATCCCGGGAAACACGTACCGTACAATGCCACAGGCGGCTACGTTAATGCGCGAGCCGTGGGCCTTTCTCACGAGTCCGCGCACTAGGTCAATACAATTTTGAAAAATCTTATTGTTATCGAGGGATGATAATATTAATAATCTAGTTTACAGTTAATATTTTTTCCAAATCATTGTTTAAAGCACACGGTTCGGCTTCTTTAATTAATTAAACAAACAGCTGAAATCACCTTAAATATCTTTTGGGTTTAAGGCGAATTTTGCTGGCGGTTTTAGTTTGCCCAATGATATTCAGTTCCGTAACAATTAAACATTCGTAAAAATAAAATATTTTATTCCCAATGAACAAAGTAAAATAAATGCAGTCATAAACATGCATCACATGAAGATTATTTAAATTATAATAAACGTGCCTTTTATAACAACTTTTATAACAAAGATGATTACTTCATTCCAACCTCCCCCGCGCTCTGCAGTAAAGCCAGCTCTCGCGGCATTATGACACTTTACGGCTCCGCACTTCAGCAGGAACTGTCCAACAGTCGCGCGCATTCCAATGTTATTGTTTGAGGGAGGGCTGCTGTGTTACTCGAGAACCACGTAGAATATATTCATGATGGGAATAACACGAAGTTATAATATAAAACATTTATTCATCGAGAGATTATTTCATACAGAAAGGCTTGAGAACTGTCCTGAATTAAAAAACTTGTGTTTCATGAATTATATTGATTTAATGATGAGACAAAAATGAAAAGAAGATACTCTAATATTTAACATACAAATTTTCCTTTTTTTGTTGACTTTTCTGAGTAGGTTTTAATGAATACATAGATAACTATGCCAACAGAAAAAGATTTCTAATAAAAGACAACAAAGATGCACTTACTATCATAATCATACAGATACATATATTTAGGCAACAGCATTATTATTAGATGTCAACAAGGCAATATTTTCTTGACAAATAAATTTTACCTTTAATTCAAATTTTATATGAATGTCGTTGAGAAAGATGGAACATTGCATTACTGTAAGTATGACATAAGCACATCATTAAATCACCAAATCGTTAATTGCAGTGCATCTGACATGAAGTTTACGCAAATCTCCAATTACCGGCGACCTTAACCCACTCCACCGGCTCCTACATACCGGCTCCGGTCAGTGCGTCCTCCATCCATCGCTAGCTCTCCACCAGCTCGAGTGCTGGATGTTGTTGTAAAACTAGCAATGGAACAGAGTTACATTCCGCGCGAGCAGTGGGTCAGATGGCAACGGTACTTGGAGCGGTGTACCACAAAATAAAGAAAGCATGCACGGATACCTCATGTGTGTATTTAATTCACCGATGTATCTGTATCTAATAGGATTCCGATTATCAAATACAAATCTTTCAGTTTTTCTTCTCATTACTGACTTTTTGAATTTAGAGTTATTTAGAGTTATTTCCAAAATTATTTGACCTCACCAAAGCTCTTTAACCTGTACGTAAATGACCTCATTGTTGAACTCAGCAGAAAACCAGTCGGATGCTACATTGATGGTAAAAGTGTAAATAACCTTAGTTATGCTGACGATATGGTGCTGCTGGGTCCAACAGCGAGGTCCATCAGGGATTTACTCGTAACCTGTGAGGATTACGCTGCCACGCACGGTCTTGTGTATAACACAAAAAAAAGTGAGTATCTGGTTTTTAAGGCCCACAGTAAGGAAGTGCATTATGATGCAAAGCTCATGCTCAATGGTATCCCACTAAAAAGAGTATCGCATTTTAAATATCTAGGGCATTGTGTTTCTGAGGACCTTAGGGACCAGATGGACATTGAGCGAGAGCGTAGGGCGTTGGCGGCAAGATGCAATATGTTGGCATACAGGTTCGCAAAGTGTAGCAAGGAAGTAAAATTAATTTTGTTTAAAGCTTATTGCCAAACATTTTACACGGCTGCCCTTTGGACCAACTATACGCAGACTGCTTTCGACCGGCTAAGAGTTCAATATAATATCGGGTTCAGAATGTTGATGGGGCTCCCGCGTTACTGTAGTGCATCTGGCATGTTCGCACTTGCGCGGACTGATGACTTTTATGCCATGATAAGAAAAAAGACAAATTCATTTCTAACCAGAACGCGTGGTAGCACTAACAGCATTCTGAAAAACTTTATTAATAAAATGGACTCGCCAATGTTAGCACACTTCATAAGTGTTCTTGTTAGACAGGGGTAGATAGCTGACGGTCACCTCTGGCCAACTCAATTATTAATTCTTAAAGAAATGTTACTAACGTAGTTTTTAAGATAAATTGTTACTAACAAATGGGCCTCGTTGTTGCCAAAATAAAAATATTTATTATTATTATTATTATTATTTGCTATATACAAATATTATGTTTTTTAGCGCTTTAGCGTGTTAAACACATAATTATTAATTTTAACCGGACGAAGCCCAAACTTTGATTAATTTATTTCCCGGGTACACTTGCACTAATAAAATGTAAGTACACACCACAAACAGTGTTTTCCCTCGCGTCAGCCGCGGTGCCGGTGCCCGATACACAACACTAACAAAGCCCGACTTTTTATCCGACACTAAACGACGTGGTTTAATTTTTGAGCAATTGCATGTGGGTGACTATTTGTATCCTTTATATGATGCCTTTATAGTTTTGAATTTTTTTCTGGGTTCAGGGCCCCTGGGATAAATCGCATCTACTACGCATCTACTTATCTGTCAGACCCATGTACTTGCGTACTTTTGGCTGTCTCTGAAGGGCTAGCCACCGCTCCTTCACGAGCTGAAGTAGAAGGAATGTGTGAAGGCGCTAAAGTAACCACACATCTAGCATCCCTACACAACCGCCATGGGACCAAGGATAGGCCATTCGGCCACGTGCCATCTGTGCGGATGATTCCGTTCGGCTCCAATGTTGATGGCACCCCGACATTGGCCAAAGTGCTTTGTAGTTTTGTCTGTGCTTTGATATGTCAATCACCAATGATTGCTTTCTTTTATAGATTCCTAGATAAATTTAGCGCACATCGTACTCGTACAGTTACATCATATATGTCATCAGTTCTGTCGTCACCTTAGTTTGTACCTCCCGCTCGACGGGTACTGGAGCGAGTGCAGGAATGCTTTTGAACTTCGTGCTTCTGTTTCAAAGGGCAATGTTACATTCCATTATACACGGTATCCAATACCCAAAGCTGCATTAAATCAAATATATGTATATTCAACATTTGTACGCATATTTTACTGAATCTCTCTTGCAAATTTCCGAGTGTATGGGTGATTATATCCGATGCACCATATTAGTTAAGAGTTATTTTTGATTATAATAATATAATTGAGTATAAAAACAAACTCTGTCCTTTACTGAGTAAACAAATCCAAGAGTTGCAAGATCCAAATATTACGTAACGTAGCACAATGATGTTTAGGAATCAATAATAAAGATAGGTAGCGAGCTCGTCGTCTGAAAGAATAGCATTTATTTTTGTTATACAATCAACACAGGACGTAGCTGATATTATATATAATGCCTCTTTGCTACTTTCAAACAAAGTAAAAGAACACTTCAAGCTCGAACATTCTCCAGAATCTCTATCACCTAATACTCTTCTACTAGTTTTTAAAGACAGCCTCGTAGTCGCTCGTCGAGTTATAGCCTTCCTCCTAGTTTTGGTTTATGACCCAACTTTCTAATGATTCCCTCGTGACCCCTCATCTCCCCGCACGCTTCACCCGCTGCCGTCGAGACTACGACAACCCGTCTCTAAATACCTGCGACTTGTAGAACAAGTTGTACGGAGTTTGTTAACTCTTTAACAAGGTGGTAGTAAGTGGTTCGTACTCTTCTGTGGCACAGGACCGACTGAGTCTACCCGTGGCCGCCGGCATGTTGCCGATGTTGATGAATACACGCCGTGTGACTGTAACGTATTCAGTATTATAACATTATTTGTTTGGGTCAACATAAAACTTGGGATTATCCATCTTTATTTATTTACAGTTCTTAACGTGTCTTGATAAAAAAATATCTCGAGCTCTTCCGTACTTCGGAAGGCACGTTAAGCCGTTAGTCGTGGCTGCCATCATTGATGGCAATCGTCAAGCTATGTGAAATGCCTTTAGGCAGCTTGAAAAATCTGACATCACTTACACACACGACAAACAAACAAACAAGTCTTAAAGTAATAAAGTACGGAGCGTTGATTTAGATGCGTTTTTTCTAAGCACGTCATAGTGAGTGTAAATATCCCATCAAAGCATTTCCTATGAATGATGCTGGCAACACAAGAGTAACAACTAGCGTTCTCATACAAAAGTATTCACACAACCGAGCAATTTGTATGGAAATGTCGATTTTTTTCATAGTACCAGTTATTTACATTTACGGAATGAGTTGCCCCTTAAAGAAATGTGGTCAAAGAATTCTATTAAACAATTGTAATCTAAGCTTTGTAGAGCTAAAATTAAGACGCGGCGATCACGTCTTTGATTTCTTGTATTTAATGTTGTATGTATTTCCTGGTGCATTCAAGTGTTATGTTATTATTATTCCTTTATTTACTTTAATTCTTAGGTATAGGTTTTTTCAATAGTAATATAAAATTAAAATATATTACTAAATATAAAAACATTATAAAAACCTAAACCTAGAGTGCCGTCAGCAGCGGTCAGAACCCCAGAGAAAGAAACCTTCTGACAATTCGTGCCGTATGCAGGAGTACTGCCTTCTGTATCTGGCCCTTGATCCAGTGTTGGTCGAGACTCTTCGCTATGAGGCCGTTTGCAGATACGATTATCGGACAGATACGACTATCGGAGACTACTTATAATTATCATATAAAGAAAAAAATACTTGAACTATTATAAACTTGTCTCAAGTCATAAAGGTACTTCACTTTTTGGTCGGATGTTAAGCTCAGTCGCGGCCCGTCGTCCTAACGCGTCCTACTTGAATGAGTTAAAACCGAGAATTTATTTATTTATTTATTTTATAAAACTTTTGACTATTTTCATTCCGTTTGAAGTAATTTATGTATTCGCTTTATTATGGGTTATAAAGCTCAGTCGTGCACTACCCATTACCCTAACGCGTCCTACTTGAGTGTCTCACCGCGGCACAGAATTAATATAAGTACTAACGACCGCGGGCAAGTATATCGCAGCAAAGGTCGGAGGTGAGAGAGAGGCGAGCGGAGGTCGCGGCCGCGCCGTACCGAAAACCTGATTAACGTCGTATACAGCAGTGCGACTTACGAACTATGCCTGTATGGGAGTCTACAATGTTTCAGAGAATAATGTATTATGTAGAAACCGTTCTTGTTTATGGCCTTGACGACGTCTTCTAGTGCAGTGTTAACATGCTACTCTCCTAACTGAGAGGCTCTGAGTTTGATTCCCAGCACGGACGAATAATCCACTCATTTTCACAGATTGTCTTCTGCTCTAGAGCTACCCAATGACAAGTGTCTGGCTGTAGAGATAGTAACTAGGCTCTTGAAAGGAGACGAATGGTAGCTTATTTCATATGGTAAATTCCAAGGTTTATGCACATTTCTTTTGATCAATCTTTACGACCAATGAGTATATACAGTATGCCAAAGTAAAAGTTGCTAGCAAATTAAATGATTATTTATTATTTTGTCTTAAATCAAGATGGAATAACTACAAAGTAGAAGCAGCAGTAAAAATGTATTAATAGAAAGCGTTGAAACACAAATTACCATTTTAATTACAAGCTACGGATAATTACAAGATTTTATTCGACTTGCTGTATTGGTTTATTAATTTGTTTGGGTCGCATCTTGAAAGCTGCATTGAAACACGACTTATACCCAACTTCGGAGTGGGATATACGAGTACGAGGAGCCATTCACTGAAGGGACAACTTTAATTAACTGCTACTTGACTCAAGTGGTTGTTGATACAATTAACCGTCTTTATTTAATCCATACTACAAATAGAAGAAAATATTCGATGGAGCTATAAATGTTGCATTTGGGGTAAATTAGATAACAATGCAAAATGAAGTCATGGAGTGTTCTGATGATACTGAACTCCTTGACGCTGAACAGCCCGGGCAACAATTTCGCCATTAAAGATTGCCACAAAATGTAATTAAGAAAACTTATTTTTATGTTTATACAAATATTTACGAGAATCTAAAATCTGAGATGAACCATCAGTATGCAAAGTGTACGGTGTCAGAACATTCACCGCTCAATGCCAATTCTGTATGCGAATGTGTTTGTTAATGTTTGTAGTTATTGAGCGGTTTTTTATTATTATTATATACCACTATATAATTATATAAAAACGTATATAAAAAATAGTCTAGCAAGAACACAACTGGAAACTCTTGGTAAAGTAGCCCTTCAGTATTGAACGAGGAGTCCGCCAAGGCGACCCACTGTCTCCAAAGTATTTTCCGCAGTGCTCGAGGAAATATTGGGAACAAGTTGGGTTGAATATTAACGGGAAAAAAAACTCACCTTAGGTTTGCATATGACATTATTTTACTGGAAAAAAGCCCACTCAACTTGGAGAAAATGATACATGACCTAAATAAAGCAACTGAGAAATTTGGACTTTCAATGAATGCCGACTAAACCAAACTATCAACAAACTCTGAAACGTTTGAAATTAATACACACACAACACCATCGGGATATGTTGAGGAGTATGTTTATTTGGGACAAATCATTTCCCACAAAGACATCACAACTAAGGAAATAAACAGAAGAATAGCCAATAGCTGGCAAAGATATTGGTCATTAAAATAAGTAATGAAATCCACTGAACTTAGCTATACAGTAAAACGAAGACTCTTCAACACCTGCATCCTACCCTGCATGACTTATGGTTGTGAAACATAGGCACTCACAAAATATCATAGAGACATGTCAGAGCATTACCAAAGAGCAATGGAAAAAAGCATGTTAGGAATAAGACGCCAAGACAGACACAAAAATGCATTTATAAGATCAAAACCAAAATTAACCGATGTTCTCTATAAAATAGATCAATTGAAATGGAGATGGACTGGGCATATGTTGCGTGACATACAGGAGAAATGGAGCAAAGATGTCATACACTGGTATCCTAGAGATGGCAAGAGGAGCAGAGGAAGACAACATATAAGATGGGAGGATGAGTTAAAACTAACGGCAGGCCCGAACTGGAGGAGAGTAGCCAGAGACAGAAAACAGTGGAAAATGTTAGAGGAGGCCTTTGTCAAGCGACACACTGAGCTTAGAGATATTCTAGAACAATACACCGGAGGAAAATGGGCCCAGGATGAAAAGTCTCAATAGATAGATATAACACTAGCGACCCGCCCCGGCTATATGTAGGAATATCACAGGTAGATGTAGGTATTTGAACTTTTTCGGTATTTTTTTACACCTTGGGTTATTATCAAAGTTTTCATATGGATCCCTAACTTTTTGATAATATTCTATAGCCTATGTTCATCAGGAATAATGAAGAATTCTCAGAGTGAAATAATTTTTCGAATCGGTCCAGTAATTTCGGAGCCTACTCAATGCAAACGAACAAACAAACAATCTAACCGTTCTTCTTTATAATACTAGTGTAGATTTTATAAGAATTTGAAATTGCATGAGTTTGTGAATATATATTATAATAAATGGCCAGTCACAAAAACGAGCAGGTCGACATGGTCCAGAATATCGTGAACACCACGGAAGAAGACAAGTTTTAACAAAAAGAATCAATGCTCCAGCTTCGGGAGCTGCGCTATTTGATCGCCGCCATCGTGCTCATCGCTGTCATGGAGAGAAAACAGCTGAAAATAATTTTTAATACTTTTAAGTTTTTTTGCTTCACAATGCTATTGTGATATACTCACGGGATATACTCCGTCCAATTCAATTAATATTATATTTGTATTAGGTATTCGAAAAAGGGGAGCTCTGTAGTAGCGCTTAATTGTTGAACGTTATGTATTTAAGGAAATAAGTTTTCATCGTCAAAAATATGTTTCTGATAATGAAAACGGCTCATCGTGAAGGTTTTTTTAAATACAAAGAAAACATTACTTGAAGTAGTGAAAGCCAGGGACCAATGCCTAGTTTAAAATAAAATTACATAGATTTACCAACTCCCCGAGGTCGCCGCATTCGTAATTGATACCAACGTCCGGTGCAAAGTTCCCGCGAGATCCGTCACCTAATATGACTATTACCAGTTTCCAATGGAAAGTGCTCTTAAAAATGACGGAGAAATGTGATCAAGTGCGGTGCATCGATAATCGGTGGTCAGATGCATGTTTCTGTGGCGGCTTTCTAAGTGACATGCGTTATTTTACCATGGTTTAATGAAATAATAGAATTTAGTCTTTTTTTTTTTCACTTTTTCCATGGTTTCCATCTATCATCTTGTCAAATATTATCTTAGTCGGTTCAGTGGTTAAAGCGTAAAGAGGATGAAAAAATATCCATTTTTTTATATATTTATATCAAATATTTTATATTATAAGAAATAATTACCTAAGAGCGTTTTTTTTTTTGTTCGTTTAAAAACCAGTTTGCAACTCAGACCAAAGGGTAGATATCAGACAAACAGACAAAGTTATTTTTTGCTTTTTTAATAAAAGTTCCTTATTTGCATAAATTAGTCTACAATTCTTCAACAACGGCCTCTGTGCTGTGGCACAACGGCTAACATGCTTCTTCTTCTTCTTATCGTGTCGACTCGGGCGAACTAAATTTGTGTTGACCAGAACTCTGCCACTGACGCAGCGTTAACAATGGCATTGTATAGGTCCTTGCGTGCGCAGGTGGTAGGACACGCAGGGCAAGACAACAGGTTTGCCATGGTCTGGGTATAATAGCACCACATGGACAGGAAATATCAGAGCTGTAACCCCACCTATTCATGTTCTCCTTGCTTCAGCCGACTTGAGTCCGGAGTCTGTTCCATGTTGGACTTCCATGTCACCCAAGGTAGATCATGACCAGGGGGGAGATGCTTCTACTACGCTTTAAAAAAGGGTCTGGATAAGATTCCCAGCAAGTAATAATAATTGTACTTAATTTACAGGATTTGTTTGCGGTTCTGGATACTTAAAGATGTTTGAGTCTGTTAGGAGGTCGGCTATCAAAGCTTTGCTAGTTGTGAATGAAACTAAAATGCTGTGATAGTAGCGGACCTCAGAATTCAACGCAGCACTGCTGAAATGAACCGAAATCATGATTGGATTAGGAGGAGGATCATCAAGTCCCCCAGTGTGTTTATTAGGAGGCTAATCTCTAATAGTACTGCGTCGATTTCGATATAATTTTCATGAACAATCAGAACATTTATCTTTGAAATTTTCATGAAAAATACATATCTGTGAAAAAACGGGACGGCTCGTTTAGATTTATTTTATATTATCTCGTTACTTTGAAAAACAGGAACGATCGTGATCGAAAATATGACGGTAACTAGAATCTTAATGATTTATGAATTAAAACCGAAGCGACTCGCCGTCGTCACGAATTCATTCGTTTCATTAATTTTCACTTTTTGCAGGTTTCGTGCCGGCCATCTGTTCGCAGTTCGGAGACCGCTGCATATTGTAGGCTAATCTCGAAACTAAATTTTGTTCTTTTTCTGCATGTCTACATTAAGTTTTTTGTATGAAACTAGCAGTGCCCGCGAATTCGTTCGCGTACATTTTATGTTATATCGATGTTGATTAGGACCCCTATACCAATTACAAATATCAATTTTCATACTGTTAATTCCAGAAATGAGAAAATTCCATACTATTTTCCATGCGAGTTTCTGTATTTCACCATACCTCGTAAAATGCCTGAAAATATTTGCATGTATGTATTTTAAAAAAATACCTTTTTTTCATATTTGGTTATTGAAGTAAAAAATATAGGACAGTATGAAGGAATATTTTAAATATGTCTTTTTTTATTTAAAAAAATATTCTTTTAGTAACTTTAAGGTAATTGGACAAAAGAATATTTTAGATATATATTTTAGAGGCCAAAGAATTTGTGGCTGAAGCTCACTATAATAAAGAGCGGTATGATGCTCTCTTACAAAAACAGCAGTGCTATAGTACTCCTGAAACGGCAATTACAATGTCACCTGTAATAGCCATTGTTCCCGAGTCTAGAGAATGTGATACTGGTAAATGTAACTTAGAAACAAGGATAGGTACGATAGAAAATAGTTTTAATAAAAAAAGGTTTTGTAACAAATTATTTATATACTCTGATAAATTAGGTCAAGGTCTTAGTAGCATAATTTTGAGTCACCTCAACCATAACTGTTCTGTCTACAACACATGTACACCCGGCGCTTCTTATTTAGACCTGGTAAACAGTATTACTTGTGACAGTCTTGATGAAAACTGTACAATATTAATATTATGTGGTGACAGTTCCTCTGTATCAAAAAGGAATATTAAACAAAGTATGGACAAATTAATTAATATAAATGAAAGAACACAATGTAAATTTATGATATGTGCCTTTCCGTATTCGGAATCTTTAGATAGGAAAAGAAACGAGCACATACACAATTTAAATGTACATATGTACAACATGACGTATCGTCATGGCGATTTTATTTTTTATTTAGATATAAATAAGTTTATAAGTAGATTTAAGTTGACTAACGATACTATGTATCTTCCTTTTAATTTTAAAAGACAAATAGCTACAGTAGTAGCTTTTAATTTACAAACTTCTGTTGTATGTAGTACAACTGCAAATAATTTTAAATTTGACACAGGTATTGCAACTAATGATATACCTAAAATACAAAATCATCAGTCTGATTTAAACTAATTAATAAGACAACAGTCGAGGCTAAAGAATTAAATATTTTTCATCAGAATGTCCAAGGCCTGACTAGCAAATTGTTAGAATTAGAGTTGTTTATAAACAGTAAAGATTTGCATGTAGTTTGTGTGACTGAACATTTTATGCATTCGCACCAGCAACAGTTCAATGTAGAAAATTATTTATTGACAAGCTCTTACACCCGAGAGACTAAAGAGAAAGGCGGTAGCTTAATTCTAACTCGAAGTGACGTAAAATGTAAAGAACGTAAGGATATTGTTAGTCTTTCGGTAGATTGTAATGTTGAGCTGTCATGTATCGAACTAGGGAATTATATTATAGTATGTGTATACAGACCCCCAAGATCAGATTATAATACTTTAGAATCAGTTATTGAAGATGTCTTGAGAAAATTATGTTGTTGTCGCAAAAATATTATAGTATGCGGTGACTTTAATGTTGATTTGTTAGTTACAACAACTGAAAGTGTTCGATTTTTAAATGTCTTTAAATCATTTGATTTGGTTAATTTGTTTTTGGAACCAACTAGAGTTACTGAAGATTCTGCAACGTGCATAGATAATGTTTTCTGCAATTGCACTGCTGTTGACAAATATATAACTAAAAATCTAACCTCGGATCACTACAGTCAGTTTGTAAAACTTATAAATGATGTAGAAGTAGACTTACCAAAAGTAACCTTTAGATCTATAACCAAAGCCAAAATAAATGTATTTAAGAAAAAAATATCTGAAAAAATGCCCCTAATTGAAGAAACTAGAGATGATCCGGATGCTCTATATAATAAAATGTTTGGTATTATTGAATCGGAATTCAACAATACATTCAAAATTAAAAAATGTACTAAACGCATCGGTAAAAAATTTAGTGAATGGGCTACAACTGGTATTTACGTTAGTAGAAACAGGTTATACGAATTATTAGCTATGAAAGCTTACAATAAAAATACTGAATTTATTAATTATGTTAGAACTTACTCTAAGGTTTTTAAAAAGGCGTGCCTGTGCGCAAAATCTTTATATACAAGAAAAGCTATTCTAGATTCTCATGATAAGATAAAGACCACTTGGAAAATTATTAACATGGAAACCGGGAAAACTAAAAATCGTGACAACAAAATAGAATTAAAAGTAGATAATAAGATCCTCAGTACTAATGAAGACGTCGCAAAATATTTCGAAGATTTCTTTACTAACATTCCCGTAAATACTACTGCCTCCTTACGTTCATCATCTGAGGAATCTAAAAAACTATTAACAAGCTGTATACCAGAATGTAACAATCATTTAATATTTCAACATGTAACACCTCAAATAATCATTGATACATTTAAGAGTTTGAACAATAAGAAAACTGGAGATTTGTGGGATATCTCTGTAGCTGTCATTAGTAACATCATTGAAGTAATTGCACCATATTTAGCTTCTATATTTAATAAGTGTGTAGATACTGGGACATTTCCTGACTTGATGAAGTTAAGTAAAGTCATTCCTTTGTACAAATCTGGCGATAAAAATGATCCCACTAATTACCGTCCCATTTCTATTCTGCCAGCTCTTAGTAAAATATTTGAAAAAATGATTTTTAATCAGTTATTAGCTTTTTTTAACATAAATAGCCTTTTCCATCGTGAACAGTATGGATTTACAAAGGGTCGGTCAACTACAGACGCGGGTGTAGCTCTGTTGAAATACATATATGATGCTTGGGAGGGAAAACAAAATGCTATTGGTGTTTTTTGTGATCTTTCCAAAGCCTTTGATTGCGTAGACCACAATACCCTTCTCTCCAAGCTGGAGCACTATGGAATAAAAGGTAAATCTCGCGATTTACTTGAATCTTATTTAAGTGGCCGAACTCAAAAAGTTAGTTTAGATAGGGTACAATCCTCCGGATCATCGGTTAAGATGGGCGTACCCCAGGGCTCTATCCTAGGGCCTCTGTTATTCCTCATTTACATCAATGACCTACCTTCCTGTGTCAATACATGTAAGGCTGTACTATTTGCCGATGACACTTCTCTTGTCTTCAAAATTGATAGACAAACTAATTCTTTTGACGTGGTTAATAGTACTTTAGCTCAAGTGTTGGATTGGTTCACAGCGAACAATCTATTGTTGAACGCTAAGAAAACGAAATGTATTAAATTTTGCTTACCAAATGTTACAAAAATTCCAACACAAATAGTAATGGATAATGAACCACTAGATTTAACTGATAAAACAACATTTCTTGGAATAACTCTTGATGCCGGGCTTCAATGGGGTGCCCATATTACTACGTTAGCGGGTAAACTTAGTTCTGCAGCTTATGCTGTCAGGAGAATTAGACAACTGACTGATGTTGATACTGCGCGTTTGGTATATTTCAGTTACTTTCATAGTGTTATGTCTTATGCGATTTTACTATGGGGTAACGCTGCAGAAGTAAACACCATATTTGTCCTGCAGAAGCGCGCTATTAGATCTATATATAAACTTGGTGCTAGAGAATCTCTTAGAGAATTGTTTAAAGATATAAATATTTTAACTTTACCTTCTCAGTACATATTTGCGAATATTATGTTTGTGCGCTATAATCTTGATTTATATAAGAAAAATAGTGATATCCATGACCGAAACACGAGAAATAAAAATAAATTAGCTACACCAGTATTGCGATTGCAGAAAACTATGAATTCATTTTTGGGTTTAGGAGTACGCTTCTATAATAAAATTCCTGCAGAAATATTAGGTCTGCCTTTACTTAAGTTCAAAACGATTGTAAAAAACCAGTTAATAAAAAAGGCTTATTACTGCATTGATGATTATATTACTGATAAAAATGCGTGGAAATTTATATAAATTTATTTAATGTTAACAATTATTAAATGTTAAAATTAATCTATAGTATGAAAAATTGTATTTAATGTTAACAATGTATTCAGAGCCCTTCAGGCACGTAGGGACCAAGGCTGGATTGAGTTTCTTTCGGCGTATTCTTCTCACCAGTGGTCGTTCCGAAACGCTAGTAGTATTTCAATTTTGCATATATAAAAAAATATATAAGAAATAAAAATATGACGTTCAAAAAGAGATACATGTATCCAATTTTGAATAAAAATCTTTGACTTTGACTTTGACTTTGAATATCAACATAGCATCCATGCAGCACTATCTAGGACTATTACACCAATTACGCCGCCTCTTAAGGTGATACCACTGTAAATAAGGTCGTTCTGAACCTTATTTATCTCGCAAAATACTTAAATTAGGAGTTTCAAATCTAAGTAATATGATTTTTGACTATTTCATCTCCAAAAATTGAAGATGAAAACACGTTTTGATAAAATTTTCTCGATAAAAATATTTTTTGAAAAATGGTCTTCGTTCGCAGAGTTTTTGTTATTGTAGCTCAAATGCGACGAATGAAATAATGATTTTTAGACTAAAAGATAGGTTATTAGTAATTCATCAAAATGTAAATATGAAAATACAATTAACCGGTCTGATTTTATATAAAATAGAAATAACAAATTTGGCGCTTACGTTTTTTTCTTTAAGCGACTCGAGACTATCTCCTATCTCATCATTCACTGGCTAAACCGCCAAGCGCTATCCCTTGCGCGCACTTGATCAGTCCTTTGCCGAGCGAAAGTACCAAACATTTGAGGCCTCGCCTTAAATCCATACGCTAATAAAAAGCGACCAGTTTTTCCTCGAGGCAACAGCAACATCGTGCTTTTTATACTAAATCAGAAAAAATGTTAAAAAAAACGACGCAAAGCTAATTGAAACTGCGCAGCTGAATTTTTCAAAATGAATAACTAAGTTGTGTATAACCAAATAAAAACTAAGTAGGATTAGTACTTAGTTTTTATTTTTAGTATTAGTGTATTAGTGTATAGTCAGGGGGTGCCATTCGCAACTGCTTGACCGGTGGTTGCAGGTAATGGCTACGGGTACGCGCGCCCGGCTCCCCGAGCTGCTGCTTACTCATCCCTGATTCATCCGAGTGAGTAGTATCCCAAAGACCTTTATCCCGTTTTCCCAAAATCCAAAAAACTCCTTCCCATCCCTCGCTTAAAAACGTCTTCGATGGGCAGCAGCGTCGAAAGTCATATAGGCCAAATACACTGCGCTCACCAACCCGTCTGCCAAGCGTGGTGAGTATGGCAAAATCCCCCCATGGATTTAGAAAATATACCAAGGCCCCCAGTCCCCGGCGGCCCCGCTATTCCTGGCTCCGGTAGCGGTCATGGTAACGGCGGGGCAGGGGGTGCTAAGAATCTCCGGAAGAGATCCGGCTACCACCCCCAACGAAGACTGGCCCTGGTGACACACAACATTCGCACTATGAGGCTAGACGAGAAGGTCGAGGAAGTGGAAGAGGAAATGAGTAGGTTACGATGGGACATAGTGGGGTTGTCAGAAGTCCGAAGAGAGGGAGAGGGCACGACAACCCTAAAGTCTGGTAACCTACTCTATCACCGGGAGGGTGACTTTAAAAAGTCACAGCATGGTGTCGGGTTTCTCGTCCACAAGTCCCTCATTAACAACGTCATAACCATCGAGAGTGTTTCCAGTAGGGTAATATACCTGATACTCAGAGTATCTAAAAGATACTTGCTGAAGGTAATTCAGGTATATATGCCGACCGGGGAACGCTCAGATGAAGAGGTGGAAGTGGTGTATGAGGACATCAGTAGGGCCATACACGCTTCCCAAACCTATTTTACGGTTGTTATGGGGGATTTCAACGCAATACTTGGCAAGCGGAGCGACGGAGAGGCCAGAGTGGGGCAATTTGGGTATGGAAAGCGGAACGAAAGGGGCCATAGGCTGGCTGATTTCTTGGAGGAGGAGGGACTCTACGCGATGAACTCCTTCTTCAAGAAGCCGCCAAACAGAAAATGGACCTGGATGGGTCCAAGCAGAAAGGACCAGGCCCCTGTCAAAAATGAGATAGACTTCATCTTGTCGACGAGGAGAGAGATATTCAATGATGTCTCTGTGATCAACAGGATTAAAATCGGAAGTGATCACCGAATAGTAAGAGGCATCTTGAATATCGATCTCAGACGAGAGAGGACTCGCTTGATGAAGTCTACGCTCCGACCGTCTCCGGCCCATATCCAAAATGTCGAAAGTTTCCAACTGGAACTCTCGAATCGCTTCGATTGCTTGAAGGATTGCGTATCTGTGGACGAGTTAAATAATGGGTTCGTAGACACTGTCCAAGCGGCGGGAGCGAAGTTTTTTAAGTCCCGCCCGAAACAAAAGCTTCAAAAAATCTCGCCCCAGACCCTAAAATTGATGGCCACGCGACGATCTATGCCGCTGCAGACCTCCGAAGACGCGGACGTACATCGGCAGCTCAATAGACAAATCCAGAAGGCCTTGCGACACGACATTCGTTCCTTTAATACCAAGCGTATTAAGGAGACGATAGAGCAAAATAAAGGCTCCAAAGTGTTCGCAAGAGTGGAGTCTATTGGGCAGAGCCGATTGACTAAGCTGAAGAAGGAGGACGGCGGCGTGGTATCGTCAAAAGCCGAGGTGCTGGGCGAGATCGAGAGGTTTTATGGACAGCTGTTTACCTCAGTAGCCAAACCCATTATAAGTTTGGCCAAAGATCCTAGAGCCAAACTTACCCGACACTATACCGAAGATATCCCGGACATCAGCCTGTACGAGATTAGGATTGCTCTCAAACAGCTCAAGAATAACAAGGCGCCGGGCGAGGACGGAATCACAGCAGAGCTTCTGAAAGCGGGCGGAACGCCGGTACTGAAAGTCCTTCAGAGGCTCTTCAATTCCGTTCTGCTCGAGGGCGTGACGCCAGAGACGTGGAACAGGGGCGTGGTGGTGCTGTTCTTCAAGAAGGGCGACAATACCCTACTGAAGAACTATAGACCCATCACGCTCCTGAGCCACGTCTATAAGCTGTTTTCGAGAGTAATCACGAATCGTCTCACGAACAGGCTCGATGCCTTCCAGCCTCCCGAACAAGCCGGTTTCCGAAAAGACTATAGTACCATAGACCACATCCACACGCTGCGGCAGGTTATACAGAAGACCAGAGAGTATAACCGGCCACTATGCTTAGCGTTTGTGGACTATGAGAAGGCCTTTGATTCGATCGAAACATGGGCCGTACTTCGATCTCTCCAGCGATGCCGCATCGATCATCGGTATATCGAAGTGTTGAAGTGCCTATACAGCAACGCCACAATGTCAGTCCGAGTACAGGAGCAGAGTACGAGGGCTATCCGACTACAGAGAGGTGTGAGACAGGGAGATGTGATATCTCCAAAACTGTTCACCGCTGCTCTGGAGGATGCCTTCAAGCTGCTGGAATGGAAAGGACTTGGCATTAATATTAACGGCGAGTATATCACTCACCTTCGATTTGCCGATGATATTGTTATAATGGCGGAGTCGCTGGAGGATCTGAGTGCCATGCTCAATGACCTCAATGAAGTTTCCCAACAAGTGGGCCTTAAAATGAACATGGACAAGACGAAAATAATGTCGAATGTCCATGTTGCGCCTTCTCCAGTGCTTGTTGGGAGCTCCATACTTGAAGCTGTTGACCAATATATCTATCTGGGTCAATTGATCCAGGTTGGAAGTTCCAGCTTCAAGGATGAGGTCTTTCGACGAATCCGACTCGGCTGGGCAGCGTTCGGGAAGCTCCGAAGTGTCTTCTCGTCCAAAATACCTCAGTGCCTCAAGTCGAAAGTATTCGACCAATGTGTGTTGCCAGTGATGACTTACGGGTCCGAAACGTGGTCGTTTACTATGGGCCTCATAAGAAAGCTCAAGGTCGCTCAAAGAGCTATGGAGAGGGCTATGCTCGGTGTTTCTCTGCGAGATCGAATCAGAAACGAAGAGATCCGTAGAAGAACAAAGGTCACCGACATAGCTCAGCGGATTAGCTCTTTGAAGTGGCAGTGGGCGGGGCACATAGCTCGAAGAACCGATGGCCGATGGGGCAGAAAGGTGCTCGAATGGCGACCACGTACCGGCAAGCGCAGCGTTGGACACCCACCGACAAGGTGGTCGGACGACCTAACCAAGGTCGCAGGAAGACGCTGGATGCAGGCCGCTTCCAACCGGTCATATTGGAAATCCTTGGGGGAGGCCTATGTCCAGCAGTGGACTTCTTGCGGCTGAGATGATGATGATGATGATTAGTGTATTCGCTCCCTCTACTAACATGAAGCATTTAATTTAAAGGTGCTTTGGTAAACCTTTTTCTTATGGCATAGTGACTATTAGGCACCTGAGTATTTTAAATTAATAAATCTAGATCAAGTTAAGTACCAAACGGAAACATAAGTTTCGCTAAGCGACAAATCCTACAACGGGTGCACCATTCATCTTCTATCACCGGATCTATCAACGTCACGTAAAATGGATCACTTTAAAGGTACCAACTAAGGACATTCTTAAAGATATTAAAATTTTATTAGGTTGAAATAAACTATCAAGACTTTCTACAGGTTTGTTGTTGTGAGATGGGTAACTGTATTTGGAGTTTCTCTTCGTGTTTAGTAGTTACAGTAGACCGTTTGCTCCGGTTTAGGTTAGGCTGTAGCTACATAAGTTTGCTAAGCTTTAAAGGCCAAAAGATATTTGTAAAATTTTAAACGTATCTTGACTATAAAGCACAAATAGTAACGACAAATTAGGTTTTTAAGTTTAGTAAGAGCAACATAAAACCAGCAAAATAAATCTATTGTTTGTCACGTATTGTAAATATTGGAAGCTGTGAAACCGGTGGCATTAAGGCTGTGCCGAAACATGCATGTGCTTTATGTTTACGAGGCGAGGCCGCGGACAAATGTCACGGCGCGGGCGGGCCCGGCCACGAGCGGTCAGCGACTCGCGTATCGCTGCCTGTGTAACATATGTCTGCAGCTTTGTTATAAGTTATAGTTACCCTTCATTGACTTAAGTCAATACTAACTGTAACTTAACTTTTTACACCTAACGTTCACCTTCAGGCACCGTGAGCCAATACTGCGTACATCCGGAACGTTATCAATAAATATTGTAGGCGGTAGTTTTGTATAGTTCTTATAACACAAAGACAAATATCAACTTAGTCTACCTGCGACCATGAAAAATGTAAAGTTTTCGAAACGTTAGGTGTAAAAATAATGTAATATACGCGATAATACCGTGTTAAAGTGATTTTATTTAAATGCTTAATTGACTTCAAAATGTTGCCCCATCCAAAGTGTTAAGAATGACATTATTGGACGAGCGCTGCGAAACCTATTGAGGACGTGTTTCCGGTTGCATCCTCACCTGAGATGGTTCGGGTCCGGGGGCCTAATACTACTCAAATATTTATACGATCTGTGGAATTCGCTTGTGGTTGCTGTAGGCGCAGCAAGGTAAGGTTATTTTAGTAAGAGTAGATAGTATTTATTTCATGTACCTCAATGCCCTACTCGCATGGTACAGGACCTCAATGAGGCCAATTAAAATGTGATCGGCGTAGCCAAATACTGGTGAAAAGATATCTGGTGTTTGACTGGGCTCTTTTGAAAAAGACGATTTCTCTTACGATTCTACAATATTTGGTCTATACTCATTATGACAGTTCGTACAAAGCAGTGTGCTTCACAAATCGCTGTCATCCGTCCCTTGCAGCGCCGGCGCCGGCGCCAACATTCCGCGGGTGTGCGGCGCGACGCTTGACCCACTGGAAAGCGCTACAGGACAATCATCCAACTAGCAGCCAACCAAATAGGTGTTTGAGAAATAAGCGCGAAGGAAACCTGATATTTCGAATAACAAACTAATAACTTCATCTCAGGCAGATAACTAGACATAAGTAAAACCTGATTTCTAAAACGTTTTCGTTTATGCATTAAAATTCGGTCTACGGGACCGAATTTTAAGTCCCTACAAAATGTGTACTTTTTTCCAAATTGATTACAACAAATTTCATTCATACATACCTCGTGTACATAACATACCTCGTTTTCATCTCATCTTTTCAAAAATAAATAGCTGTGGCCGGTGTACAGGGTCCTAATTTTTTATTACTGAGGGTCCGACCCACGGGAAAGAAAACACATTTTTTTCTCATAGATGGAGATGAAAAGCGGAATGTGTCTTCTCGGGACTAACGTTATACTTTTTCGTTTTATCATTATACAACATACTCTGAATCCCTTTACTCAAAAGTCTACTTTAGAATCCTTCTTCTGCTCTGGATTCAAAATATTGTCCTGACCAAATATTATTTAATTATTTATTTAAAAAACTTTTGGAGCCTATAGAGCTACAGTAGGTGGACTTATTATCTTAGGCCCTTGCGTCACAATCTACTATTGATGAAATTAGGTTAGGTTTCAGACATTGAAGTGGTTATATTTCTTTGGGTAATCAATCAATGATTATGTGTGGTATATTACTCTCATCCTACGCTGACGAAGTCGCGGTCACCTAGTCTCAAAGAAATCATGCACTATCTCTTCATCCTTCAACCAAGTTCCAAACTTTAACTAACTGGGCTAGCGAGCTATCGACAAGCTCCGAAAAGTCCGATCAGCCGAGATTGCATGCACGTGTCTCCGAAAGGCTTTCAAAATATTTAAAGTTCATGAGCCAAAGCCGGCGTTTTGCTTAACTTCTCCGGCTCTGTAGACTGGACTTTACATATTAGTTCGCGGTAAACTCGGCGTGCATGTAAGGTACAACAACATTTCTATAGAATTTCTTAGTATTGGGGCGAGAAGCGGTATATGTGTTGACTTATATATAAATTGTTGAATTTTAAAACGAAGATTTGCCTGCGTTGTGTGCTTTCTTTGAAGCGGTAATGGTTCAGTGGCCTAAGACCGAAATCCAGGGTTTGACCCCAGCTGGCCCGACCCAAGGAGATTGCAGAACTATGTAATTACTTGAGGTTCAATTTCATCAACCACTACTTGCAACCAGTGAAGACAACCATCGCGGAGACACCTACACATTAGCGGATTGTTCACTAGTCTGTAAAATGGAGATAGCATTGGCAAACCTCTCCATGATTCCGACCTAATAATAATCATCGGGTGTGTTGCTTTCTATACACCAACCAGACGGCCCAGCGGGCATACCATTATAAGCGGTTACGCATATTAAGCAACCCTGGGCGCGGTCCCCACTGGGATGAATGATTATGTGGCATATTATTTACTTGAACTCATCCATGCTTCGTAGGGCACGTTAAGCCGTGGCCCTGGTAGTCAACATTGATGGCAGTAGTTAAGCTATGATAGGTGCCCTTAGAAAGCTTTAAAAATGAAAACAAACAATCCGACAAGAGCCTAACTCATATCACACAAATAACGTTCTTTTGTCTATGAGTCTAAGTTAATCTACTTGCTAATGATACTTATAGACTTTGAATATTTTTCAAATTAAATCAAACCAATATAAATTAAACAAAATAATGGGATTTTTTCACCATATTTTTTTTCTTAATTTAATAAGAGTATATCAAAATAGCATTGTGAATGCAAAATATGTATAAACACTTTAATATTAAGCAAAATAACTTTTATTCATATACATAAAACACATAGCACAGTTGTGGTAAAAAGAAGCCTATTTCGTTATCGTTTTCGCCGATCATTACTGATGTTTACCACCAACACAATGTTATAAAACAACATTACTGTCAACAATAAATAATTCTGTATCATGTCTAAAGCAGGTGAATTTTAATGTAATTCACGGAACAGAAAACATAAGGAAATTCCAATTTTTTTTTTTTTATTGGATGCGCTGAAATTAAATTCAAATAGAAATTATGTTTTTAATAAGTATGTTATCCTTGTATGTTTTATGCGTCTTAAATAAGTGTTTCCAGATGTCTCAAATAGACGAGACGTATTCTGAGATTGTTACGAAATTAGGGTCTAGATTTTGATAGCGTTTAGATAAACTTAATTTTGATAAAATATAAAACAGCTGCCCAAAAAAGGAGTGTTTTTTTCAGGGTCCATGTAAGTATATATATATGCTCCTTATTACTCGAACAGACAGACGTTAGAATTATTGTGAGAATCCCGAACCCGAGCGTCATAAATAAATATATACTGACAAATCACACAGATTGAGCTAGCCCCAAAGTAAGTTCGAGACTTGTGTTATGGGATACTAACTCAACGATACTATATTTTATAACAAATACATATATAGATACACATCCAAGACCCAGGCCAATCTTAAAAAGACCATTTTCCATCTTGACCTGGCCGGGGATCGAACCCGGGCACTCTCGTGTCGCAGGCTGGCGTATTAACCGCTGCGCCACGGAGCTCGCCAACATTTGTGGCAGGACAGTAGTATTTTTAATAAAACGTGTTTATCCCATCCTCTGGCCACTCGTAGAGCAGACAAAGTGCTTCCTGCTCAAGTCCGTTGGTTTTCGTTTTCGGTCGCTGGCAGCAGCAGTAAAAAAGTGAGCTCATGGGTTATGTAACCTACATTATTTCCGGTTCAGTGAAAGTCTTACGGTCATATGTAGCTTAAAGCTCCAGTACAGTTACTTGAGACTCATTTACTCACATCGCTATGTAAATATGGTGCCGCCTCGATGATAACTAAATCGCAAAAAAAATCGTGATTATGGAGATAGAGGTGGCAGTCCCTGAATTCTGCCGCTGGTTTTGATGCGTGTAGAGTACATTTATAAACACATATACAGCGTGTAACAGTACCCTCGACAGTTACTTAAAGGGGGGACTCAGCCCATCAATATGATCAACTTTTCCTATGGGACCAATGCTGGGAACTCAAAAATAATTTCGTCATTTCCATACAAAAGAGTTCCGCCGCTCGGCCAGTTTGTATGGGAAGGTCGAATTTTTGAGTTCCCAGCATTGTTCCCATAGGAAAAGTTATTCATATTGGTGGACTGAGTCACCCCTTTAAGTAAATGTCGAGGGTACTGTTACACGCTGTAGAGGTAGATGATTGACAATTACTGCGCTGTCTATTTCATGTTGTTTCAAAAATCTAGGTTATTCTCACAATTTAATTTCTAACTTCTATAACTAATATTATAAATGCGAAAGTAAGTTTGTTTGTTTGTGATGCTTTCACGTTGTAACTACTGAACCGATCATCATGAAATTTTACATACCTACACGTTATCTGGGGTACGGAGAAGGACATAGGGTACGTTTTATCCCGGGAAAAAGTACTGTTCCCGAGGGATCGACATTGACGCGGGCGGAGCCACGGGTGAAAGCTAGTCCTTTATAAATGGAATGATAGAAAGACATAATAAACTCGACAACATCTTGATTTGGAAATCATCTTTCTTTTAAGCGCTGTTATCGGAAAAATGCTTTCAGTAGTACATTGAGCAATCGACTTTGTATAAAATTCTACAATCGTTTAAATGGGTCTCTTAATATGAATATTGGAAAAGAAGTAAATTACCAAGCGGAATAATCAAAGGCTGAGTTGTGCAAGGTATATAGCTATTTATCTAATGTTAATTAATGAAATAATAATAATGTTTACCAAGATATACGAATATTCAAGATATTTTCTCGTTGCCATAAGTTTCAGACTCATTATAGACTCGGCGGTTGAGAATTAATACCTACATACATAGGTATACATACACGTAATAACTTTGCGACTTTTTAGAAATATTTTGTCACATGCGTATCCAAAGGTTCTGAATACCCATTTTTCTATACTTCCCTCCTACTTTCTATAGCAGGAAAGTCTTCTTATCAAAAATCTAGAGTTTCTTCCACTGTGATTACCATACACTGTAGTGTACCATATATCCAGCGCATTCTCTACCAACAATCTCTATGCAGATTGGCCAATCTCTTTACCGCTGCATTTGCACGATAATTTAAACTCCAAGAAATAATTTTCGCACTTATAAATTTCTGAAAATTTCTAAAGAATTTGACTTACCGATGGCGACAAACGCCAACGCCGCCTGTAACCTCATCCCGAAACACTCAACAAAACAACACGATACTATGATATGATACACGAGGGATGCGCGCGCGTCTGAGCCTCGCGGCCGGTCGACTGGAGAGCACGCGCGCTAGCGCAGAGGTTTTGCTTGGCGGCGGACAGCTCTTGCATAAACGCATCCTCTCATCTGCATCGCACCTCCATCAAATCTATGTAAATAACTCGTCCTGGCTTACAACGGCAGAGCAAATTGCTGGACTTTTACGGCTGGAAATTTGGAAAAATACTATGAAAGGAGGACTGGTTTCGAAAGTTTGCCTACCTTAAACAGTTTTTGTGAAACATCTATAACATACAATTCAATTGCAAGGGTTGTCAACCTGCATAATTTTGATGCAGCTTTACTATTTTTTGTTTCCATCGAGACAAACTTTCTTTCACAGCCTATTACGATTTCCCAGTGTCGATTGTTTCCAGCCACATCTGACTTATTAGTTATTCCGTAAATTTGATACTTACTTGTTAATTAGTTCTCTATTCTGTCTTATAAATATTTTATCCATAATCTTAGGACACATGTTTTTTATTCTACCCATATAGTTCAATATAGTTTTAATTTCATTTTGCCTAAAATTGCCTAAATAGTAATGCCATATCATTTTATTCTATAAATATTATTAATTGTTATTTTACTGACGAAAGTTTTTTTGCATAATCATCATGTATTCGAAATGCACCTAGCCCTAGCTCAATGTCAAATAACATCATTTGCCTTGCAGTTTCCAATACTTCTTTGGCATGATCATCATTTAACATTCGTAACGTAATACATATTGTTATTAATATATTCTGAACACAAGAAATCGTAACAAACCAGACCTAACCTCTACGATCAAGTTGTTTTTGTTATGTTGGGGGCCATGTTTTCGCTTGACAAAATAATTTAAATATTCTTTTATTTATTTCAAAAATTAAAATTTACATTTCCGGCAAATGAATATACCTAATAATTTTTCGGGCAAAAGTCTTGCAAATCTATTTTCTCCTAATTTTGCAGTCACCGGAAGTTTTGACGATAGAGACACCTTTTGTACATTCCCATCTTCTATATCTGTTTTTTAATCAATTGTTCTGCAAGTGCAAAATTATTGGAAAGAATACCGTAGAGACCACAGAGAGTGACGATGCAAAATTCACATCTGCAGTTGAATTAGTTTTGGCAATTTCCATCTCCTCGCCGATGTTCAAACAATATAGATTTATATAAAAAGCGTCGGAATTGAAAATAACCGCCGTAATAATTGCTTCTGGCGAACGAGCTGGCCAGGCAATAACATAGTTTACGAACCTGTAGAGACTTAGCTTGAAGTTATAAATCGGGCGACTAATTAAATGACCTACAACCAAACATTACAGAGATTCATGACGGTCACCAGGGAACCCCTCTGTGGCGCAGAGATTAACACGCAACTTCACAAAGCCGCAAAGCAAGAAGTGCTGGATTTGATCTCCCGTACAAACAAAACTTGCACTTTATTTTTTCATTATTTTTTCTGTGGTGCTGCAGCTGCACAAGGAAGGTTGGCCTACCACATACCTACACCACACCACACCCTTCGGCCTGAACTTCTCATCCATGA
Source organism: Elegia similella (assembly GCA_947532085.1). Lineage (NCBI taxonomy): Eukaryota > Metazoa > Arthropoda > Insecta > Lepidoptera > Pyralidae > Elegia > Elegia similella. Next base: position 19,715,724 of record OX383947.1, read on the forward strand.
AATTCGCCAGCTTCTCCGTCGGGATCCGCACCACAAACGACATGAAGTTCACCTCATGGCGCGACTCCAACTTGACGCCCCTCGGCGCGATGTTGGTCTTCACGCGAACGTATTCCACCACTTCCTCTGCCTTGGTAGAGTGGAAGGTCGCTATATATTTATTTATATGAAAAAATGTATTGTGCAGTTGCTCTTCTTCTGTACCTCGCTATGGAAGCGGCGTTTAACTTAGCTGTGATTTAATTATTGACGCCTACAATAGTTATGTATTGAAAATTAAGGTTTACAAAATCATATTTAAAATATCTGACGATGAATAAATTATTTGACTTTGTACTCAGTGGCGCCGTCGCAAGTAAAGACTTGTTCTCTGTATTGGTGCCCTCTGTGCCGGGTCCGGTGGATTTCAGCTTGCTTGCAAATATCCGGATTACATTTACGAAAGGATACCACATCGTTAAGTTTGGAAATCCATACTTCCATACTTTTAATATTATAATGCGAAAGTAACTCTGTCTGTCTGTCTTCTTTTCACGCTTCAACCATTGAATCAATTTGGATGAAATTTTGTATGGAGGCAGTTCGAGGCCCGGGAAAGGAATAAAAGGTACCTTTTATTCCGGGATATTCTACTAGTTCCCGAGGGATTGACACTAACACGAGCGAAACAGCGAGTAAAAGCTAACTAAATAAAACAAAATTTGAATTAACAAATAATGAATGGGTATTTTTATATATTCGCTACACTTACAACATTCATACATATTAATCTCATCTTTAACCTTTGTGGAATAGACAAAGCTTAGGGTGCTCTCCGCACCCTTAGCCACCCACACCGATGTGACTGACTTGGGGAGCCCATCTATAGAGTAGTGGATCATCATAAATGGTGATTAAGGTATCAACTCCTTACCAATAGCCCATTTTTAAAAAATTACATAGTTCCACCTCCTGCTGAGACCTGCCTGCACATACGCCTATGAAGGCATATCGTCTCTTCGATATAGCCCGGAGCCGGTTTTGGTGAGAGAAACCCTTTCCATTGAAACTATCCAAAGGGCCTGTACGTAGTAGCCGCGCTGTTGAAGTCGACATTTCACTGTTGTAATGTACACGGACAAAAATAGACTTTTGATATAACGCCGAGTTCAGATGTAGCGACTCGTTCAAAAACAATATGGAATCAATACGATAGTAGAAACTTCAAAAAGAATGTTTTTTTATGTAAAATCATCATCACGATCATCAGGTCTTTTTAGTCTCCACTGCAGGAGCATGACCTAATATATATAAATAAATTTTAAAAATATAAATAAAACAAAAAAGAGTTATTAAGCCTATTTTATACTTATAAAAAATCTACCTTGAGGATTGATGAGGATTGTTCACACATAAGTAACAAATTACTGGTTACGAGTACCTTCCCATGCTGATCTGAGAGACAAGACAACATAGAATGTACCAACAATGTCCGCTCCGGCGCACATCGTAAAGCCAGCTGCAGTGTCAATCTGAGAAATCATGTCAATAGTTGATGCGGTTCGTAAACCGTCTCTATTTGTATTCCCTTGTGCACCTATCTCACCCACCATCTCGATAATCTTATGGGTCTGTCCACTTAGCACGGGATTAAGACGTAATTAGTCAGTTAAAGAGTACGTTAAAGAGTACGTACAAATTACTAGAACTTTTTTCTTTCTTTGTTACTCTATCTTAAAAGTATAACGTATGAGTATGTAGAGAATAATAATAATCTCCCGTTTGGCCAGCGAGGAGAGTGTAGGCCAAATCCTCTGTCTGTTCTGGCCAAGTATGGCTCCGGTAGTACAGAGACGGCCATGCTCCTGCAGTGGAGACCAAAAAGACCTGATAATGATGATGATGTAGAGAATAACAGGTAGTTAACTTTAACAATGATTTAATATTGAGAGAGAACTAATTCTTCAGTTAGTTGGTTAAAGGTTAATGTTGCCGCTATTAAAACAGATAAAATGACGATTAGAAAGAAAATAACCTTTGAAAATAACATAAATAGTCTGTATACGTGTGCATGGCGTAAATTATATAGAGTAAAGTTATATTTATATCGATAAATCATACTTATTACACTACAGGTAACTGAGAAACCTCTGAAAAATAAGCAATGTTTTAAAGTATCGCAGTCAACATTATTTTTATAAACGGGAACACCACGCACAGTAAAGTGAAAGTAAATGTGTGCGATTGGCTGGACGTCACCGCGCTCAACCAACCAGCGAGCGCGATATCCCCGAACAAGGTCGGCCGAGCTGTCAGTGACCGGAAGCTAAGTTAGCGCAAAAGTGTAACTTACTGTCCGTCTGACCTAAAGTTAAGTTAAAAATGTGTATTTCGTGACTTGACAAAACTGGCACATTAACAACCGCGAGGAGCGCGCCACGAGTAGATCATGTGGAAAGCGTGTTTATTGGTGCTGACGGCGAGCGCTTGGGGTGAGTAACAGCGAAATGTTGCAATGTGTCTGCGTCCGTGTAACTTTCTCTACGTCCCTTGCTGCGTTGCAGGCCGCGCGCAGGACGACGAGGGCCCTTACCGCGGGAAACTCATCGGACACCTCAACACATACCACCACCAGGTACCCAACTCCGAATATTACCCAAGTTCTGGTTAAGTTATGTAAACAAAGTAACACTCTTTTGGTTTGTTATTACCAAGCTTACTGTTAACTTAATGCCTAAACGACTAAGGTCATTGTATTATTTCTCCTTTCAAAATTAATTTTAATAAGTTTTTAAGAAAAATCATTTCCGTGCTTGATTTCATATGGCAAATGCTCAGGGTAACTGTGTCATTTAGCTAGACATAACATCAGCAAACTAGACTCTGAAACAAGTCTAAGTGACTTTAAAAATAATATTTGCAGGTCTCAGGAGATGTGTTTGCTGTAGATGACCAGACTATTCTGCTGGTGAACTTTAACTATGACGGCACTGGAGAGGACACGTTCTTCTGGGCGGGAGACTCGGGGCGACCCGGCCCGCAAGGCTTCATCGTGCCCAATGAGTTTGGCAAGTGAGTGTTCCCGGTACTGAAACACATTCAGGGGCCGACATGAATTTCTGGTCATTGTTTCGTTAGACCCAAAAGAGATAGACCTACAGTTTACGCTACACCTATGAACAAATTAAATACTACATTTGGATAACTGACGATCAGGGGTTAGTTCGCAAACATTTATGCCCTGAATATTGAGAATCATAGTTGAGAATACAACAAATTCTAAAATATGTTTTCCTTCCATATATTTCAAATCGTGTTTGTCAGTATTGCAAATTGCATAACGTGTTTCGTTTGGCAAATGTCCATTAACTAATTAATGTTGATTAACAGATCAAATTACCTAAGCACTTGTCAACATTAATCACTATGTTACTAAACTAGAGAAATGGTAAAAAAAAAATATTTATAATATAAATAAAAGCATATCTGTGTTTTGAAAGAATCGCATTGTATTGTCCTTGATTGGAGAACTGCGACTTCTTAATCCCAGGAAATTTACTAAATCATCAGGAAACACAAAAGGACAAAATATGGCAATATCTATACTTCGAATACTAATATTATAAAGAGAAAAGATTTGATTGTTTGTTTATTTGTTTGCATCGAATAGGCTCTGAAACTACTGGACCGAAAAAAAGGTTTGCAAAATTCTACATTATTCCTGATGAACATTGGCTATTTAAATATCAGGTAGGACAGTTCAAAAGAAAAATTTAAGAGAAGATCTCACAGATGGGGCTAGCCCCGCCCCACACACAGTTGTGAACTAGTGTCGTGAAATAACTCATCGATACTATGCAAGGTCCATTTAAATTAAGCGCCAATATTTTAAGGGCTGGGTCCCATAGGTCAAAGAAATGCTTTAGTAGAAAATTTTAAGAAATCGACACGCGAGATTTTTTTTATTTTTTCAAACAATTTTTTTTATTAAAATCCATAAATCAACTGTTTTGATCGTCGAGGTCAGTGACCTAGTATCCATAGTAGATAATAGTAAAAAGTTGTTCGCCAAGAAAGTATATGTACACAGGGTGATTTTTTCATTTTTTATTTTAAATGTTCAGGTCCTAATATCTCAAAAACCAGCGTGCCGTTTTTTTTTTTTATTTTGCTTCTAAAGCATTTTTCTAGCTTATGGGAGTCAGCGTTTAAAATATTTGCGCTTAATTTAAATAGATCTTATATCTTGGGTGTTTATATATAAAGATAAACACCCAAGAATCCGATTTGAAAAATATCGTCTTACATCTTGACCTAACCGCGTATCGAACCGGGGCCCTGAGCCACAGAGGCCGTCAACCTTTAGGGACATTGATATATAACTCCTACTTAGAATCAGCTACTTACATATACAACCTTCTTTTACAAAAATACTTAAAATATTTCAGAACCAACATCCTCGAGCGCTACCACGACGCAGAGATCCGCCTCGCGCTGCCCGAGGGCAAGCGCCTGTCCCGCATCAGGTGGCTGGCCGTGTACGACATCGGCAGCCAGAACGCCTTCGGGGACGTGTATGTGCCGGACGAGTTCGAGGCGCCGGCCGCGCGCTCCATCGGCTCGCTCGCGCCCGTCAACTCGGGCGCCACCAAGGCCGTCTCCAGCCAGCCTATCAGGGTGCTGGACGCCGTCACATTGCTGTTAGTGCCTTTAGTGTGTGGCCAATTATATAAATAACTAGTGACCACCCCGGCTTCGCACGGGTGCAATACTTAAATTGTGGGTTATCCTTAAGAGATAGGCATACCATCGCGGGCTTTTTTGTTAAACTTTTTAAGGTGTACAATACTGTAGTATATTAATTTGATTTATCTCGTGGGATTCAGCCAGCGTTTGCAATGTAAGCGCAAAAAATGTGTTTATTTACGACATCACATTAGAAACCTCCAAATTTATCACTGTATGATAAAAAACTACAATTAAATCAAAAGCATCTACGGTGGTAGTTAAATTAAATGAAAAATGTTTATTATGTACAACACAACATAAGGTCAAAATATTTAATAACTATAAGTAATGAATGTATGTGTATTACAATGTAATTAACATGACAACATTGGTCACGGACGGCTCGGTGTTACGCTGATTGAAATTCACACTTTTTCAATAGATATCGAAAAGTTAGTATAGTACCTATTTAAGTATAATAACTTTTTGATTTTTATTCAGAGTATAAGTCTGAATGCATACCCTTACAACTGGAATTCATCAAGTAGTAAAAGTCCTCTCTTAAGTATTAATAGCCATATTGATTATTCTATTGCGCGTGTATAAACGTTTATACGCCTATAACAGGGTATGTAATAAGTATAATAATAATTTCTTTTAATTCCTAGCATTCCCGAATTCCGGTATGACGGGAGCGGTGAGGAGGTGTACTTCTGGACCGGCAGCGGAGCGCAGCCATCCAACAACGGACGGAAAATACCAGATGAGAGCGGATAGTGAGTGTTCTACGTATAGTTACGTACTTATATTTATTATGTATCTTAATCAACGAAGTCGCCATCTACGTTACGGTTTTTCAAGCAATCCATTATAGGCTTATAAACTCGGAAAATGAAATGCCAACCAACTCACCGGACACAAGTACGGCAACTAACACCAAGTGGAGATTTTTCTGGACAGACTGAGTCACTAAATACCTTTTCAAGCTGCAGTTGAAACATGCCCAGACCGCAACAACTATCCTAATCTAGTCCACCGGAGTGTATATCCGGCTGTAATGCGCCTGTCCCGCCGCAGCCTGGAGCCGCTGCGGCGGTACGCGGGCGAGGACGTGGTGCTGCGGCTGCCGGGCGCGCTGTCGGTGCTGTCCCTGGACTGGCTGGCGCTGTGGGACGCGGCGGCGCGCGCGCCGCTGGCCGCCGCGCTGCTGCCGGCCGACCTCAACGTGCCGCCCGCGCCTGCGCACCTGCACCCCTACAGGTACTATGGCGACTCCGCGACGTACACACGCGATACATTCGGATAACGATACTTTTCAACGCTTTGACACGGCAAACTCCGTATTAAAATTATACCAAAACAAGCACTGTGTTAAGATCGGCCCATAAGGCAAAAGATGAGAGTTGCTGCTCTCCAAAGGCTTTGCCATTGTTTCTCAAATTGGTCCTCCAGGCTTGTATGCACGTATACGCGGCACATCAGGAAATATGAGAGTATGGTGTCTCTCCGAGCCTTGCGCACACAGGCAACGCCCAAAGCCGAGGTCCGTCCCTCCTGGAGGCCCTTTGGTGATGTTGTCTGTATGAGGGCACTCTGCCCTCGCCTCAAACGCCCAGTAAAGTAGCGAAAGCTCACTTGGAGCTAGCTACATAGTTATTTAAAAAAAACCTGCCATGTGCGAGTCGGACTCGCGCACGAAAGGTTCCGTACCATTATCTAGAAAAACGGCAAAAAATCATATCTGTTGTATGCGGGGCTCCCATACAACAGATATGATTTTTTGCTGTGTTTTTGCCTTTAATATTAATTTTATTTTTATTTCGTTATTTTTTTAATATTCTGTGAATATTTCAAGCATCTACCTGTTGCCGTTATCAATATCGAGCAAAAACAACCAAAAAAAAATCACATTTGTTGTATGGGAGCCCCCTTAAATATTTATTTAATCAAATTTTTAGTATTTGTTGTTATAGCGGCAACAGAAATACATCATCTGTGAAAATTTCAACTGTCTAGCTATTACGGTTCATGGGATACAGCCTGGTGACAGACGGACAGACAGCCAGACAGACAGACAGACAAACAAACAGACGGACAGTGGAGCGAAATTAATAGGGTACCGTTTTAACCCTTTGGGTATTGAACCCTAAAAAACGCATTTATAAATCCAGTCTCTTTTCAAATCGACCGCGTTATAGATCTACTAAACGAACTTGTCTCTTGGCAGTACTGATTGTAAAATCAAAAATCTTTACAAATCGTACTCATACGGAATCACAGTAACATATATTCAGTTATAATTGTATTCAAATTTACCTAAAATGTATATTAGTTATGTGTATAATTTTTGTAGGTTATCCGCTAAGATAAAAACGATGCACTGACTGACTCAAGTTCTAGATATCTTTACGATTTAACGCCCTACATTACATTGGCACGTTTTCGATTGTTTTTCATCTGAAACAAGTCGGCGGCCTTTTCACACACATCGCGTAAAGGTCTCGGTGTTAATAGCGGAACATTGTTTAGCAGCCTGTAGGTGTGAATAGTCGCCACTTAGCAATCGAGACCTTTTGAATGGGATAATCTAAAGTAAGATTCCTTGGGGCAAAGAGGAGACCAAATTTGATGACATCTTGGTCAGATTTACCCATCTTTTGCTTCTGCTACGAAGGAAATCAAAGTGAAAGTCAAAGATTTTTATTCAAAATTGGATACATGTATCTCTTTTTGAACGTTATATTTGTATTTGTTATATTTGTTTAATTTATGCAAAATCGAAATAGGTACTACTAGCGTTTCGCAACGACCACTGGTGAGAAGAATACGCCGAAAGAAACTCAATCCAGACTGTCCAAGATGTCATGTCTGGTGTGCGTAACCACTTTCGAAGTTATTGCGAAGAATAATTCATGAGAGCTCTTTTACGATCGAAAAAGACGCAGTTTACCCACTACACGTTTTACGAGATATGCCTCTTTCAGATCTTCGCTGCCGAATTGCCGTCAGTTGCACCGGGACTATCAAGTGTCATGGGAGGTGTTCGGCAACCAGGTCACCTTCGAGCTTGCTGCCAAGGTATGATATACTGTCTACTACTGTTCAGATTCCGTTATCCCGACCAAATTATCCTCACATGGGGGATTAAAAATTTCGTTAAAAAATATAATAAAAGCGCATTAAAGAAAGTGAATACCTAATATTGAATACCTAACCATTGTTTTAAACATACTTCTGGCAGGAACTCTACTTCTTGTGCTGCTTTCCCTTTTCCCATTTCAGATAGGGTCTTCTTATTCTTTTACTCCAGTTTGTTCTATTCAAGGTTGTCAGTGGTATAATTGTGCCTTTTGCACGGCTCGAGCAATTCTGGTCCACCACTCGCACGGAGGCGCCGTTTACCACGCCTTCTCTCTGGCAATACCAGCGCTTTGAGTATCATCTTAGTCTAATTAAGCTTGCGTTATAGTCCAGGAGTTTTATACACTTTGCCTTTAGCTTTACTAGCTCAAGGTTACAGTGGACACCAGTTATGTTTCTCCATTTTTTCCAGCCTACGGTCAATATGAAAGACATCGACGTCTAATTTTGTATCTGGTGTGAGCACAGAATCCAGAGACTTGAATTGGTTGAGGTGCGGCACACGTGTTCCATCATCGTAGAAGACGTGCTGAAGCTCTGTTATGTATTCACACGTACATACGTATTTCCGTTGGTGACAGATCGGAGATAACGAGTACATGGCGTTCGGTATCTCGGGCAGCCCGCACAACAGCTCCATGCTGGGCGCGGACGTGGCCGTGGCGCGGTACTCCGCCGCCGACCAGCGCGGCTCCGCTACCGACTATAATATCACTGCCTTGGCGCCGGTAAGCAAACTATAATTTATATCTTTCATATTATTCAATGCATTTTTTTAAATATAACGAGTGTCTCACATATCATTCAGTTTCATTCGCTACTACCCCGTAAGTAACACATGGCGTCATGTAAGTATTATAATAGAATAAGAATTGTCCAAAAGTGACGGAAAAACGTTCTGCCGATAACTTCATATAGGCAACTTACGCCTTATTTGTGTCTTTTCCCAGTGATCAATGAAATCATAATAATGACAAGGAACTCTACTGTTAGGGTTTGCTCTCTCTCATTTCGTTTCGAGTCCTGTACACGGTGGTACCTCACTCACGTTTGAGCTGCGTACCGCCATGCGTCTGCATCCAGAGCAGGATGTAGGAGCAAGCTGTTGTTGCAGTGCGTGCACGTGCTGGGGCAGTGGACGGGCGTGTGTCGCGACACGCGGCGGGGCGGCCTGGACTCCAACCAGGTGTTCAGCGCCGAGCGCCGCGACGGCGTCACGCGCGTGTCCTACCGCCGCACGCTCAAGCCTGGTAACTACATACTCGTTTTTGTCCAATTATTTCCCTGGCAATATCCAAAAAATATTAGGCTCCTATTTTGTTAACAAAAATTGTCTTTAGTAACACTAAAATAGTAGGTGTCCTCCGATGTAGACTTACGACCAAGAATCTGATGGTATTTCTTTATGTGTAACTAGAACTTACTATGTTGTTAGTAGTAGGTATACGGTGGAGCGGGCACCTGTTTTAATAGGTATTGCTTCCTTGAACAGATTTTTTGATATACGTTTAAGAAAAATGGCTATTGTCAGCTTCAGTATATGGAAAGAAACGCACACAATTACAATTTTTTTAGAAAGAAATAATGGAGTGGTTCGCCCCTGTCTTTTCCATTTCACACACAAGTAAGGCAAGTTTACAAGTTGCCTCACGATGTTGTCCTTCAACAGAAGCAAGTAGTGGTCGGTGAATATTACCGTACTCGAGTCAGATCGGGATCTCTCGCTCATAGGTCGCGCTCTTAGACCCCACTACCGCTTCATTGGTGCTTTGAGCAGATAAAGTTTAACACGACGGCGTTGCGTCCGCAGAGGACAGCATGGACCTGGAGTGGGAGACGGCGCGGCCGGCGCGGGCCGTGTGGGCGCTGGGCCCGCTGGACGAGGCCGGCGAGCCCGCCTTCCACCGCGCCTACCCGCGCGCCGACGTCACGCTCAAACTGGTGCGCGACGCCAGTGACCCGCCCGGCCGAGCCAACGACTGCTTTCCGTTCTCGCTGTACGTGTATTGTTTTACTTATTTAGCACATCTACGTCGTTCAATGTGATGATACGTTGCAAGTTTTTCGTGTGCCAGTTAAACAGCTGCTGACTAGCAGAATCTGGTACAGCTTCTATAGCAGCCAGAACTATTGGTGGTCGGTACGCTCGGGGTGGCTCGACAAGCGCAAACGCTGTGGAAGCTCCTCCTCTATCTTTAGGGCGCTGTTTATGAAATTTACATTGTTTAATGACCAGGGGCCCGTCTGCGCCGCCTGTGCAGCCGTGGGACACAGCCGAGTTGTTCGACCCGGCGCTGCGAACGTTCTGGTTCCGGCTCGGGCCGGCGGCGGGCGAGCGCGGCGCGGCTCGCCACGGCCGGCCCGCGCCGCCGCTGGTGTGGTACGTCAACGGACAGCTCGCGCCCGACCTGCAGCTTCGCCGAGGATTGGTGTACAGTTTCAAGGTGCTTGCTGATTCTCCGTTTGTTATATTCAGTAAATCATTTTCGCCATAGAATAAAAGCTTTTCTCAATTCTACTTATTAACACTCCGAAACTCACTTTTTCCACGGCCTGGTTCTAGGAATCTCAATTCGAAATTTGACGATAGACGGCTTCGTTTGAGCGTTGGGTTATTTGTCTTCTGTTCAAAGGCAACAGACCTGCGTACGTCTCACGAGCGTTGTTGTTGTTTAATGGGCTACTGAGTGTTGACCGAACAAATGGTGTTTCCACGTCAGGTGTTGGGCGGCAACGACCCGCACTCGGCCAGCGAGTACCACCCGCTGGTGGTGACGGCGGCGCCGGCGGGCGGCCTCGAGCGGCTCAGCGAGGCCGAGCAGCGCGCGATGCGCGTGCTAGCGGGGGTCCACACGCCCCGCCGCGGACGACTGGCGCCCACCGCCGTGGGGCCCAAGTGCATCGCCACCAGGTAGTTGCTACTCTCTTTGGTATACGAACGAGTTTCCTCCGCACAGTATCACATAAGAACGTGGCTACCCCTGCCCACAGGCCGGCGGGCGCGGACCCGCGTCGCGACGCGGCGTTCTCGTCGTTCCGCGCGTTCAACCGCAGCCTGTCGTGGCACTGCGCGGCCGGCGCGCCCGCCGAGCTGCGCGTCGCGCCCGACTCCTCCTGGCCCGACATCGTCTACTACAACTCCTTCACGCACGCCGGTATGTTCTACTTATACATATATTTTTATTTTCTCACCTACGTACTTTTAAAACTATTGTAGTTACTATAAAGCTGTTAATTCCTCATAATATATAAATATAACCTTCATAGAATTTTATCGTATTTTGTATGTACCTGTATATGAAGGTGTACCTAATAAAATATGTTCAGTTACGCTGTCTGTCTCCGACTAGCTTCGATAGGTGCTATAAGAAAGGTTCACTGTAAATATAATACTTAGGTATTGTTTGACCGTGGACTGTATATATTTTTATACCAAGACTTATTTCAAAATAAAATATAGCTTTTACAACTTATCCATTTTATTTCAGTTCTTCAAGTCACATAGTTTTTCTGACAGTAAAATATTTGACATATTACTCGTTTTCATTTTCATCGTCATAGAAGTTTATTCGTAAATCTAAAAATAAGGTTCTAATAGGTAAAATTTTCAATGTTCATAAAAGGGTGCTAATTAAACAGGATTCTTTTTAATAGCATTATCCGCCTCTAAAAATGTATGTTGTTTTCTAAATTACTAAGTCAGCCACAATTAACGAGCATCTAAATAATACCATCTTAGCCACTAGTTATCTTCTATGTAAGCTACTCTAAATACAACTCAGCATGATGGTTATTATTAAGCATCTTAATTTGTAACTTGCATTCTAACAGTGAACTTCTAAAATACTATTAGACATCAAAAAATATATTTATTTAGCTTCTATTTTTTTAACTCAGCATGTTTAAATTGTAACTTATCCCAAAATAATTGATCGTCAATATTTAGCTAAAATTGTCATCAAATAGCATAATTTTATATTATGGCCACTAAAATTACCAGTAGCTATTGAGGAGAGACAAAATAACACTTTATTTTTGAAAAAAAAAATGTTTATTAAATTACCATAATTTTACTAATAGTAATAGTAGGAGAGCTGGTGTGACAGTTTTTCAACTTGCTTCAAATACCTAGTTACCAACCCGAAAATTGGTTACCAGCTCTCCTGCCTATCGATACATGAATCACGCCATATCATGTATGTAGTGGCTATTTTTACGATAAAAGAATATGATGTATTATTATACATGCTAAGTTATAATAAATGATGCTGACTGTAAAAGCTTGAATTATATTTTTTTGAGGACATAGTTTTGATGCTGTAAAAAGGAAAATGGTGACGAAATATAAAATCCGTGGCCGAGTTAGTAAATTAGGTGGCAACGTATAAATAAGAAGGACAAGTCATAATAATTGATGATCTTTATTTGACACCTTCTATAGTATATTTAGTTGGCAGTGTAAAAAAGACGAATTAGTTTATTAGAGGCTATGTCATTTTCCCGTTGCTTAGTTATGAAATTAGAAGTTTGCTCACGTGGCCAATAAATAATTTTGTGGCTTGATTTATTATTTCCCTTCATAAAATGCATCAGGCTAAGGAAAACACCCATAGATATTATTAAAAAGTTTATCCTTACTTATAATATTACTAGCTGCCCCGGCGAACTTCGTTTCGCCATAAGTTAAAAACTATCCTATCTCTCAAGTTGGATCGAACTGCACATGGTGTGCGAATTTTATTATAATCGGTTAAGTGGTTTAGGAGTCCATTGAGGACAAACATTGTAACACGAGATTTATATATATTAAGATATGCGTAAGTGAATTAATTTGTTTATTCACGCTCTATCTACTGAACCAATCCTCATGTAATTTTGCATACCCGTTGTTTGGGATAGGTACGGAGAAGGACATAGGTAGTGTACATTTTATCCTATTATTACCTAACCGAAACTTTTATTTCCTATAGTACTATGTTATCAACCGAAGTTCCAAGTGAAGTGTAGCTAGTCTTATGGCATTGGTTGCGCAGGCATGGGCGGGCGCATCTTCGTGGTGGACCGGCACCGGCGCGACATCGCGCGGCGCGGCGCGGCGCAGGGCACGCGGCCCAAGGCGGGGCTCGCCGCGCTCGCCGCGGCGCTCGCTTGGATCTCAGCTCGCTGCTGACACCACTAGCTAACGCTCGCCGCGGCGCTCGCTTGGATCTCAGCTTGCTGCTGACACCACTAGCTAACGCTCGCCGCGGCGCTCGCTTGGATCTCAGCTCGCTGCTGACACCACTGGCTGAATACTTGCCAGTTAGCTAGCCAACAGTGGACATGACCCACGACACCGATTTTCATAAAGGTTAATTGTGTGCGCACACCACAACATTATTAATCATTAGTGGTATTAATTATACCAGACACATAACATTCATTAATGTTAGAGTAAAACGCTTAAGTACATGGGAGTCATTCGCGAAGGGGTCGAAACCTATTCTCTAGCTAACTGGCAAATAGTGTAGCGTAATAAGTATAATTTAAGAATGTAAAATATAGTGTGTAGGAATGTTCATCGTGATGTTTAGTTTTAATATTGTTTTACATTGTTAACTTTCAGTTAATATTATTTTTAGAAATGAGATTATATGACAATTTTATAATATCTATTAATTTTTAGAATATCTATTAAGGATTATGGTAAATAGATTTACCATAATCCTTAATAGATATTCTATAAAATTATATAGAATATAAAAATGTATAGAATAAATGTTTTGAATGTACGAACTCGCTAGACTCATGTCATACCGGTCATACCTGAATATGGCCTATGGCTATCTAGATGGGACCACATGAAACAGTTCTCCGTCGTGGTCCATTGATAGAACAAAATCCTGTCGTGGGACATGGGACTTGAGAGGTTAAGGCTAGTGTTATTCAAAGCAATACTCAACTTCTATAAAACTTTGCTTGGCCTCAGTGGCTAAGTGCTCCAAACTGTAGAAAATAAAACAACTATAGAAGTAAGTATCGTTTTATTTCATCATAATTTATATTGTATACATTCAATTCAATTTATGACTAATTTAAATTTAGTAATACATTCAATTTATAGCTAACAGGGTGCTTAGTCTACTAAACAAATTGTTACGTAAGTCGTATTAACCGTGTCGTCATTTTTAGGGTTCCATAGGTACCCAAAAAGTAAAATTAAAACACTTAAAATTAGACATTTTCAAAGAACACACAATTTCACAGAATGAGATAAGAGGGGGGGGGGGGGGGGGGGGGCATACAAAGAATATGGTTTTGAGCGGATTTTCTTGTTAAATATTGTATGGTGGTACGGAACCCTTTGTGTGCCGTTCTGTCTCACACGAGGCGAGTTTTTATTGTTTGTGTAGTTAAAAGTCTGTGAGTGAGAGGCATTGTGTAGTAGACTGAACACTCAGACACACAACAACAATGAGATCTACGGCGCGCGGCGCCTAATTTTGTTCAGATCGAGTAACTTTAGGTTCATATCATCTACATCTAGAGAGAACTGTACAGACAACACGCCCCAACGAGGGCCCAATAATATTTACTAAGATACAGCAAAGTAGTTACGAAAAATTATTACATAGCGTAGGTTCACGTTTATTATAATGGGTACATGTATGTCGAATTCGGCAAGTGATATTTTCACGATATGCGAAATATGGTGAGATTCAATTCGTGGGGCGTGGGGCGACGCGGCTACGCGCGGTGCAGGTCCAGGAAGGCCCGCAGCGTGGCGGGCAGGCACTGCGGCGGCGGGTCGGCGCCGGCGGCCAGCAGCGCGCGCGCGGCCAGGCAGCGCAGCGACACGTGCCTCAGCACGCGCACGCGCGAGCCGCGGTTGAGCGCCACGAGCTCGGCCGGCGAGTCGCCGAACTTGTTGGGCTGGTCCAGGTGCGCGCCGCCCGCCAGCAGCGCCTCCACCAGCTCCGTGGAGAAGTTGTAGGGGATGGCGGCCACGTGCAGCGGCGTGGAGCGCGCCTCGTTGCGCACGGACACGTCGGCGCCGCACGCCAGCAGCAGCCGCACCACGCCCACGGCCGGGAACACGGGCGGCGCCGCCAGCTCGTCCGCGAAGTACGTGGAGCGCACCACGTTGAGCCGCGACACGCACAGGTGCAGCAGCGTGTCGCCCGTGTGCGCGCTGCGCACGTCGCTGGCCACGAGCCGACGCACCAGTGCGGCGGCGGCGGGCCGCTCGGCGGCGGACGCCGTCTCGTGCAGCAGGAACACCAGGTGCGTGGCGCAGCGCAGCGCGCGGTCGAAGGTCTCGGCCTGCTTCTTGTGCACGGGCCGCGCCTGCAGCGCGCGCCGCGCGGCCGGCAGCGCGCGCGCCAGCAGCTGGCAGGCGCGGAGCACGTCGCCGTGCCGCGGCAGGCCGCGCGCGCGCTCCAGGCGCCCGCAGTGCGCGTCCAGCATCAGCCGCGTCAGCGCGCACGCCGCGTGGCACGTGTCTGCGAACGGACCGCCCGTTAGCATGGAGCCCGGTTTGTTACTGAGATGGCGTGAAATTCAATGTGATGTTGAAATATAGGCACGCATTGTTAAATTATCTAGTCAGATAAAAATTCACGAATATCAGCAATCCGGGGCAGAAATAGAACAAAGCTCTGAAGATAAACTTCCTAAGAACCGTATCTTAAGAGTTAACTGGATGGCCGTGCGAACTCGTCGATGGACATATCAACGGATGATTGCCGTTTCACCTGCATCAAACGAGGACGCTACGCTTATCTAAATCTAGAGCATTAATTATTCAACGCGTCTTCCGTCTTCCAGCATATAAGGAATTTTGAGAAAACTATTATATTAGTATGTACGCAAGTAAACACTATTGGAATCTTCATATTCATAATGGTATTTATTTACCTCCAAAATTAGATTAAAAATGGCGTTAAAATATTTTATGTTATTATTATTATGTTTAAAGGCTTATATTTTTTAAACCATTGATTTTTTAAACAAACTGTATAGAAAGGAACACAGATTATAAAAATTTAAATTGATTTAACGCTTAAAATTGTACCAATTTTATTAAATATCGTCGCGAGTTCCTTTGGCTGTTATTATGGAGGTTTTCGCCTCCAGGGGAGCCTTAAGGATTAAGTTTGGCGTGTCTCCAGCTCCACATCTTATAATTAAAAACCATTATCATGTCAAGTATTAAAACTTACGCTAGATAAATTCACCGTAGAATCACCCGACCGAAACTAGTCAAGAATAAAACGTGAGTAACCGTGATTCTACAAGATCATCGTGTTGTTAAAGAAATGGTAAGCCACCGACGAAGTGCTTCAAGATTTGTACATGGATGATCTCGTGGTCGGCTGTGATCGCAAAGAAGTGACCGACCGGTGTAGAGCAAGGAGTCCTTCTCGATGCGGATCTCGAGCGCCCAGCTCCACAGGTCGATGCAGCGCTGGTAGCGGAAGGCGTCGCCGTAGGCCGCGCCGCGGTACATGACGCGCAGCACCGTGTCCTTGTGGGCGGCGCCCAACACGCGCGCCGCCACCAGCAGCGCCTGCGTGCGCAGCGCGTCCATGTCCGTGGCCAGCGCCTCCAGCTCCGCCATGCTGCGCCACTCGCGCGCGTCGCCCAGCGCCGGGATCGGCGCCAGCTCCGGCAGCTTGGGGATGTAGCCGCCGCACGCCTGCCCGACAATCATTAATGTACATCTACTACATCCTCCCTCCCCCCACCGAATCGTCCACATATGCAAAGGCTGACCGTGCGCAGCGCCGTGGCGCGGCGGTAGGCGGCCAGCGCGGCGCTGACGTCGTTGAACTCGTCGAGCTGCGTGGAGCCGAGCAGCTCGTAGGCGTCGGCCATGCGCGCGGGCGGGTAGCGCACGCGGCCGCCCAGCAGCGCCACGACCTGCGCCGCGCCCTTGAGGCACGCCGTGCGCAGCGCATCGTCGCCCGCGCGCGAGCGCAGGAACGGGTCCGCGCCGTGCTCCAGCAGCAGCCGCGCCGTCTCCACGCGGTGCTCCTGCCGAGGGCGTTGTTGCAAATTCGATTATCTACTTTTCTTGTGCAAAAACTTATACTTGTCGAACCATAAATAAAAAGTTATGCTCGCCTGTGAGAAAAAGAAATCTATTTTGTTGTGAATGGATAGAAAAAAGTTATATTATAATATATAAAGCTATTTATTATATTAAAATGGTTTGATAACTAAATTTATTGAACAAAAAATTTAGATAAAAATTATCTTTTGCAACAAAAAAGTTTTAGAGACCTATAGTTTGGCAGATAATCCGTAAAAACCATTTGAACCCCTTTTTCCGAGATGGCGGCCGTAGCACTGACAAACGCAACCCCCGTTGAAAGTCGAGTCACCTGTATGGCGTAGTGCAGCGCCGTCTTGAGCTGCATGTCCTGCGCGTCGAGCGCGGCGCCGTGCTCCAGCAGGAAGGTGCAGAGGCGCACGGACTGCACGGAGTTGATGAGGCACGTGCCGCCGTTGTGGTTTGGCCGGTGGATGTCGGCGCCGCGCTGCACCAGCAGCCGCACCACGTCCAGGTGCGTCATGAAGCACGCCGAGCGCACCGGCGTCGAGCCGCTGTCCGAGCCCGCGTTCACGTCCGCGCCAGCGTCGCACAGCACGCGCAGCACCTCGAACACGAACACCGAATAACGCACCTACCACCGCGATCCTAGCCATTGAAATAGCGGATCGAGACGTAACGATACCTCGAGCCGGCCGGCCACGGCCGCGCACCACAGCGGCGTGACGGTGTGCACGGAGCGGTCGTCCGGCACCTCGTACACGCCGCGCTGCTCCAGGTCGGCGTCGCACACGTGCACCAGGTACTCCACCAGCTCCACGTTGCCGCGCTTGCACGCCACGAACAGCGGCGCACAACCCTCGCGAGTGCGCCCCACCACGGCGCGCCGCTCCGCCGGGCACATGCTGCGCGGACACCGCACCTTATTATTTTATTCACCCCGATAATGGGCCGCAGAAGGTCGTCCGGTCCAGAAAGCAGATGTTAACCGGAACGTGAGAGGAGGTCATAAACTTTTCCATAGTGAACGATACGGTTTCACCGAAGACCGTTCTACCACTGATGCAGGAGTTGCTTTGCTGACGCATATTCTAGACGCGTGGGAGAGGTCGCAGAATGCAATAGGAGTATTTAGTGATCTCTCTGAGGCCTTTAAATGTGTGGATCGTGCAACTCTTTTAAATAAATTAAAGTATTATGGGGTAAAAATGAATCTATGAAACTGATTAAATCATGTTTAGCAAATAGAATTCAAAAGTTAGTTTAAAGGAGTAAAATCTAGTGGGTGATCTGTCAAAATGGGAGTTCCTTAAGGGATTATGGGAGTTTCTACACCTGTGCCTGTAATTTAATTAATAAAGTAATACTTAACTCAGTATTTTTTAAAATAAGGCACTGTCATCTGCAATTTCAGTGGGAACCAAGGTGCGCAGCGGAGGTCTGTGAGCACCATGCAGTGCTGGCACGCATGCATACATTTCTCATGTAAAATAAACTATTTATTTCTATTGTGTGTCTTTTATTTGCCTCCATGTCGTACTAATTATCGTCAGTACTCACCATTAATTCGTATGTGTTCTTAATATAATAAAATTTGCCAGGAGATAGACATTTTCAATGCATCAGCCAATTCTATTAGGAATTCTTTGTTGTAGTTTTTTTATGGCTCTTTATTTTGTAGATTTATATAATGTTAATAACTGAGAGCTAATATATTTTATTGCATGCTGTGTTCACTCTGAGAAGGTTATTCAATTTTCATGTTTATATGGCTTTTCGTTTTTATTGTTAGCAATGCTTGTAACAACCAGTTTGTGAACCAAATAAATAAAAAAAAAAAAAATGATTTAGTAGTGCATTTATAAGTCAAAATGTATACCAGTGCCTGATATATGGGAGAGAGGAGGGAGGGAGGGAATATAGAAGGAGAAGATAACAAGGCAAGGTTACATTACTTTGTGACTTGTGGATACATGAAGAATGCAAGATCACATTAGTGATTTTACTATGGAATTCAAAGAAACCCTACTAGTCAACATACTTGCATAATAACATTGTTAACCAGCCAACCAACTTGTGCTATTTTCATCACCGCAAAAAATTATAATGTGCAATGGGGCAATTTATTACTAGGGTTGCAAAGTTACATAATGTTTACAAAAACTCTGGTAAAATATGGGTATTTTACTACAGTGAAGTTACCAGTGACAGTGCAAAAATTTATTTAAAATCTTCTTCTTCTTTTTCCTTGCCTTATCCCTATTTGGGGTCGGCTCTGTATGTCGACTCTCTCCATAATTTTCTATCCTTTTCCCTCATATCCCCTCTGACACATTCAATCCACGTCTTTCTTGGCTTCCCTCGTCCCCTATGTTTGTCTACTTCTAAATGGGTCATACTTTTTGCCAGATGTTCGGCATCTTTCCTTTCTACATGTCCATACCATGTTAGACGTTGGCTTTTTAATTTGTCAACTACCGGTGCGACTTTCAGGCTCCCGCCTGAAAGTCGCACCGGTATGTACTGATTCCGAATCTTCCATCCTTCTAATTTCACACATCCACCTAAGCATATGCATTTCTGCCACATGAATTTATTTCAAATCTTGCAAGTTTTTAAACCTATATAAGCACATAGCCATGTTGTGAGGCACAAAATGTGCTGTTGTTGTTTTATAATTATATAATAGTTTATATTGTTTTGTTATCATCAATACTAATAATAAATCTGTAAGTGTTGGACTTGGAGTAAATTACTTTGCTTTCAGAGATTGTGTTTATAAGCTCTATACATGATTGTATGGTGCCAGAATTGGTGTTAGGCCCAACACCATCTTCATGTAGAAGAGATGTTGCTGCTTGCTAGGTTGAAGATGGTGGTGTGGAGACACAAGATCACGTCACGGAGAAAGTAATTTATTGTTCTTGCTGGTTACATGATGGTTGGGTGTGAAGGATCCTTTCTCGATGGCAGTGTCCAGGCGCTATAGTATCGCCGACCGTTCGATGTGTGTCTCATGACGCCATCAATATGTATCTCGATATGTTTTAAGATAATGGAGCTATTTATATTATTAATATAGCTGACACGCGACCTACATGATGTAAGCCGCGGGTCGCTCAAATGTGCGAGCGTAGCACGAACAATGATACTGAAACTAAATTGATGAAATGTATGTATGTTGGTAACTCTTAAACCAATTAACCAATTTTTATGAAATATGGTAGATAAAAATTTAGACCTGCAGGGTAAGACATGATAAGACGTGGCCCCCATACAAACATAATATAATTAATTACAGTCTGTGAGGTCTAAGCTAAGCTTTGCATTTGTGTGAGTCATTACCAAGAGTAGAGTCAGACAAAAAGTAAAAATATTTTTTATTATTTTATAATTTAATCATAAAAAATGACAACAATTCTCCTACCCTGGACATTGCATCTTCATCATTTTCTTTGTCTTTATTTTTACATCTGATTTTTTTCGGAGTTTTAAATTAGCTTTTGTTGGAACATAAACTTCTAAAAGACGTTTATGTTCTAACAAAACTTGCTTGACAGTGGACAACGGAATTCTCGTCTATGTGACTACCAATTATGCTGATGTAGTGACACTTGACATGTCTTTATCGTTCAAGGCTTTTAAATAACTATTTCAATTGTACTTTACTTGGATATTTAAAGGATTTTGTATTTTTAGTTAACTGTATTGGCAACAATTTCACTAATAGTAATAATCAAACACAAAAACTAAAATAAAAGAATTGAACACGTTACAATGCTGCCAGTACAAGTGTCAGTATGTGGAGGAACCCGCGTATCAGGCCGATTGCAAAAAGCAGTATAAACCAGTTTGTGACATGCAAGGGATGAGCCTTGCCTTAGGCCACAACACACCTACACTATCTGTATACACTCTCACAAATGCAAAGCTCAGCTTACACCTTTTGATCTGTCTGTAGTAATGTATGCGAGCAGAGTTGTGGGCACTGCTAGTATTGTTATTTAAATTAATGTTATTTAAATCCTGAGAACTGATTAAACTAAATAAAACAAATTTATCAAATGAAAGAGATTTTTTGCAATCCTTCGCATGTTACATACATACATAGTATCACTTCTTACAAACAAACAAACACTTCTTTTTCCCTTGCAGTAAACAATGGCAAAAACAGGCAGGAACACATTTTAATAAAAAGTCAACAAAAGGCTTAATTACTAATCATGTCTACAAATATCACAGTTGGTTAGTTGGTTTGTCTACGGGTACATAATCCACATGTAAAACACCACATACAAGATAACAGCAAGACCACAAAGCATTAATATACTTAAGACAGAAATTGTTGATCTTACTATTGATAACAATGTGGAATTCAAAGAAACGCCACTAGAACACAAAGGAACCTATTCATCATTTAAGAATGTTGTTAACATTGCTGAGTGTCACACTGGTGGTATTTTTCATATACCTCAGTAAAAAAATACCATGACTGTCCAACTAGGCAAGTATTAAGTGAAATAATGCTCACCGCTCAAGCGAGGTCCGCAAACGCGCCGAGAGACGAGCCCCGGGCGCGCTGTGCTTGCATTCCCGCATCAGCTCGTTGAACACAGAGTCATGATGCTTGGAGTTATCCACGAACAGCTTGCCGGAGCCGCTGCCCGTCGCCTCGCTGCTTTCGTCCCACATCCTGAATGAACGCGCAACCCACCGCAAGCCGGCCGCGTTGAGGAGATTACAATCTCCAACACACCGTGTCCACAAATGTAACAGCACAGCCGATAATTGCGTATATTCATAAACAAAGAAACTGGAAATCAAATCAACTTTTGCAGTTTGACACACAGATTAGACGTTTGGCAACTTCACTTTGACAGTTGTTATAGATTGACTCGGGGGTACTACTTTTGAAAGTGTGACACTCGTCTTCGAGCGATTATTCCATACAAAAATCGTTTGAAGGCGAATGTCACACTTTCAAAAGTAGTGCCCCAGGTTATTGACATTTAATTTGACCTTCACCGTTTCATCGTGTCTCAGTATCGTGTTCACGATATGCAGACAGGCAACATAGCAAAGAAAATTTATCTTTTTAGGACCGGCGGGGCTATTTACTAAAATTGTTAGTCACTGTGGCTATCAAACTTGGGTTGTCAACCAAGCTTTGATCGTCACAGTGGATATCATGAAATCGGTACTCCGTAACTGTTTTCACGGTAGTGGCTATCGACAGAAACACGGAATAATAAAATTCCGTGGACAGAAATGAAGTGACTATAAGTATTTGCAGGTTGGCAGCTCTTTTTTTCTATCGACGTTATCACAGACAAAATTGAGATGATATTCTCAAATTTTAATGCAGTTTTTCTGCTGCGCCGCTAGAGGGAACACAGTTCCGAGTTTAACCGACTAAATCAAACCTGTTTTTCATTCCTATAAATACTTAATGTTAGGTGAATTTTTGATTTGACTACGTTATAGGCATAGATTTAAAAAAAAAAATTTTTGTGTCTCTGAATAGATGTCACATTTAGCCATTTTTGTATGGGAACCTAGTGTGTCATTAGCGGGGGTGTGAGGCAGACGAAAGGGAGTCGTGGTGTCAGGGGTGCTATTTGTAAATGAGTGACTCAATGAAGAAGTACAAATTTTCCATACATCATCGGTCGTTTAGTAAACACGTCGATTCGAAAATAGCACTCATGACGTTTGACGCCGCTGTCATAAGAGATGTAACAACACCGTGTAATATCGATATCGAGAAAAAACCACAACAAGATTTTGTTTCAGTATGACTTCATTTAAGTAAACAACATAAGAAGTAGTAATAATTATATAGTCATAATCATCTAAGAGATTCCCTGGTTCCTTATACTCCTGGCATCTTCAGTTGTGCTGCGTCCAAGCCCGGGGTCCGCTATCATGACAGCATTCATACTGTAATAAGAAGTATATATTCCATGCTGGTGTAGATGAAAAGGAAAAATTGAGAATGTACCAGTTGCTTCTCTGATAGGGAATGCGACTAGCAACCTATTACACCTTTGATTCAGATTTCGACCTAAACACGCCCACAAACACGCTAAACGTGGCTTTTGGTTTCAGGCAGAGGCCTACACCGTAAGGGTGAAGAATGTATGTATGTTTTACGGCCCAACGCCAATTCTCCTTATGTAACTCCAGTAACACGGACATACATAAATATGAAACTGAAGTACAAGTTCTTGCCTGCACCGGAAATTTAACCCGGTACCTGGCTCGTTAACCACTGTACCATGGAGATTGTCAATATCGGGTTGAGTAGTATCAGTGGTACATTATTTTTACGGTGACAAGTCTTTATTTAGGGTAGGGCTGAAAAAGACCAATTTTAATTTCCATATATGTTTATTGTTCAAAGGTAACAGTGAAGTAGAGACAGTCCCAGCCTTGCATTTACACAGCCCTTTACCTCTTACATTACAAAACTTGTGTTGTGAAGCGAAACAGTGAAGACGACGGCCAAGCAAAGAACAAAAAGACCTACTTAATGTATCAAGTATCTATCAAAGCTACTTTAGACTGCCCCAATAAACAGTTACTATATACTCTTAACCTCAAGGAGGTAGCGGAGAAGAGCCTGCTGCTGTAGTGATTAAAATGTCCAAAATAATTTTATTTATTATTTAATTGCAACTTTTAATGAACTTAGTGAAAAATAGTGCAAATACCTATGAATATAATATCTAATCCTTATAACTCAGTTCGGACTGAGTTTAGAGGTATATATGCCCTTATAACTTTATTTTGTAATTGACTATCGGGAAAACAAGGTATGGTTAGTGGCCGCGTGAAAACAATCAAACGAAAGACGCCAATAACCGGCATTGTCCTTTTGAAATATTATCTATTTCGGTTCAATAGTGTATCTATTCATGTGGCAGATGGATGGACGGATGGACGTCGAAGGCTTAGTGTTACCTTTCCGTGTTTACTCTTAGGGAACGGAACACTAAAAATAATAAATTTCCGGGAAAGTCGTGGAGAGTGAATTTATTATTATTTATTTCTTGGCATTAACTTTATTACTTATATTATTACACTCATCTGTATTCATGTAAATTATCGATGTTTGGCAAAAAATAACAAAGTGCATCACTATGCGTCTTTCCGCCTTTCACTGACAATGGAATTTGACGTTTTTAATGGAGGATAAATACGTTTATAATATTGTAAATAACATGATCTTGCATTACTTAAATGAGAAAAGTCCAGCGCGATAGTTTACTATAATATTCATTTTAGTATTTTAGAAGGACAGAACTTCAGAAATTGGCCAGTTTATAATTTTAAAAATTAAATTCCACTCTGTTACATACCCCTCGACAGGCGTCAGAGGACTGAGGCCTAGTGTATAGTATACGCTACTTTTAAGGGTATCAGTAACATGACGTATCAAGTAATACGCCTCTTCTAGAGACTTCATACTTCTATGGTTATAGGTAATACTTTGGCGGTAAATTTAATTGTAATGTGCAAGATAAAATAAAAGTTAGATATCTCGGTTATGCGTGCGAGTGTTTTATATTCTTTTGTTTTATCAATATTTTTATAGATTACTGTGCCACTCAGAAGAATTCTCTCACTACGAAGGGTTCCATACCATTATATACTAAAAAGGCAATAAAATCATTTCTTTTATATGGGAGCCCCCTTTTAATATTTATTTTATTCTATTTTTTAGTATTTGTTGTTATAGCGACAACAGAATTACATCATCTGTGAAAATTTCAATTGTCAAACTATCACGGTTCATGAGATACAGCCTGGTGATAGACGGACAGACAGACAGATAGACAGCGGAGCGATATTAATATTGTCCTGTTTTTACCCTTTGGGTGCGGAACCCTAAAAATGAGAGACATGCGCCGCGTTGAAATGTGTATTAAAATATACTTTGTCTGTATTATATCTTTATGGAGTAGATAGACAGAACCAAATATTAGGTAGGTACCTATGTCATTTAAATTATTTATTAAGCTCCGTATCTCAGGCTACTGGAATAACTTCGGAATTAAGTATGTAGCTACTTACTCGTACTTAATTATATTTAAGCATAAGTTTACAAATATGAATACTCTCTCATAGGGATTCTACAACATGCTTTGCGTCTAAAATGGAGATGGGCAGGCCACATCGCCAGATTAAATGAAAAAAGAAGGGCAGTTGCAACTACAAAATGGATTGGACCTATTAGTAAAAGACCCAAAGGAAGACCAAAGCAGGGTTGGGCTGATGAAATCATAAAGATTGCAGGAACAAACTGGATGAAAAATGCTAAGCACAGAGAAAGATGGAAGAGGAGGTTTCTACCCAATAAGGATCCATACAAAAATAAAACCTCATTAATAACTTTTAAATGTAAAGTTAACATTTTATTTTGGAAATAAACGTAGCTTATCATTATATAGGGATTCTTGCATATAGCACGCTTACAACAGTTACATACAGGTATTATTTTTAAAACACTTTGCACACAGTTTGGTTCATATGTACATGCCAATTAATAGCATACACAACATTCTCTAGGTATATCAATTGGCTACAGTTATTAGCAATAATAATGAAAATTAATTATACATATCAAAGAATAAAAAGGAAAAAATATATATATTGAATCAGTAAAACAGCAAGTTATAAATAGTTTTAGTTTTCGATTAATTGTTTATCTACAAAGTGTTCCAGCATTTTAGATTACTTTTATTTCACAAGACGACACTAGTTTAAATAAATAATAAGCCATTTTTATTCTGAATTTTCTAGTTGCATTATACATTAGTGTTTATGGTTTTCTAAATTAAGTATGTCGAGCAATTCAGTATGCTACTCTTCTCCAGTGATGGCCCGCTGTGAGTTTCAAGTCGTCTGTCCATCTCACTTGTTGGCGTCCTCTATTTTGTTTTCCCTCTCTGGGGTACCATTCTGAGACAGTTGTGCTCCACTTGTTTTGCTTGTCGCTGATCATGTGGCCGGTCCATCTCCATTTCAATTGGTCGATATGTCTAAGAATATCAGCTACTTTGGTTTTTTCTCTTATTATGCTGCTTCTTACTTTGTCTTGTTTCCTTATTCCTGTCATGCTTCTCTCCATGGCTCTCTGGCATCGTTCCAGCTTTTCTATATGAGGAATAGTGAGTGTCCATGTTTCGCATCCATAAGTAATAACTGGGAGTATGCAGGTATTGAAATCTTTTCTTTTTATTGTCATGCTTAGTTCCTTTGACTTCATGATTTCTCTCAGTCCAGTTTGCGAAATACACTCTCTAGAATTGCTACGAATACTTTTGGCAATAGGGGGTCTCCTTGTTTTAGTCCCCTGAGAATATTGAACTCTTTACCTATGGTTTCCACTTGTATTCTAGATTTGCTATTCAAGTATATGTTCTTGATGATCTTAATGTATATTGAGGCAAGCCCTTGATGTTCTAGGCTCTCCCATACTGCTTTGTGGTATACACAGTCGAAGGCAAAAGCCTTCGACTGTGTATACCACTCAAAAGAGTAGTCAATGAATGCCATATATAAGGGTTTCCTGTATTGCTTGTATTTCTCTATTATTTGCTTTGTTGTGTGGATATGGTCCAAGTTCGAGAAATTTCTTCTGAGACGACACTAGTATCGACGACCAATTTATCTGAGATTAACCACCGTATCCATATACTTTGTGAAGAGACTCAAAACCACAGATATTAATTCAAAACGAATATTGGATTAACCTACTAATCGTAATGGTAGTCACATAATCTACTTCACAACAAAAACAACCACCAATTTTATTTTGGCGTATAATAGTGTATATCAGTAAAACACTGCTCTCGACCCGTTGCTATCAAATACTGTTTGATAGATCAAGTGAAGATTGATTTGATAGCCATTTCAGATACGGAGTGCAAAACAAAGCTTATCGATACGAAATCAAATCAAATGTCAAACTATAGGTGGAGTCACAGATTTGAAAGAGTATGTCAAAGGACAGATGCGCAACGCTCGTTGACAACGTCATTCGGTAGTAATTTTGATGTACCCATTTGATAGATCTGTGACAGGCCTGTTAGTGGCATCTACATCGCATTACTTATATCGATAAGACCTATGTGTCGATGCCATCATTTTGTTTTATCGATACAATTTCATCACTATATGCTACTGATTATAAATTCAGTTTTAAGTTGTGAAATATAAAAAAAACGAACATTTCAATGAATAAATCTTTATGTATTTCATCAGAATACAGAAATCAATGCAGAATACTTTCAATTACAATACACAACTTTGACATTATATTATACATAGAATTGTTATAAAAACGAAGTCAAATTGTTAAAACAGCATTTGGAATTTAAATTAGTCCAGAGTTAGTAACATCAGCAAAATATTAAGAAATCAATTTAATATTATCTTATAATACGAGAAGAAAAAAGAAAGAAAATACTCTTTATTGCACTCATCATTATAAGAGAAAACAAAAAACAAACAATATGTTCTCAACTAAAAAATAAAATAACAAGTACAAAGGCGAACTTATCGCTATGCAATTTCTTCCAGTTAACCTAAACTTTAGGGTACGATCAATTTAAAAGAAATCGAATCAGAGCGGCGCAGTAAATTTTAATACTTGGTACATATTCAATACATAAATATTGGATAAATATAGAATAATACAAGTACATAATTACAAATGAAATTATTACATAGTTTCTTCGTAAGATTTCGCATTATATCTATAGCATTTTCAGTACGGTTAAGAATCCACTTTTGACGTTTGTCTTTTGTATGTAAGCGGGAGTTACTTGTTCAAAAAAATCTTGACTGATGTATTAAAAAATCAATTTTGACAAATATTATTCATTATCTTATTTACTAAGATATTATTACTATGAAAAACAGTGGTTGTCTGTAAAGTAGGTTTACGGATGACAATTTTATGTGATAACGGTGAAAGATATGCAGATGCTTCACAAGCTGAACGCTTAGGCCGATCGCGCCTCTCTTTCGCTTGTTCCGTCCTCTCGCTTGAACACGGAAAGTGACATTTTTCGTGCGTGCATCTGGCGGTCATCGATTTATACGGCGTTATCACATCAAACATTACGCGTAATTAATCCTTAATGAGGCTTCTATGGCTTCATAAAGCGCCCGTACAGTACTTATTTTACATTGTAACGAAATAAATACTCAGACATATGTTATTTGACATTAAAAGAATGATAACAATTATGTAAATACAGGTATACAACATGAGCAACCAAATAACAAGTTGAAGAATGTACAGTATGAAGAGCATGTACTCTGCTCTGCCACAACAAATACATTTCACCTGCCGAAATAACTCTTTCAGAATCAGAATCATTTATTCCTTAAATTATGGTAGTATGATAACAGTCATACAAATTTGTGTTGTACACATAATCTGCCGTTGAAGGCACATGAATTTTAAATAATGAATAATGTAAAATTAAATTACAATTATACTATTCGTATCCGATTAGTATACGAATAGTATAATTGTAACTAACTAGTATTATAAATATGAAAGTGAGTTTGTTTGTTTATTTGTATGTTTGTTACGCTTTTACGTCGTAACTACTGAACCGATCATCATGAAATTTTGCATAAGTACAAGTTCTCTGGAGTATGGAGAAGGACATAGGCTACCTTTTGTGGGCAAAAGTACTATTCCCGAGGGATCGACAATGACGCGGGCGGAGCCGCGGGTGAAAGCTAGTTCAGTTATATTATTACAATGTTCAGTTTATCACCACTGGATCGTTAGGTTGATTATTTGCATTTTAATAACATTTACTAAGGGGCCAGTTAAATAGCACACATGCAAATTTAGTGTACCCAGAAGTTTCCTTTATCTCAAGTGACAGCGCGTTTTAAACTATTTGAGAAAGAAATTATTCCAGATATAGAATGAATATAAATGACGCTTTTTGCAATATTACGATTTAATGGAAACCAAACGTTTTTAACACCTACTGTTATAAAGTCTGATAGGAAATATGTCCTTGCCTTTAGGGCGTGCAATTTTTGGGTTTATTTTTGCACACAATGAGGCATTTTTTAATTTTCAGCCTTTCGGCTGCAACAACAGACGCGCGCGAACTCAGTAGCCGCGGCCAACTTTGACGCTTGGCCGTGGCATGGAAGTAGGTGCATTTACGTCATCTATGTACATCTATATCTTTGATATTAATAATGATATAAATTATAAATAATCACCTGCAATCATTGTAGGTAAACAAAAATTACAAGCAAGTTAAAAGTCTATGTTAGTCATGATTATTGATGAATCTAAATTATTACTTAGTTTTCCTAATCATGAACACTTCTTTGTTTTTTTACTTAGTAAATGGCCAGTCCATACGGCTCAATCACTGGGCTGGGGAGCGGTAGTGTGGGGCTCGAACCCACTAAAA
This sequence comes from Elegia similella, assembly GCA_947532085.1. Taxonomy (NCBI): domain Eukaryota; kingdom Metazoa; phylum Arthropoda; class Insecta; order Lepidoptera; family Pyralidae; genus Elegia; species Elegia similella. Next base: position 19,745,070 of record OX383947.1, read on the forward strand.
CTCCATGGTGCTCCTACTCGTCTGCGTTTCATTCGCGTGTTAATGTAGACCCAAACGCGGTAACTGATAGATAGTAGTTTTCTTCTTAATCTTCAGCGAGAGACCATTAAGAACAGAAATGCGTCTTCGCTATGAGCCATTGGGAACAATGGAAAATAGTCGTGTCCATCACCCCCGGGGCTGCTCGTGGGACAGGCCAGTGTTAGTGTGTGGTGAAGTCCCGCCCATAGATGAATATCGCCCTCCTGCAACCTGCAACTGCAACGAATCCACCGCTGGCGCCTGCTGTGTCATCAACCTGAAATAGAAGTTTAGTGTTTAAGGTTAATGTGGCAGTCCTTTAACAGGCATACATTTTAAAGTAAGTGAATCGTGGCGGTATCTGTAAATCTCTACTAATTTGACATCTGCGGCCCAATGGTACCAAAGTGCCTTTGATTCGCATGGTTTAAACCTTTTGGAACTTTTGGAAAACATGATGGATCTTATACAGATTGGCCTGGGTCTTTGATTTTTTTGTATCTATGTAAGTATCTTTTGGCTGCTTTGGCCAAGTATGGCCCTAGTAGTACAGAGAGGGTCGTGCTCCTGTAGTGGAGACTAAAAAGGAACGATGATGATGATGATGAAGTATCTTTTATAAAATATAGTATGCGTTAGTATCCTACAACACAAGTTCACAACTACTACTGTGGGGCTAGCTCAATCTGTGTGATTAGTCTATATATATATTTATTGTTACATACCCAAAACTTAATTGTTCACAGCAAGTACCTACGTTATATAATGGCAAAAACACTACAAGACATATTACAAACACAGAAAAGCGACTTCGCTAGCGTCATTTATAGTATTTGTACATTTCTGATGTACTTATAAGCTAAAATTACTTAAAATTATACCAAAATCCATTTTTATCTTTGAACTAGTTTGTTAAAGAGTAACAAACACAGTACAATGTGTAAAAAAAACACGAAATAATGGACGTTAAAGGATGTGTTCTCCAGTATCTCAAATAATTTCCGTGGGGTGCATACCTACAAATCAAGATTCCCTTATCATTATTACACAATAACAGCTAAGCTGCGTCTTTAGCTTCTAACAGCCTAGTAAATGGAAAACGAAATTAAAATAGAGTAAAGATTAGCTAGCTCTTCGCCTGGTCGGCCGACATTATTCCTCAATCAGCTAGGGAAAGAAGCAGCAGCTGCAGGACAGTTATGCTTCCACAAATACCGAAATACAAAAGATAACTTTGTGATAGCCTCAAGATGAGGATTATTGAAATGTGAACTTTAACTTACCGTAGTATGATGATAAAGACTCGATAAATGAATTAGTTGGATCTTCTTTCGTAGCGGCAGTAAATCAAAATCTGAAAAGAATATAGCACATACATGAATTGCTTTGTAATTTAATCGTGTAACCCGCGACATCATCACAGCGAGAGTCACCATTCTTCTCCCCTATTAAGTTCCCTAATTCCCTCTTTTTAGGGACGCTTTGCGTCCGTGCCCCAACATCCCATGGTCTACAGCTATGGGCACGAAACATAATATAGTGAGGCTCCATAGCTGCGTATTTCAGCCGTTTCCTATCTGCCGCATCTTCGGCAGCTGCCGCCGCTGCGATTTTTGTATGACCAAGGTGGCTGGCGGCGACAGTGTTGACGCAAGTGGCATCCCAAATAAGGCATCTGCCATGCTTCCATGGCACCAATGTTAGGCCGTCTTGTCTCTTACCATCGGATCTGCTGAGGCCCGGTGGCTCTAGCACGCAAGGGATGTTTGCGGACACGAAAGACCGGCGGACTATGTCGTTCAGTGCATAGTGACGCGGAAATCTACCGGTGCACCGGCAACAACTGAGCGCGTGGTAACCGTTGGCGTCCACCATAGACCCGCAGATGCATTTATATGGTTCGTAGATTAATTTTAAAAATATACCAAAAGGACGGCACTAACCTTTCAGTAAAAAATCAAATGTGACAATTAATAGGTACGTGTTCAAATCCTTACTAATATTATAAATGCGAAAGTGAGTTTGTTTGTTTGTTTGTTGGTTACGCTTTCACGCCGTAACTACTGAACCGATCATCATGAAATTTTGCATACAAGTTCTCTGGAGTGCGGAGAAGAACATAGGCTACTAGCAGAAGGATATATATATGAAATAAACGTTTTGACTTCATTTTTCTTGGCAGTCCTTGCTTTACTTTAATTTCAGGCTAGAAAATAAAATGTATATAAAAAGGAAATATGTAATATTATAATCTTACCTTGATAAAAGATATAATAAGCCTTCATCTGCTGTCTTCTTTCCCATGTTATCTCTCTGAAATGAAAATTAAAGATATATTTTAAATTACCCAGAAAAAAGCAAGACTTCGATTACCACATCTTCACAAAGAAATTTGGGTCTGGAAAATCTAAACACTCAAGTCTTTTTTACAGCTCCAAGGGACAGGTAGACCTGAGTATTTGATATAAATTTTAGGTTGATACCTCCACGCTTTCCTGAGAATAAGGTTTTGACAGACAGACATTAAAGTGATCTTATAAGTGTTCCGTACACAAAGGGTAAAAACGGGAACCTATTAATATCGCTCCGCTGTCCGTCTGTTTGTCTTTCACCAAGCTGTCTCATGAACCGTGATAGTTAGTTGCAATTTTGACAGATGATGTATTTTTGTTGCGGCTATAACAAAAAATACAAAAAGAAAATAGAATAAAATAAACATTTAAGGAGCTCCCATACAACAAACGTGATTTATTTTTCTTGTTTTTACTCGATATTAATAACGGCGACAGATAGACGCTTGAAATATTCGCAGAATATTTAGTTATATATTCACTTTAAAAATAAATCCTTACTAATATTATAAATGCGAAAGTGAGTTTGTTTGTTTGTTTATTTGTTTGTTTGTTACGCTTTCACGCCGTAACTACTAAACCGATTATCATGAAATTTTGCATAAAAGTTCTCTGGAGTATGGAGAAGGACATGGCTACCTATTATCCCGGGAAAAAGTACTATTTCCGAGGGATCGACATTGACGCGGGCGGAGCCGCGGGCGAAAGCTAGTAATTAAATAAAAATAAAATTAATATTAAAGGGGGCTCTTATACAACAGACATGATTTTTTCCCCGTTTTTATAGATAACGTGCGCAACACTGACTCGCACTTGACCGGTTTTTTTACTTTTTTCGTACAGAAGCCTAAAAACATATATGTACTAGCTGCTTCACTTCCCGAGCAGATCGTTAAAGCTTATCGAGGGAATGGGCGAAAAATCAGAGGAATAGTTGGCGATGTGGTTAGCAACTCAACACTATTTTGATTCGTTTTTCCACCTTATGGCCAACAACATACTAAACGTGGCTTTGAGGTCTTCAAGACTTAGGCTATGTCTACCCCGCAAGGGAAAGTCCTTCACCGCATCTGTCTGTCTGTTCACGTTTAACTCAAAAACTACTGCACAGATTTTCATATGGTTTTTACCAATAGATAGAGCGATTCTTGATAAAGGTAATATGTACTTTTGGTAAAATTTTGTAAAATAAATGTATCATTTTTTAAGGTTTTGTGTAAATTGATTGAAATATAACGATAATTATTAGAAGCATTGGAAAAAGTCACTTGGGAGTTTTCATCAAAAGCGCTGCCTAAAGTGGGATATGCCTCTTTTGAAGATCTATAATCAAGAATAGCATACATACTATACCTACCCATATTTTTTTAATACAATGTTGTAATTGAAAATGTTGTAATTGACAGATACAGTTTAAACTTTAACAACTTAAATGCGTGACTTACTTGTCTTAAGATCCTATGGCCCCCAGGTGGGGCAGAGGGCTTCCACAGTATTTTGTCATCGCGATCTGTTCTTGGCTACGTGCTTTACTTCGGGCCAGGTGAGCCCGATTGTCTTCATCTCCGCCGCCACAGTGCGCTATTATATCTGCTTAGGACAGCTCACTTTCCGTTTTCCCTGGGGGGTCCACTCCAGAGCTTGCCTAGGGATGAGTGTTGGCTCTCTCCTGTGAGTATGGCCTATCCATGTCCATTTGCGGAGCATGATTTTCCCGGCATGCCTCCCACAGGCACTCATTGGAGATCTTCTCAGGCCAGAAAATGCCAAGTATTAGCCACAAGCAGCGGTTGATGGAGAACAGCGTAAGTTACCTTAAAAATTTCATGCACATTATTATAACATTTTACGCCACATAATTTAAATGAAAATCTCAGGAGATATTGCAAAAATGTATGCGCGAGAAATAAAAATCCAAGCCCGTGTATTGCACAGATGGGACATCAAGCTCACACGATCCTATGTACGACAGACAAAACATGTAGGCATTATATATTCTACAACCCGTGCGAAGCCGGGGCGGGTCGATAGTAAAAAAACAGGAAATGCTGCTTAAAATAAGACTAACAACTATAAACAACTACTGACAAATCTTGTGCTGTTAGATATCAGAATGTTATCTTTATGACCAGGCAATAGTCATTGTCATTCAAGATATGAAGAGTAGTTAACTGTGAAAATCAAAAATTATCCTAACTATAAAAGTGAGTTTATTTGTTTGTTACTCTTTCACCCCTTTACTACTAAACCCGATCATCATGAAATTTTGCATAGGTACATATTATCTGGGGTACGGCATAGGTTAACAAAGGTTACATTTTATCCTGGGATAAAGAACTGTTCTTCCGTTCGGGCTTTCATTCCACGCGAGTATTGGTTTTTTAATTCTAGTATTTCCAATTTTCTTAAACTAAATGCTACGAATATGTAATAAGACATAAGAAAATAAATAAATATATACGGACAAATCACACAGATTGAGCTAGCCCCAAAGGAAGTTCTAGACTTGTGTCATGGGATAATAACTCAACGATACTATATTTTATAACAAATACATATACATCCAAGACCCAGGTCAATCTGAAAAAGATCATTTTCCATCTTGATCTGGCCGGGGATGGCGTGTTGACCGCTGCGCCACGAAGCTAGCCTGGGATGAAGGATGAGTTTCATCTCAATCAAGAGATCTAATCCCATATATGCTAAACTTCATTGAAATTGTTGGAGCCATTTTTAATATCTTCATTATACAGGTGTCTTATAGAGTTAGGTCAGTACTGAGGTTTCATTATCTATAGGAGACAGTTGTCAAAAGAACCATGACAGTGATTTTTGACAAAATAAAATTGCATTTACAGATTTTTAAAAACTGACCTAATTTATATAAATAAATAAGCTCTGAAAACATAACACTACTTTCTTGGTACATGCTGTATAGAGGAATTTATCAATCTACATTTGATTGTACCATTAGATAGAATTATTCATAGCATTAGAAAATTGTGTGACTTACCAACTAATAAAGGAATGGCAGGTTTCCTCGTGTCAATTGTCTGTCTGGGTAAATAGAGTTGGGAATTTGGGATAGCAAAGCGATCCCTATCACCATTTCTATAAATATACTTTTCTTCAGTGTACAAAACACACACTTTTAACTTCTTTGCCAGTGGTTTTAATTTAATCTTGGAAAAATTTTATTCTAGGATAATCCACATAGAAAATATTTTTTTTGGATGATGGAAATTTGTACAGCTTTCCCTGTAAATTTGCGATTGTGCAACTTAGGATGCACCATTTCAAAAGAAGTGATACTAACATCCTACCTGTAACAATGGAGCAGAACAGGTTATTATATTTTACAATAAATTATACATAAAATGATGTTAACTATTCACAATAATTATATTATTTCATCCTTATGTGTTGTCTCTCGTGAATCTATGTAGACAATTTGCTATTGAAAAAGCTTTCTATGTCCAAATTTTGGCCTAGTTATTCACAAAATAAAAATACTATCTTTATACAACATTTAAAAAAACACTTCTGCCTGACTATAAGTGTGCCACCATATAATATACCCATCCAATGAGGCATTTGGGAGTTATGGTGGCATAAATAACTCACACGCATACATATTTATGTACCTACACGTATCATATGAATTCGAAAAACATACACTCCTCTTTTGGCAGTAATGTAATAACATGGATCTAAGAATAATCAGGATAGGACCTTGAGAATGTGGCAGTGAAGCAAATCACAATGTATGCAGACGTGTCGTGACACGAAATTCACGCACACATCGGCACTCAAATGGATGCAGGTTTTCCCCGGTCGAAATGTCAAACTTGTACTTACCGCGAAGTTGGTGTGCCTTTTGAAACTCGTTGAAAATAAGCATAAAAACATAAAATAATGCCGAGCTGTGTGGTAATAGAGTGTAAAAATTATAGTAAACTACACAAAAAGTCCGACGGTATCACGTATCATAGGTAAGTACAAACTTCTTGTTGTTTTCGAGACTATGTAAGTATTTCACTCAATCGCATATTTTCTTGGTTTAATTATACTATTTACACACACAACACCACAGTTACTCGTATGTACGAATTGGTTGGTAACCTAAACACACGTTTCAACTACAATTTTAAATTAAACTAATATGATTTTGTAATTTTCTTTGCGCCGCAAAAGTCAATGACCCGGTGACAGCGCGCAGCGCTAAGTCGGACTGTCGGTGTTGCCAGAATATGATTTCAAGATTCCTGTTCTTTATTTTTAATATAAAATTTTATTTTGTTTATTTGTTAAGGTTCCCCATTCGTGATGCTTATGTAAAAAATAATGGATCGATATTATTAGAAGAAATAGAAAGGATGCATCATGGGTACCATCAAATTATTCATTTGTTTGTTCCGAACATTTTAAAAATAGCAATTTTTATATGACAAAAGGAGCATATCGCCGGTTGATTAAGTTTGCGTGCCCAGAAAAGGTATGTTTCTTATTAATACTTTTACTCGACTTCAAAAAAAGGAGCAGTTCCAGTTGTATTTCATTTTGCATATTTTTACGTCATAACTCCATCATTTATGAACTAAATTTGGAAAATCGATGTATGTGTTGATGATAAATGTATGAAGTGAGATGATTTTGGAATCCAATATGGCTGACATTACTTTTCATTTAAAGTCAACTTTATTGGCGTTTTGGAATTTTTTGGGATATCAACAAAAATGAAGTCATTTTCAGTTTTCAAGATGGCCATCACCATTATTTATGGAAATTCGACTTGGGTGACGTTTTCGGAGTATTTCGGAGTAAAACTGACGTCAATTTTGTGTTAGGATTCAAGATGACTGTCACTATTTTTTTTTAAAATATGACTTATGTGTCGCTTTTGTGTTATTTTTGGGTGCATCACAAACAACACCTATGGGATGCAAAACAGGGGTGATATTTTCGAGGTATTTTGGCGTGTAGATCACACAAGTGGCGTCAATTTCGGGATCATAGTATAAAACAAAGTCGCTTCCCGCTGTGTCCGTCTGTCCCTATGTATGCTTAGATTTTTAAAACTACGCAAAGGACTTTGATGCGGTTTTTTTTATATTCAATGTTTATATTTTATACTTATATGTAAATGTGAAAGTATTTTATTATCATTTGCCGACGTCAGAATAAAAGATTTTAACTTTGAACAATTTCTGAATTTAATATTGTTGATTTATTGATGACACTAATAATCTATAGACGGATGAATCTATAAATCTGCAAAATTATAAATAAATGAAATTTTTAAAACCACCAATATAAGGCCTCGAGGGTTTGTATTTCTGTAAGTAAAATTATATGTATTGTTATTTATTAACTTAAAACACAGTAAAATAAAAATGTTATCTATAATTTCGTTCTTTTATTCCTTTTATCAAGTTCCCCAAAACGTCTAAGGTCGCTCAAAGATGAGATTGATTCACAGTTGCCCTTCTGGATCATTATGTCTAAATTCATAATACTTCCCTGATATAGATGTTACGTTTTGTAAAAAAAATTAAAATAATATTAGTGCTACTAGGCATCAGTACCACTCACAATTTATTTACTCTTAATTATTGGGTAATTTTTGATGACAATGGTCACCCTATACTGCACACATGTAACCAAAGTTTGCTTCACTTTGACGTTCCTCACGCCCGGTCCATATTATTCTTAGGTCCATGTGTAATAAGTAGACCTGTTATTGGTAAGATTTTAGTGTAAATCATTATTTTGTTCATCTTCTTAGCGAAAAAAGAATCTATTTTTAAATTAATATTGTACTTTCATTCTTTCTCACTTCACTGCGGAAGGCCTGCCCCTAGGATTCCAATAAGCCCAGAACTGGAACTGGGTTATTGTTATTGTTGTAGTTGTATGTAAACTAAACATTAAATTTTATATCTTGATGATTTTATTTACAAATATTGTGATGGAGTGTGCATGTCAGAAAAACTAACCAAGAAAGACGCTTGCCTTAGAGATTTATCAATCGCAGGGTTGACTTCTAGTGGTCATTATCCTCGTCCCTCGCGGCTGGGATGTAAATCAGCCCCTTCTCTGGAGCATTTTCTTCTGGCACAAAACTTGGAGAAACCTTGTCTGAAACATAAAAAACAAAGTTAGAAACAAGAGAGATTATAGAAGGAGTTCTCCCTGTGTTGCAAAGCACAAAGGAGAGCTGTAATGGAATATTCTAAACAAATTACCTTTTTCGCAATATTCAAGCGTTGAGAAAATTCTCGCAAAAAAAGAACGAATGAATAAGTCACGTGAACATGACACTTGACCAGTGACATTGACATTTCGTTGAGGTGACATTGACATTGTGTTGAGATGTAAAAATATGTATGTGTGTGCGTGAATATGTAAATATGTTATCGTACGGGGTTGATTTTCAATCATCGTTCATTCATTTTCAATACGAAACTGTCAAATATATGAACGATTCTAAAGCCTGGGTGGAGTGGCTATCCTCGAGATGACGTCATTTCGGTTGGACATTGACGTTAGTGAGTACAAAAATTGAAATCTGACAGCCATTTGATGGCAACTCATCAAATTGATAGGCATCGACACCCGTCATTCGAGTAGCCCCGCATGTTGTCAATTCCCATAGAGTAGGACATACTCTTTCAAATCTGTGCATAGTGTACACACCAATTCCAAATCACGTCAATGTCTGTCTATAGTAAAAGTAAACATCTCTTTGGTAAACAATAAAACTTTTATGAAATTATATTTAATTCAGATTTTTCTTTAAGAAGAAACTGTATTAAATTAGTAAATAAAATGGAAGATGATGAATTGCCACCCATATCTGTAAATTGTTCTTTGAAAGAGGAGGTAAGGAGCTTTAAATGTGATCTGAATTCCTTAGGGAACAGAATCTTGAGTAAAATCTGAAATATATGAATTCAACGTGGTTTTAGAGCGTGTTCTCGATGCCGTCGGCGGAGGTGCTGGCATCACAGCGCGCGCGTGAGGAGGAGTGCGAGCGCGAGCTGCGGGCGATGAGGGAACAACAGGAGAGCCAGCAGGCCGCTCTCACAGCTGGTACTGAACACTTTTCACATATGGGGTCGATTCTGGGTTAGGGCCCGTGGCGCGGCCGCGCTAGGCGCTAGTGTGGCTAGGGGCAATCCTCTTGTGTCAAAAGACAATCATGCTCAGCCCGATAAGCTCGCTAAGACGCGCTGATTGACGTGTTTAGACTGAGGCTCCTAGGAGAGACAATTGATTTTTTATCTAGTGTTGGTCGCCCCTGGTTTACTGATTTATAATGATTGTTAACTTTTATGTGTAGAAAGTATGCCACCAAAAGTCTTACATACAGTTTTTCTTTCTAAACTATAACCATGTATTTGCACAGGGCTAGGGTTAGCAGTCCCCGTACTAAGCAGTGTTACTAAATTACTGGTACTAGGTCAAAGCCTGTACTGAAAAATTTGGGGATATTGGTACTCAAAATTATTGGTTTTTAAATATAAAATTAATTACCTTAAACTATAGTCTAAATATAAATTTGCATAATTAACACATGTATTAAACTGTTAAATGATCTACACAACACAACAAAACAAATTATAAGATAGTCTGAAGAATACATTTTTGACTAAACTATTTATGATACTATATACCTACTCATAAGATGTTTGAGATTAATGTGTGCAATTTAATTCTAAACACCTTATTAAGTAATATAAAAATAATAGGTTTAAGCTTTCAGTTCTTATTACTAAAAAATCATAATATTATAAAAAACTGGCTAAGTGTGAGTCAGACTCGCACACAATGTGTTCCATGCCATTATCTATAAAAACGGCATAAAAATCAAGTGTGTTATATGGGAGAGCCCCTAAAAATTAAACAAATAACTACTACAACTATTAAAAAATAACTAAAATAAAATTTTATTCTAATTTAGCTATTTATTATTAAATTGAATATATTGAAATATTCTGTAAATATTTCAAGCTTATACTAGTCGCTGTTATCAATATTGAGCAAAAAGTAGTAAAAAAATTACATTTGTTGTATGGTGTAGTAAAATAAATATTTATGGGGGCTCTAAAATATTTATTGTATTCTGTTTTTTAGTATTTGTTGTTATACTGGCAATAGAAATACAACATCTGTGAAAATTTCAACTGTTGTTTCTATCACGGTTGATGAGATACAGCCTGGTGGCAGATGGACGGACAGACAGATGGACAGCGGGGCCATAATAGGGTCCTGTTTTACGCTTTGTGTACCCCACCACTAGTACTAGGTGCTTTACTATTTTAAGTAGTAGAACCAAACCTCCACTTGTTGTCAAGCTTCCGCAGGGTGAATCTTAATTGGGTCTATTTTTGAACCATTACTCAATTTTTTTTTATGTTATTTGGCGGCTAACAAGCAAGCGAGTCCCTGATGGTAAGCGACCAGCGCTGCCCATGGACAACTGCAACACTAGGGTGTAACAGGAGCATTGCCGGCCTTTCAAGGAGTTGGGGAAAGGACATGGGGGAGGAAATGGAGGAAGGATGGGCCTCCTATATACTTCAGCTACTTTCATAGTGTCATGTCGTATGAGATATTACTATGGGGTAACGCAGCAGAAGTTAATACAATATTCGTCCTTAAAAAACGCGCTATCAGATCTCTATATATAAACTAGGTGCTAGAGAATCTTTTAAAGAATTGTTTAAAAATATAAATATTTTGACATTCCCCGCGCAATACATATTTGCAAATATTATGTTTGTTCGTAATAATCTTCATCTTTACGCGAAAAATAGTGATATCCACAACAGGAATACGAGAAATAAAAAATAAATTAGCGACAATAACTTTGCGATTACAGAAAACAATGAATTCATTTTTGGGACTTACTATACGCTTCTACATATAATAGAATTCCTGAAGAAATATTGGCTCTGTCATTAGGTAAGTTTAAGACTGCTGTTAAAAATCAATTACTTAAAAATGCCTACTATTGTATTAAAGCTGAGTAAATACATTCAATAAATTGTTAATCAATATACATCAGTGATTACTTAATGTAAAATAATTTAATTTGTTATAAATATGTCAAAGTGTAGCCCTTCAGACACGTAGGGACCAATACTGGACTGAGTTTCTTTCGGCGTATTCTTCTCAGCAGTGGTCGTTTCGAAACGCTAGTAGCTTATCGATTTTGCAAATATTAAAAATAATAATATGACGTTCAGAAAGAGATACATGATATCCAAATTTGAATAAAATTCTATTTCATTTCATTTCATCTCCGGCTCTCTCACTAACCGAACGAAGCATAGAAGCGGTAAAGCTCCTACGTCGTAAACGTCGATTTTCTGTGAGAGTGTGGTACTTCCCCGGACGAGCCGGCCCATTCATGCCACTAGCAAAAATGAATTTTGCCGGTAGCGTGACTCTACCACAACTTAAAATATGTGTACAGTGTGTCAAATTTGACTTTGAATATCATCATCATCATTAGCAGCCTGCGGCGTTCCACTGCTGGACGACTTTGACATATACTTCATTCAATATGAATGCTCAGAGTTCCATTTGTAGCACATATTTATTGTTTTTACAATATTTGACGCAACTGGCGTGATAAGTGTAGCTACATATTGTGAAGCATTGCGTTGAAATTGGCCTTTTATTAGTGGATTAAAATGCATTTTATTTTATACTCCTGATCGTCAGTGACCACTCCATGTCTTACGTGTTTCAAATAATAATGGTATTCAACAGCACAGTATAGATCGTCAAATTGAGAGTCAAATCGAAACACCGGAATGTTAGCGGAAACCACAAACAACTTGTCAATATTTTTTCTTGTTTAATTCCTAGGTTAATTTGCCGCTAATTGTCACAAATTTTGTGAATAATAAGTTTTTTTGCTTTTCATCCAATTATTCTGGCAACTTATAGTTGACAACTCTACCATATACCATATAAATATCATTTTTCTGCTGACAACTCCCAAACATAACGAACCAAATAACAATATCCTAAAAATAACTTATAAAAGATACCGTAATTTTTGTTGTAATCTCATAAGAAAACTTAAAAGAAAATATAATAGCCACAAAATAATTAAATCTATGAACAATCCAAAAAAATTATGGTCCACCATAAATGATATTACGCAATACAAACCCCCTAAAACGAGTAACGTGGACCTTCTAAATATCCAACCGAAACCACAACTGTCAGTAAACTACGTTAATAATTATTTTATAAATATTGGATCTTCCCTGGCAGAAACTATATTAAAACAAGCGGCTAATAATTCTCCTAATATTTCCTTACCGAGCTGTTCTCACCCTGGTTCAATTGTACTGCTGGACACTGACCATGATGAGGTCCATAATATACTCATGAGCCTTGACTCTGGTAGTGCTTGTGGTTGGGATGGAATTAGCATTTCATTCCTAAAACGTGCTCAAGACTTTGTTGTTCCTCTTATTTGTAAATTAGCTAACCTATGTTTTAAAACTGGCATCTTTCCTAAAGCTCTCAAGCGATCTATAATAACACCTGTTTATAAACATGGAGATAAGACTGCTGTAAATAATTTCAGGCCCATCTCTGTCCTAACTGCAATTACAAGGATAATCGAGAAACTTATTAATAGTAGACTGACTAACTATCTCAATAAACATCACATTATTTCTAAATATCAGTTTGGTTTTCGAAAGGGAATATCTACCCAAGATGCAATATTAGACTTGACCGCTAATATAATTGAGACTGTTGATAAGGGTGACAAAAGCTTAACCGTATTAATAGATCTCAAATCCGCTTTTGACACTGTTTCGGTCCCGATTCTCTTAGAGAGGTTGGAGAGCATTGGGATCAGAGGGGTCACGCTTTCTCTCTTTAAAAGCTACCAACAGGACAGAACCCAGGCTGTTAAGATTGATGGTCATATTAGTGATGAAGAAACTGTCAAATTTGGGGTCCCTCAGGGGAGTGTCCGTGGCCCGACGTTATTTCTCATATACATTAATGAGTTGTGTAGCCTACAGGATGTCGGGGGAAGGATATTCGCCTATGCGGACGACACTGCCATCGTTTTTTCGGGCAAAACGTGGGATGCCGTGCATAATAGGGCTGCTACTGGTCTGGTACGGGTGTCGAAATGGCTGAGGGATAACTTATTAACTCTTAATATCCAAAAGACCAATTACATATGTTTTGCTCTCTACAACTCGTCGCAACCAGGTTCTAATTTGACAATCAAACTACATAATTGCCCTGATCCTGACGACCACACTTGTAACTGTCCTGCTATAAACAAGGTGTCTCAAACAAAATACCTTGGTATAATTATTGATCAAAGGCTTAATTGGCATCCGCATCTGGAAGCGTTAATAAATCGAATTAGGAAATTAAATTGGGTTTTTAAATCCCTAAGGTATGTTATGTCTAGCCATCTCTTAAATAAGATTTATACTGCCTTAGCTCAATCAATCATTTCCTACTGCATACCGATTTGGGGTGGAGCTACTAAGACCGACTTCTTAGCGTTGGAAAGGGCACAGAGATCTCTTATAAAGATAATGTACTTTAAACCTCGTAGATTCCCTACACATGCCCTATACAAAATTAGTAGTATACTCTCAGTCAGAAAGATGTTTGTCCTTAATCTCATTGTAAATTATCATAAAACATTGCCATACAAAGTAACCCTCCGAAATAAAAGAAGAAAGGTTAATGTAGCTCCCATTCCTTTTGTACGTACTGCTTTTGCTAAACGTCAATACCCATTCCTATCCGTCCTATCCACGGAATTTAAAAAACAAGAGGAAGTGGCATAGCATATATTTTTCTTGAAAACCACTGTCGCCAAACTCACACAATAACATTTTACGCACACTGAAATTTAACGAATTAGAAAGCTTATAATTTCTTGGAACCAAAAAGAAATAACAATCAGTTTGCATTACAAAAAGAAAAACCTTATTTCTTGCGCCATAAAGTAGAATTAAGCAATAACACTTTGTGGTTTTTATGACAGCGTGCATATGCTACGTCGGCTTCTTTCAATGTGCTTTTAACGATCTCAGACTACTTAGTTCAGCTATTCGCCAAAAGATGTCGTACTTAAAAGTTGTACACAATTTTACACCCTATTTACTAAGATTTAAGGTTTCAATTTGAACTCCATTATTTATTCTTCTAGAATGTTTTATCAATAATGTCATTGCTACTCAAATAGGGATTGGGTTCATATCTTTTTGCTAATGACGCTAGGAAATCGATCGATTCTAATATTGGTGTTAATTCATTGTAATTCAATAATTATTGTTGAAAAGTAGCATTCGCCATCTTGGTTTCTAAAAATGACCTCACTGTTGTGATCTATACTGACCGACTTCAGTCGAACTCTGTGGGGCAGTAGTTAACATGCCAGCCTGCGACACGAGTGGTCCCGGGTTCGAACCCCGGTCAGGTCAAGATGGAAAATGATATTTTTCAGACTTGACGTGGGACTTGGATGTTTATCTATATTATCTATCCTTACTAATATTATAAACTGATATTATAAATGCGAAAGTGAGTTTATTTGTTACGTAAAAAGTACTATTCCAGATATTGACGCGGGCGAAGCCGCGGGCGAAAGCTAGTTTATTATAAAATATAGGATCGTTGAGTTAGTATCCCATTACACAAGTCTTGAACTTACTTTGGCTCAATCTGTTTGATTTGTTCATTATTTCTTATATTTTATTATTTTACCACTTAAACTACCATACATAATTAAACAATATTTAAAATAATATAAAAAATAAAATATAAAAATAATTAATAGCCCCCGTGGTCTAGTGGTTAAGGCTTTGCCTGTTGACCCGGGGGTCGTGGGTTCAATTCCCACCGGAAGCATACTTTGTTTAGTTGTTTCCAGTTTGGTTAGGACATTGCATGCTTGAATCACCTGATTGTCTGATAATAAAGATGATTCCGTGCTTCGGAAGGCACGTTAAGCCGGTGGTCCCGGCTGCCATCTGGTAGTCGTTAAAGGAACCACGTCAGAGGCCGAGAGGCGGTTCCGAAGAACTCTGACACTAGGGTGTGCATGGTCGATTGATCGTGACACCTACTCGAAATGATGATGAATATTTAAAATCTGTTCATCCTAGGCCAAATTAGTTTATTCTATAGAATTCAAGACAAACTAGTTTCAATAGCGGTTTCTCGGGAACATAATTATATTATAATTTTTTATCTGTATTTTATATTATAAATGAACGAATATTTATAGGTAGATTATATTTATAGGTAGGTTTTTATTTAAGATTTAATTAATTTTTAGTTTTATTTATTAAAATAATATATAACAGGAAACATCAAATGACTTTCGCCTGAAATTCAGTAGATGTTTTCTTTGACCAGGACTGGCCTTGCACAAAAATCAGCATTACCATCTATCGTGGCAATGCTGCCAGCCTTCTGAGCATTGTAGGGCAACGAACTGCCGGGCCTTTTTGCTTGTAAATGTTGTGTAGGTTTAGTCTTAAATTTTAAGTACTATCCTTACTAATATTATAAATGCGAAAGTGAGTTTGTTTGTTTGCTTATTTGTTTGTTAGTTACGCTTTCACACCGTAACTACTGAACCGATCATCATGAAACTTTGCATACAAGTTCTCTGGAGTCGGAGAAGGACATATGCTACCTTTTATCCCGGGAAAAACGTACTATACCCGAGGGATCGACATTGACGCAGGTGGAGCCGCGGGCGAAAGCTAGTACGTTAATAACGTCAACTATATTAAAGTTAAATTATCCAGTACACAGTGACAATAAAAAGCGTGTGCATATATAATTCAAAAATTAATACTTTTACAAATCGATATTCGATGATATCACAACCCTATTAAATAGAATGGCTTACTTCGCCTTGTGTCGTAATTTCTGATTCTACCACTCGCCACTAGATGGCGTACATGATCGAGGGATCATACAATTTTAGACTTTATCTCAATAGGCATACGTGTAATTTTTTATTTACTCTAATATTTATTTTCAATTAAATAGACAGAGGTTAATGCTAAAACAAATTTATGAAATACAGAGTAAATAGCGACTTATTGATGATAAGAAACACCTGATCGTAGTAAGTTCTTAGTACTACTATTGTTTTTGCACTCGAGGATAGAGCATCGAGTCATTTATAAGAGTTTTTTTAAGAAACACGCAAAGTAATACACCGGCAGCCACACGTCGCGTCACACCAGCAACAACAGAGTAATTGAGCCTGGTTAAGACTCGCTGTGCTTAACTGCGGCACGCGGGCCACGCCTACACGTCCCTTCCATGAGGTTTATTATTCCGTGGTCCTATCCGTCTTTTATATATAATAAACTTAATACTCTTCTTGGAATCTATCCTATGCAATTATATAAGTGCAAAAGAACTATAATCCAATGGTTGGATACTCTTTCTTATGAAGAAGTAGAAAACTTATTATCTAACCCTATCTAAAAAAAAAAAAAAAAAACTGTTTATATTTATTAAAGGATTAAGGCATTTATTATTTATATTTTACTATCTGCACATGAGGTTAATATATGTATTGTGTTCCCCTTCTTCTTATATACACACGCACAAGCACACGGACACACACACACGCACACGCACACACACACACACGCACACGCACACGCACACACACGCACACGCACACGCACACACACACACACACACACACACACACACACACACACACACACACACACACACACACATACCTACACTCAGTCACACACTCACACACGCACGCAGGCACACACTCACACACGCACGCAGGCACACACTCAAGCATGCACACAGTCACACATATACCTTTACTTACAAATGTTCTTGTTTGTTTTGTTTCTCTTCTATTGATATGTATACTTCATTCACAAATGTAGTCTTAATGTAAAACTTTATAGGAAGCAGCGGGTCATTCCCATTACGAGTATCATTTGATTACTCACTGGGAAGTCCTAGCATCATATTGTAACCAAGATTACTGAAATAAATGACTTTATTATTATTATTATTATTATAAACATTCGAATTGTTAGCACGAACAAAAAATACGTTAAAACAGGACACATTATTCACATGTGAATGCGAACCGAGTGCCGACGTCAGAAGTACGTTGGGACTACGAGTGGCGGATCGATTCTGCTAGTCCAAAAATAAGGCCCGTAGCCCGTAGCTAACATCGTTGACGCCGGTCGCCGATAAATTGCGTCGACGCGAAGATGATGTGGCGAGACCGCGAGACAGAGTAGCGGGTGACGGCGAAGTCTAGCTGAGTAATGTTGTCTGCCAAATAGCGGAAATATAAAATAAAGTAGTTATAATAAAAAAATTTGAAGTCCCAAAACTCTCGGGAAGTGCATCGTCTATATATAGAATAAAAAGGGTGTTGAAAATAATATAGGGTCATTTTGCCGGTAAGCTGATTTATTTACCAACTTCTGATGAGCAAAAGAAAAAGTTATCTACAAGCAACATAGTATGTTATTTGGTCCCAAGTATAGTCTAGTTTGGATATAAAATATATAAAACATTACTTGAAATGAAAGAAACCGGCCAAGTGCTAGTCGGAGGTTTCCGTACCATTATCCTTAGCTACTAATATTATAAATGCGAAAGTGAGCTTGTTCGTCGAGTACGTTCCCATACAACTTGAGCGGGCGGCTGGAAATTGTTGTTTGGAAATATCCATTTTTTTTGAGAATACCAGCTTTGATCCCATGGACAAAAATGTTCATATGGACAGGCAGAATCACCTCTTCAAGGATGGGACAGGGTTTTTTTACTCATTGTTTAAATGAATAGAGACTTTGTAGGTATTATATTTATTAAATTATTCTTACTAACATTACAAACAATGTTATAATTATTTTCGCAATTAAAGGAAATAAAATTATATATTCCTAAAAAGAATTCAAATTACGATGATTATTTATTATAAATGGCCAAACAAAAACAACCAAAGGCTACGCAAATTTTTTTGGTTGTATTTTTGAAACGCGAGCACTCGGAACCTCGAATATTAACGCGAGCGAACTAAGTAGCGCATGGCGACCCTGTTTACTCTGTCAAAACACGAAATTCTGCGAAGGGAATTTATTTACTACGGGATTTCATTCCCAACAATGACACCAGAGTCACCAGACTGGTCTTCCAACACGTCGAATATCCAAAATGGAATGGACTCTTAGTCCTGGTCCGTTGCTGTGGTCATAGAAATTATCACTATTTTATTTTAATTATTTATCTTTGAAGTGAATATACAACTTCAACTATTCATTTTGTGGATATTTCATTTGAAGATTCTGTATGTATATGATTCTGTATGTATATGTATATCTATCTATATGTAGGGGCAATATGTTATGTATGCGCTTAGGTATTATAGTATTAATATACCTATATAATGAGTGTAACGTCAGTCGCCCTGAATCGTGCAGTCGCTACGCACGTCAATAAACGCACGTATTGTATCAAAGTATTTCATTTGCCAACTCCCAGTTAGTGCCTAAGTAGTACCTTACCACTACAATTCGATTGAGACGTTTCATGAGATACAGCCTAGTGACAGAGAGACAGACAGAGGATAAATTAATATTTTTATTTCAGTTACTGACTACCTGAGTACCCAATGTTTGTAGGTAAATTAAAATAAGTTCTTTCCAAGAAATTGGTGGTCGGTTACCAAAGAATTGCACCTTTACACTATAACAATCATTCACCCCTAAATTATACCATTCCTGTTTAAACCATTGGAATCATACTAATCAAAACAAAATAATGCTCTATTCGTCCAATTGCGACCATGTACTTCATAAAATATACCTATAGCCAGGAGTAAAGGGTTTGTTTAAAAACTTCCATATAGATTAACTACTTGTATCAAAGTTTTTGTGGACATGCAGGATATCACTTTGTGTAAAAATTACATTTTATTTATTTGACTGTTTTTATTATTTTACCATACTCAGTCTAGTATAGCGTGTGGTTTGTTTTATAATGAATTCATTGTATGAATATTTAATAATTTTATTTTGTAGTGGCAAATGGTGCTCCAACATTACCGTCGCGCTCTAACTCTAGCAGCTCTGAGGGCGAGGCTACACTGACGTCAGCTGTGGAGGTACATTATACATCGATTAATCTAATCAATAAATAAATGCCCCACTCACTGCACACACAAGGGTCTAGAGGAGGCAAACAACGCATATTGGGCAAAATTACAAGTCAAAAGAAGATGAAAAATCTAATCAATGTACAATGTAACGTAATCCTTATCCTTACTAATATTATAAATGCGAAAGTGAGTTTGTTTGTTTGTTTGTTTGTTACGCTTTCACGCCGTATCTACTAAACCGATCAGCATGAAATTTTGCATACAAGTTCTCTGGAGTACG
Organism: Elegia similella; assembly: GCA_947532085.1. Taxonomy (NCBI): domain Eukaryota; kingdom Metazoa; phylum Arthropoda; class Insecta; order Lepidoptera; family Pyralidae; genus Elegia; species Elegia similella. The sequence goes on from OX383947.1 coordinate 19,764,907, forward strand.
GAGAAGGACATAGGCCACCTTTTATCCCGGGAAAAAGTACTATTCCCTAGGGATCGACATTGACGCGGGCGGAGCCGCGGGCGAAAGCTAGTACGTAATAAATATGAACATTCGTTTTTTGGCTTCTGTAACAAGATCAAGATCTTGCCATCCACCATAAATAGGTTCAACTTTCTATCCTGATGCATATAAATCATTGAATCCATCCTTACTAATATTATAAAAGCGAACGTCTGTGAGTATGGATGTTGGTTACTCTTTTACGCCAAAACAGTCACAACTTTTGACTCAATTTTGCACACAGATAGGTAGACCTGTATTAACCTATTGGTCGCCATTGACCACAAAACGGTGGTGTGACTGGAACGCCATTGACACCTAAAGTTATTACAGTTTGTACTAGCCTGGCGTCGGACGTGGAGTAACGCAAACAAGCGCTGGCGTGCAAAAGGTTAACACATAGGCCACCTTTCATTCCGGAAAAGAGGACTGTTCCCGTAGTATCGATATTGACGTGAGCGGAGCCGCGGTCAACGGCTAGTTGTAGTATAAATCTTAGAGACAAGCAATAGCAATTCGCAACTTGCGCTTGTTAGAAATGAAACCAATGAAAGAATAGGAATATCATTTATTTTATATTTCTCTATTCAAAACTTCTCTTATTATTTCTTTTAAATCAAAGCTAAATTTACCGGAGTTTCAAAACAACCACTGTTCAGGAAGAAACTCCAAGAAACCTAAACAGTGTCGGTTGCCTACTCGCCGTAAGGGCTTTTATTTGTACAATCACATTTTAATTATTACCTTTGAATACACAAGAAATTATTACAAAAGTTATTATGTACACACAAATTAGTCACTATTACACATCCAATAAATACCATCTAAGACCACAGTTATTACTACAACATAGTAACAGAAATATCAAAATATTCTATTATCGAAATGAATTAAAACAAAGACAAATAAAATACTTAACTCAACTGTTCTCAGTCGCTGCACCATCAAGACAGACTTACAATTGCGAATCACTGCTTATAAAAGCTGTTTCACCCGCCATCTTGGGTGTTGTCGTCATCGTAAATCGATTCAGTAACCAACATTTAATTAATCAATTACAATAAGTTAAAAGTATTGCCACAAATGTTTTAAAGTAGTTAAGTATTAATTATGTTTACAAGAAATATTAGATATTCATAAATAAAATAGATTAAGTAAACCGGAAGTGATACCAGATTTAAAAGGTAACTGATCGAAATGATCAGTAAATATTATAATCTATCACGCTCAACTGGAAGTGATAGTTTTTATTTAGGTATGCATTCGAAAGTGCGTTATATGTCAATGCAGAAAACTTTCCGAATTTTACATTTTTTTATCCAAATTCAATTTTTGAAGTGAAAACTTCTGTAGCAGCGTTTTGCACTTTTTGGGATGGGTAAAAAATGTTAAACTTGCGTCAGTCAGGACACCTGATCGAAAATTAGTAGCAGGACACGTGACCTGTGACCGCCCGCGCGGCGTAGGCGAGGAAGTAATATCCCGCTCTCTATCTACCGGTCGGAGTTTTCACTTCTGCCGGCACTCCCGGATGCAACACGATGTTTTTTAGGGTTCCGTATCTCAAAAGGAAAAAACTAACCTTATCGGATCACTTGGTTGTCTGTCTGTCTGTCAAGATCCTTTTTCTCAGCAACGCACGCACGCGGTATCAAGCTGAAAATCATATCAAATACTCAGGTCTACTGTCTCTTCGAGCTGTGAAAAAATCAAATTTCTAAGCCAATGCAATCAAAAGATACAGCTGGTTATACCGCAAATTTTTGATATTCGCAATGGAATCAAACCCTAAAAGGTACTTCCCGTGAACTCAGAATCGTGAAATTTGGTACGAAGCAACGTCTTATAGTAAGGATAAACTAAAAGTTGCGAAAAGCAGAATTTTTTAGTTACATCATATAAACAATATTTTCAAACTTATAACAAGTAGGTATATAATGTACGGAATTCTTAGTGCGCGCGTCCGACTCGCACTTGGGCGGTTTCTTATGAGTTTTTTTAAAAATCCCTGAATGGATATCATAACAAGTAGTTTTGAGAATACACTTCGTATGGAAATAGGCCGGTAATTTTTAGGGTTCCGTACCTAAAGGGTAAAAACGGGACCCTATTAATATCGCTCCGCTGTCCGTCTGTCGTCTGTCTGTCTGTCACCAGGTTGTATCTCATGAACCCTGATAGTTAGACAGTTGAAATTTTCACAGATGATGTACTTCTGTTGCCGCTATAACAACAAATACTAAAAAATAGAATTAAATAAATATTTAAGGGGGCAAACGTGATTTTTTTTTGCTTGTTTTTGCTCGATATTGATAACGGCAACAGGTTGACGCTTAAAATATCCACAGAATATTTAATTATATATTCAACTTAAAAATAAGTAATTAAATCAAATTTAAATTAATATTAAGGGGGGCTTTTATACAACAGACATGATTTGTTTTTGCCGTTTTTATAGATAAAGGTACGGAACACTTCGTGCGCGAGTCTGACTCGCACTTGGCCGGGTTTTTTATATTATTTTTATCGCCTGTTTTGCACACTGAGATAATGCGTTTTTTTTTTCAAAGAAATTCTGGAATTTGTATATAAGGTACTTTCGATTGCATAAATAAACACAATCAGTGTTACTATAAAACAAAGACTAAAGTTAGTACCAGGTTGAAGCCGCGCTGCTGGCGCGCCTGCTGCCGCGGCTGCCGGCCGGCAAGCAGTGTAGAACACAGTGCTAGGTTTATGTCGGTTGTTGGTGCAGACGCTGCGAGTGGGCAGCTCGCCGGAGAGCGGGCCGCCGCGGCCGGCGGGCGCCGCGCTGCTGGCGCGCCTGCTGCCGCGGCTGCCGGCCGGCAAGCAGTGTAGAACACAGTGCTAGGTTTATGTCGGTTGGTGGTGCAGACGCTGCGAGTGGGCAGCTCGCCGGAGAGCGGGCCGCCGCGGCCGGCGGGCGCCGCGCTGCTGGCGCGCCTGCTGCCGCGGCTGCCGGCCGGCAAGCAGTGTAGAACACAGTGCTAGGTTTATGTCGGTTGGTGGTGCAGACGCTGCGAGTGGGCAGCTCGCCGGAGAGCGGGCCGCCGCGGCCGGCGGGCGCCGCGCTGCTGGCGCGCCTGCTGCCGCGGCTGCCGGCCGGCAAGCAGTGTAGAACACAGTGCTAGGTTTATGTCGGTTGGTGGTGCAGACGCTGCGAGTGGGCAGCTCGCCGGAGAGCGGGCCGCCGCGGCCGGCGGGCGCCGCGCTGCTGGCGCGCCTGCTGCCGCGGCTGCCGGCCGGCAAGCAGTGTAGAACACAGTGCTAGGTTTATGTCGGTTGGTGGTGCAGACGCTGCGAGTGGGCAGCTCGCCGGAGAGCGGGCCGCCGCGGCCGGCGGGCGCCGCGCTGCTGGCGCGCCTGCTGCCGCGGCTGCCGGCCGGCAAGCAGTGTAGAACACAGTGCTAGGTTTATGTCGGTTGGTGGTGCAGACGCTGCGAGTGGGCAGCTCGCCGGAGAGCGGGCCGCCGCGGCCGGCGGGCGCCGCGCTGCTGGCGCGCCTGCTGCCGCGGCTGCCGGCCGGCAAGCAGTGTAGAACACAGTGCTAGGTTTATGTCGGTTGGTGGTGCAGACGCTGCGAGTGGGCAGCTCGCCGGAGAGCGGGCCGCCGCGGCCGGCGGGCGCCGCGCTGCTGGCGCGCCTGCTGCCGCGGCTGCCGGCCGGCAAGCAGTGTAGAACACAGTGCTAGGTTTATGTCGGTTGGTGGTGCAGACGCTGCGAGTGGGCAGCTCGCCGGAGAGCGGGCCGCCGCGGCCGGCGGGCGCCGCGCTGCTGGCGCGCCTGCTGCCGCGGCTGCCGGCCGGCAAGCAGTGTAGAACACAGTGCTAGGTTTATGTCGGTTGGTGGTGCAGACGCTGCGAGTGGGCAGCTCGCCGGAGAGCGGGCCGCCGCGGCCGGCGGGCGCCGCGCTGCTGGCGCGCCTGCTGCCGCGGCTGCCGGCCGGCAAGCAGTGTAGAACACAGTGCTAGGTTTATGTCGGTTGGTGGTGCAGACGCTGCGAGTGGGCAGCTCGCCGGAGAGCGGGCCGCCGCGGCTGGCGGGCGCCGCGCTGCTGGCGCGCCTGCTGCCGCGGCTGCCGGCCGGCAAGCAGTGTAGAACACAGTGCTAGGTTTATGTCGGTTGGTGGTGCAGACGCTGCGAGTGGGCAGCTCGCCGGAGAGCGGGCCGCCGCGGCCGGCGGGCGCCGCGCTGCTGGCGCGCCTGCTGCCGCGGCTGCCGGCCGGCAAGCAGTGTAGAACACAGTGCTAGGTTTATGTCGGTTGGTGGTGCAGACGCTGCGAGTGGGCAGCTCGCCGGAGAGCGGGCCGCCGCGGCCGGCGGGCGCCGCGCTGCTGGCGCGCCTGCTGCCGCGGCTGCCGGCCGGCGCGCGCGCGCTCTGCCAGCACTTCGCCGACGCGCTGCCGAGGGTCCGCGGCGAGGACATCCACGCGCTCGCTGACGATGTGAGGCTCTTAATACTTTACCGACTTCCCCGTCCCGCCGCTTTAGAACCGTAGGGATCCTCTCTGGCTGCTTTATATTTCCAGCTCATAACGGGCATCGGGTCGTGGGTGTGCGGATTCGACGTGGAGACTGCTAAACTGGAGTCCTCTGGCGATGAGAGCGCCGACTCGCCGCTGGAGAACTCGCCGAGCGACGATGAGGTTAGGACATGAAAATATTTTTTGGTTGCTAGTTTCTCAAGAAACGAGCGGAGTATATTTATGTACCTCAACGACCTCTGTAGCCTTGAGGCCGTCATACCAGGCTGAGATGTCAGAGGTTCCGCTTTCGATCCCCGGTTAGGTCAAAATAGAAAATGATCTGTTCCAGATTGACTTGGGTCTTGTATGTTTATTCATGTATGTGTTTTTTTTTAATAGTTTCGCAAACTAGCTGTTACAAAGTTTAAACAAAAATAACACAAAGATTGACAACAAACAATTGCAACAACTTACGCTGAGCGAACACAGCATGCACATAATGATTTGCTCCCACAATACAGATTAATACATTTACACTATTTCATAATACATATAGTGTTATTAAAATAGTTAGTTGAGTTAGTATCCCATAACAGAAATCTCGAACTTACTTCGTGGCTTGCACAATCGGTGTGATTTGTCCGTATATATAATTATGGTTACGGCTAAGCTTGATTTTAGGATAAACTTGTTTCGCCTCGGCGCCTAGGATAAACTTGTCGCGTCCGCCATGTTGGATTGCAAAAATGACGTCATTTTTGTGAACTACTCTACGTACCAAAAGCTACTAAAATATTTGAATGGTATTCAAATTCCTAGGCCAAACTAGTTCATCCTGAAACGGGTTTGGCCCGTAACATTTATATTTATACTTAAACTTACACTTGTGAACAAATGAGTAAACCTTCGTCGAGAAACAATTCAATCATGACGTGTGCTCTATTCTACTCTGTCTGTCATTAGATTATATTTGACAAGCAGTGACAACTGACACATGGTTGGTGTTACCCTGTGCGGGGTCAGCCCGACAGAGGGTACCCCGGCAAGGGGACAAACAAACATATATACATACAAACTACGCAGCTCTGCTACCACCCTAGATAAGGTCTAGGGACCTACTCAACTAATTATAACCTAACCTAAAATATATTAAATTTAACTTACCATTTGACCTCGTTCGGCAGGATCCCGAAGCTTTCTTCAAGGTGGGTGACGCCTTGGACCTTTTCAACGGTCACAAGGCAGGAGTGAACAAATTGAGTCCCTATTCAACCCCCCCCTGAGCTCATATACGCCCCAAACGAATATGACGATAATTATCACTCCGCCAACGTGAAATAAATGATATTTTGACAAAGTTATCACTTCACTTCATTTATTTGAGTTCAACACAAAACAACTTTCGTTCACAACGGGATCTCCATAAAGGTTATGTGCGCACACGCGCTTTTAATTGTCCGACAAACACACCGCTTTACGTATATATCGTAGTTAATCTATGGCACACTGCCTCACAAACAATAGGTCAACTCAAACAAGGGCATTTAACAAACACAATCCCTTTTGATTTCCGTCTAAATCGCTTCCGTTTTAAATGGGCACCATGTCACCAAGACACGATCAAACCGGAATTACAATATGGCGAACGCGACAGCCCGCACCGCGCGACACGCGCCTGTCTCTTAGCGAGATTTTTAACCGACTGTGCGAGCCGGCGATCCGATGTCTCCGCCCCGCGCGCCCGCGCATACCGATGCATTACACCGCGACACCGAACGAGTCAATTTTTGTTCAACTATGTAGGTATACGAATATATCGGCGTTCGCGAGTGACAAATACATTTTTTTATCGAACAGTTGGCCAATAACAGCTTTCCAGACCCGACGCATCAGTACTGCCGCCGTCAATTTCAGAAAACACTCATATATTTTTTTTTTCTGATTGGAATAGACAGAATACCTATGCTTTGCTTATTCCGATCATTGCTTGAAATATTTGGTATCGTGGGCAAACATGAGGTGTGTGGCGGCAGGTGCTGGGCGTGGGCGCGTGGCTGTGCGCGGCGCTGCTGTGCCGCGAGCTGTCGCCGCTCCGCGCGCGCTGCCGCCGCGCGCTGCACGCGCTGCTCGCCGCCGCCGCCCCCCGCCAGGTCAGTCGTCTGATGAACTGCACCAGCTGCTGTGCCGCGAGCTGTCGCCGCCCCCCGCCAGGTCAGTCGTCTGATGAACTGCACCAGCTGCTGTGCCGCGAGCTGTCGCCGCCCCCCGCCAGGTCAGTCGTCTGATGAACTGCACCAGCTGCTGTGCCGCGAGCTGTCGCCGCTCCGCGCGCGCTGCCGCCGCGCGCTGCACGCGCTGCTCGCCGCCGCCGCCCCCCGCCAGGTCAGTCGTCTGATGAACTGCACCAGCTGCTGTGCCGCGAGCTGTCGCCGCCCCCCGCCAGGTCAGTCGTCTGATGAACTGCACCAGCTGCTGTGCCGCGAGCTGTCGCCGCCCCCCGCCAGGTCAGTCGTCTGATGAACTGCACCAGCTGCTGTGCCGCGAGCTGTCGCCGCTCCGCGCGCGCTTCCGCCGCGCGCTGCACGCGCTGCTCGCCGCCGCCGCCCCCCGCCAGGTCAGTCGTCTGATGAACTGCACCAGCTGCTGTGCCGCGAGCTGTCGCCGCCCCCCGCCAGGTCAGTCGTCTGATGAACCGCACCAACTGCTGTGCCGCGAGCTGTCGCCGCTCCGCGCGCGCTGCCGCCGCGCGCTGCACGCGCTGCTCGCCGCCGCCGTCCCCCGCCAGGTCAGTCGTCTGATGAACCGCACCAGCTGCTGTGCCGCGAGCTGTCGCCGCCCCCGAAGTTGAACCGGCGACCTAGATCTATGTACGACCTATGCTCTGCCATCTGAGCTACCGCACGATTCAATCTCGGCGCCGAAATTCTCCACCATATCCCATTTCCCCTTATACGTATTAAGGCTTACGTCACCTACCCAACAAAAATTACAGTGTGTTTGGGGATTAGAAAGGTATGTTTTTACCAAATTTCGTGAATAAAGAAACATTTTTGTAAAAGATAAAAATCCAAAATCATGGTTATTTGAATTTATCCCATATATTTTGAGGTTAGGTGAAAAAAGTGTAAATACAAAAGGAGTAGAGCTTGTTATTATTACCTACATAATTACCATATAACGTTTTTTCACAGGACTTGTAATTTTGCCGGAAATCGAGATAAACCGTATTCTACCTTTTAAAGCTCAGACCCTCCCACTTCACGACATCGCCCGTAATTTATTTTTCCTTTAATTTTTGGTGTATTCTCTGTTGATATATATTAAAATAGTTTGTACTAGCGTTACTAAGTACGTAACAGAAATAAAAAGTTTAGTCTATGTCAGCCAGACAATGCATTTTTATTAGGTCATGGTCCCAGAGATCCAAAAAATTGCGTAAAGTTGTTATTTCGCGTATTCATGCACTGATTTGTGAACCTAAGTGACTAAAATCGTATTCGAACTAAAAGTTTCAGTTCAAAAAGACTATCAGCAGTTTTATCAGAGTTTTGTGATTTGCCGTGTAGTTCAAGTTCAAAATGGCCGGCAGTTACATCGTAAATGTGCCGAAATTGAAAGGTCGTGAGAATTTTGACGAGTGGGCATTCGCTGCCGAGAATTTTCTCATTCTCGATGGTGTGGACATAAATAAAGTATGCACAGCGGAAGAAGCAGCTTCTGTGGAAGCTAAAAAAGCAAAAGCTAAGCTTATAATGACCGTCGACTCATCAAGAATGAAAAAACTGCTCAAGATATATGGAACCGCTTGAAGTCGCTGTTTGACGATTCGGGTTTCACGCGCCGAATAAGTTTATTGCGTCAGCTTATTTCCATAAGGCTAGAAGACAGCGAATCCATGACGGCATATGTAACACAGATGGTTGATACTGCGCAAAAGCTGAAAGGAACTGGTTTCGAGATTTCGGATGAATGGGTTGGTTCATTGTTATTGGCGGGGCTGAGTGAGAAATTTGCGCCCATGATTATGGCTATAGAGCATTCGGGGATGACCACAAGCACAGATATCATTAAATCCAAATTGCTTGATATGGAATCCGATGCTGGCAGCAGTAGTGACAACGCTTTTTTGTCAAAAGGATGGCAGCACCGAAGAAAAAATTGCGCATATAATGAAATTTCGAAAAATGATCTGTCGAAGTCACAAATGATAACAAAGCCAACCAAAACAATTCGTTGCTACAAATGTAAACAACTCGGACATTTTATGAATAAGTGCCCACAGAATATTCAGAATAAGGCAGAAAACGCTTTTAGTGTCGTCTTTATGAATCCTGGAAACCAATTTACGGATTCTGATTGGTATGTCGATTCAGGGGCAAGTCAGCATATGGTTGTGAACAAGAGTTGTTTGCAGAATGTCACTTACGATCACACTATGAAAAATATCATAGTAGCGAATAAACAAATATTACCAGTGCTATGTGAAGGAAACACGAAAATAACAACAGTGGTAGATGACTCTGAATTCCGTATCACTGTCAAGAGAGTATTATGTATCCCAAACCTGACTACCAATTTGCTATCAGTAAGCCAGTTGATCAGAAGTGGAAACACAGTTGATTTCAAAGAGAATGTGTGCTACATAAGGAATAGGCAGAATGTGCTGGTAGGCAAGGCAGAGTTGGTAAATGGGGTATATCGGCTAAACATCAAGTCTGAAGAGCTGCTAGCAGGTTCGGTTACAGCTTTGACTAGTGAGGTGTGGCACCGAAGGTTGGGACACTTAAATAGTACATATCTAAATGCTATGAAGAATGGTGTAGTAGACGGAATAGATTTTTTAGACAGAGCTGTGATTGACAAGTCCAAATGCATCACATGTTGTGAAGGGAAGCAAGCGAGACTGCCTTTTTCTCACAAAGGTACCAGGTGTGAGAATGTGCTGGAGCTGGTCCATGCTGATTTGTGCGGGCCAATGGAGCAGGTTTCGATTGGACTATCACGCTATTTTTTGCTCTTCGTCGATGATTATAGCCGGATGGCATTTGTTTATTTCCTCAAGGCCAAGAGTGAAGTCTTTGGACACTTCAAAGAGTTTAAGGCTCTTGTTGAAAGGCAGACTGGCAGGAAATTGAAAATGTTGAGGACTGATAATGGAGGTGAATTTTGTTCTAAAGAGATGGAAAGTTTTTTGAAGAAAGCTGGTATTGCACACCAGAAAACTAATAGTTTTACACCGGAGCAAAATGGTTTGTGCGAACGAATGAACAGAACGGTAGTGGAAAAAGCTCGGTGCATGCTGTTTGATGCCAAATTAGAAAAACAGTTTTGGGCAGAAGCTGTGAACACAGCTGTGTATCTGAGAAACAGAACTTTGGCATCTGGATTAACACAAACACCTTACGAACTTTGGACAGGCAGAAAGCCAGATATCAGCCTCATAAGAGTGTTCGGTAGCACTGCTATGGTTCATGTTCCTAAAGCAAAAACTGCTAAATGGGATAGAAGAGCAGTTAAGCATATTTTTGTCGGTTATGATAATAACATCAAGGGCTACAGATTGTATAATCCTATGACAAAGAATATTATCACCAGCAGAGATGTCATTATTACTGAAGACACACAGAACAGCTCAGATATGACACAAGCTGTAGTGGAGGAAAAGAATGATAACATATCAGAGCAGGAAATTCAGAATGACACTATCATAGATGATCCAGCAGATGACACATATGTACCCAGTGATGACGAAAGTTTAAATTCTGAAGAAGTTTTTCATGAATCTTTGACGACAGATGATATGCATGTCGTTACTCAGAATGTTAATCAGTCGGGAAAGCGAGTTCGTCGGAAGCCAGATTATTATGGAATTAATAGCGTGTGTATCGAGGATATGGCAAATGAACCTATCACTTTGAATGAAGCTTTAAATGGTTTAGAAAGTGAGCAGTGGAAGAGAGCCATGGAGGAGGAGTTACAAGCTTTTCAGGACAATGATGCGTGGGAAATAGTCGAAAAAACTGAAAGTGTAACACCAGTCCAATGTAAGTGGATATTCCGTAAAAAGTATGAACAGGACAATAAAGTTAGATTTAGGGCTCGATTGGTCGCTAAGGGTTTTTCTCAAAGAGAAGGAATAGACTACAAAGAGACTTTCTCTCCTGTACTTAGGTACTCCACTTTAAGGCTTTTGTTTGCTCTTAGTGTAAAATTAAATTTCAAAATAACCCATCTTGATGTATGTACAGCTTTTCTTAATGGGTATTTAGAAGAAAATGTTTATATGGAAGCGCCACCCAATTTTAACTGTAAAAGTAACTGTGTTCTTAGATTAAAACGTGCTATCTATGGCTTGAAACAATCTGCCAGGGCTTGGAATATGAGAGTGAATGATTGTTTACTAAAGTTAGGTTATGTCAAGTCAAAGTTAGAGCCATGTTTGTTTTACAAAAAAAAGGGAAAAGAACAGATTTTAGTTGCTATATTTGTAGATGATTTTTTTATTTTTTCTAGTTGTGACACTATGTCTAGTGATCTTAAAAGTGAATTAATGTCAGAATTTAAGATAAAAGATTAAGGACAGATAAAACAGTGCTTAGGTATGAATGTGAATGTTTACAATGATGATGGTAGTATTTCACTTGATCAGACAAAGTTTGTAGAGAAGATTTTAAAGAAATTTAATATGTCTAATTGTAAAGGCGCGGATACGCCTATAGAATTTAATTTAAAATTGGAAAAAGGTGAAAATTGTATGAAAGAATATCCATATCAAGAATTAATTGGCAGTCTTATGTACCTGTCAGTATTGACTCGTCCTGATATTAGTTATAGTGTTAGTTACTTGAGTCAATTCAATAATTGTTTTACATCAGTGCATTGGAAGCATGCTAAGAGAATTTTGAGATACTTGTCAAAAACAAAGTGTTATGGTTTGATGTTTAAAAAGGATGAATGTAATTTGAAAGGCTATGTGGATGCTGATTGGGCCTCAGATATATTGGATAGGAGATCCTATACTGGATATTGTTTCTTATTATCAGGATGTGTTGTATCCTATGAGTGTAAAAAACAGCCTACCATAGCTTTATCAAGCACTGAAGCAGAATACATGGCAATAAGTGAAGCGTGCAAGGAAGCTATATATTTGAAAAATTTGTTGTCTGAGATAAGTAGATGTGATTATACTATTGACTTGTATAATGATAACCAGGGTGCTCAGAAGTTAACGGAGAATCCGTTATTTCATAAAAGAACAAAGCATATAGATGTGCGACACCATTTCGCTAGGGAAACTGTAGAGAATAAATTTGTTAGGATAGTGTATCTATCTACATCTGAGATGCCTGCCGACATTTTAACAAAAGGTGTAAACTCGGTGAAGCATCAGAGTTTTGTTCCAAAGCTGGGTGTTACGAATATTGTAACAAAGTAGTTTTTATTTTGTTATAGAGTTTTGATTATTTTAATAGGTGGGTGTGTTGATATATATTAAAATAGTTTGTACTAGCGTTACTAAGTACGTAACAGAAATAAAAAGTTTAGTCTATGTCAGCCGTGTGCGTTACCTCAGCAAAAAAGTACTGAATATCAAAACGTAATATTGCTAGATAATTAGTAAGTAACGTCGTGTAAATGTAGTTGAAAGTTTTAAATTTGTACATCCATTAATTTTTGAGATATTCATTAAAATCAGATTCTGCTAGGATGACATTTCAAACGTTACGCCAGCAAAAAATTTTCTCGGATCCGAATGAAAGTTAATACAATAATTAGTAGTTGATGTGCTGTAAATGTACTTGTATAAATAGAATTTGTACGTCTCCAGACTTTTGCGATATTCAAATTTTTGCTGGGGTAACGTTTGGTCGATTGCTGGATCTCATAATCGGCACGACGTGGGAGTTTGATTTTTTTTACTTACACTGTTATGAATTTGTAGGTCATGTCTGTATAAACAGAATTTATAAAAATGTTACCATTGAAGGATTAAAAATAAAAATATGAAATCAGGTATTTTAACTCCTGTACTTTAAATATAGGACCTACAAACTAATTGTTGACGTTAGTTTGTACCTTATGACTGCCTACAATGCCCAGGTAAGTATCAATATGAAATCTTAAGTATTAAATTAGTTATGAGAAAAAGAACCATATCTAGGTCGCCAGGAATTTCGACAGCCGATTTGACCAGTTTTTCTATTAGTTCGAAAGTCGACAGCTATCAAACTATTTGTAAGAGTAAGTTAACTATTAGTTTACAAAAAATCAGCTCAATACACGCAGTAGTTTAGGAAATATCATTAAATATCCAACTGTAGGTGAAATACCATGATAAACCGACCATTTTTGGGAGTATAGTAACGTAATCACGGTTTGGTTAAATTATGAAAAAAAAAAACATAGCTAGGTACAGGTATAAAATGTACTGCTGTGTATATAAGTGTGATAGTGGTGGGTGTGTAAGTGGAAGTGTAATTAGAGCGGGCGGTGCTTCTGAAGGAACATTAAGCCGTTGGTCCCGGCTGTCATCGTTGATGGCAGTCGCGAAGCCATGTCCGATGCCCTCAGGCAGCTCGAAAAATCTGACACCAGCCACTATACACACGAAAAACTGAAACAAAAGCGAGGGATGTCTATGTGTGATAGTGAAAAATGTGTATGAATGAATATATAATAGTGGCAAGTGTATGTGTGAAAGTGAAAGGTGTATGTTTGTGTTTATGCTTATGCGTGTAGATGTGATGTGATAGTATAATAATGAATATTAGTGTGGCTACATAAATGCAATACAGGGGTGCGTAATACCTTAATGTTTTCACAAAAACTCTCATAGCGCGTTTTAACTTACTACTATAGCCATCTATTAATTACAGAGGTGAACACACAGAATATTTTGAATATTTGATTTTAGAAGACAATACAAAACAATACAAAAGAGGTGTAAACATACCGCCCGCCATGGACAACTATGTCCATTACGACAAAAACAATATTAATAACACATCTTACGAGTATAGAAATATAGCGGCAGGCAGGTTGTGAATGCTTCTCTTATTTAGCAGCGGACTGTAACGGTTGGTGATTAAAACATATTGGAGTACCATAATAATAAACTTAGAAGCATGTTAACAAATCATCTCTTTTATAACATAGCACTAGACTTACGGCTACAGCAGTGTGTTATACTCACTAATTAATAAAAAAAAAACAAATTTTAACAATTTTCCTTGCGTTAATCTTACACCACGAGTAATTTTGTCCAAATTTTCGCGTTTACCGGTTCCAATGTATTTTTTTTATTTTTATTTTATTTTATTAGGGAATAACAAACAGTTACATAATGAGCTTAAAAAACTACGTACAATTATAACACATTTAGATAATTATGTAACCAACAACGTTATTCACAGATTAAATATATACTTATTAAATAAAAGAAGCCACTAGAGATACATATAATAAAAAATAACTATTATCTACATTAGTATAAGGAAGGAGAATAACATAAATAAATTGATACAAGTAACAAATAAACAAGTATGAAAGTTAAATAACAGATAAGCGCTAAAAAGACTTAGTGTCGAGCTCAACAAGCACAATTTTCAGCAATTTTTTATACTTATGTATATTGTCAGCAAACATATCAATTTTTCTCTCAAATAATTTATTATGAGACTCAGCCATACGGCGAATAGGTGAACGTAGGCCTGAGTTAGTACGACAGGAAGCTACCCAAAATAGCGCCTTAGAGCGTACTTTGCGCCTGCCACCTGCTCTTGGGATGACATATGAAAATTTGTTGAGTAGGTTAATGGAGTCAATCTTATTATGTAAAATATTATATAGTACTACAGCTTGAAGATACTTACGCCTAGATTCCAGAGTCAACAAGTTGTACTTTGTAAGTAGAAGGGGATATCCAAGGTAACGCCGATAACATTTAAAATGCATGGTGCGCAAAAATTTTTTTTGGACTTTTTCAATAGCAAGAGTGTATTTCCTATAAAAAGGGTTCCAAACCGAATGTAACAACTATTTAAAATTGTTCTGGTGTAAGACTTGGGTTGAAGAGCAGAACAAGGTTGAAGAAGTTTACCACAATGGGCATGCAAAGTAACAGCACTATGACGATGCTCTACTTGGGTGTGCTGAATGTGACCAGATATGATCCACCCAATTTTTGTTTTTTGGGCTACTACCGATTTAGGTAATCCTCTTATCAGACCTTCTTGTAAGATCTGCCCATAAACTTCTGCACCCAGTAGCAAATCTATTTTATTGGGTACATTGAAAGAACGATCAGCTAGTTTTAATGTTGAAAACTCCTTGGACAACGGTACCGTGACTCTTTTTTCTGGCAGACAGCTGGTCAGCTTCTTTAAAACATAAGCCTTGACGTTGACAACAAAGTTGGGGTCGTGAAGCGACTGAATTTTGAAATATACGACAGACTTGGATGCCAATGCCTGATCGCTACCCAGCCCTGAAATATCACTCTTGTTTGAATATTTTTTTATACCAAGAAGCTGTACTGCGACTCGGTTATACTTGAGACCTGCGACCCCTGATCCAGTAATGATCGGAGGGTGATATACAATTGGCCAAAAAACGCTTGTTCTCATATCGTTTTTCTAAAAGTTCCCAACATTTCTTATAATTATTTTGAGTGATAGGAACATGCCGTAACAACTGTTCGGGTTCACCTTCAAGCAGACCTTTTAAATAATGAAGACGTTGAACATCGTCCAGCGACTAATTATTGTGAATAAGTGACAGAAATAGGTCTTTGAAAGTAATCCAATCAGTGTAAAGGCCTGAAAAGACAGGTATTGAAAGCTTAGGAAGCTTTATGGGACAGGATTCAGATTGGTTGACAGTTTTTACCTGTTTGTCAGACTTGATGTTTAATGCTCGCAAAGCTTCCATAAGTTCACTTTTGTACACAAGATAAGTCTCCTCTGCTACATCATAGAAGTCTGATGTAAAGTAAACGGACTTTTGAAGTTCTACATAAGATGTTTCTTCAACGATAGTTGTATGAGTGTCAGTGAATTGTGACCATAGTTTCTCTAAATTCTCTAGTCTTGCCTCAATCCTCCTCCTTCAGTCGTCTGCTCACTGCTGAGCGTCGTGATGTGCCCGACCTAACTTTCCAACGATCTCCCTCCATTTTTTGCGATCTTTTGCTTGGTCCAGTGCCTTGGAGATCTTCGTGTTCAGGTGTTCTTCTATCTGGTCAGACCATCGTATCGGGCTACGGCCCCTAGATCTTTTTCCCTCCATCCTACCGGTCACCATAAGTTTCTCCAGGTTATCGGAGGGTTTTCTGGCTATATGGCCAAAGTATTGAAGTACTCTCTGGAGGCAAGTACTAAGGAGCCTCTGGTCAATTTTAAGTTCCTTCAAGATGGAGTTATTTGTCCTGCGTGCCGTCCAGGGTATTCGCAACATGCGTCTCCAGCACCACATTTCAAAAGCATCAATCCGGCGCCGATCAATGCCTTAATATAGGATATAGTAATGCTTTCCTTTGAATATTTTTTTGTTCCCTCTAGCTTTTAATATTTTAGACTTAATATCTTCTTGCTTATTAAATAAAGACTCCATTTTAAATGAGATACCGACTCTCAAACAACAATCAAACAAAAACACACAAAAAATAAACAATTACAGAAAGTTCAACTGAATCCACTGAAAGACGCACAAAAAAAATTATAATCGTGAAATTCGGTGAAAATTTACAAGTCCAGTGAAGTTGATCATAAATTTTCTAAGTGTCGGGCGTATGCAATGTCCAGCAAAATTTACATGTCCGGTGAAACTGATGTGAAGTGTTTAAGACACTAAACACTTGTGATTTTCCGGTCACGAATTACTCGTACTGGCACGGTTTCTTGAGAAAATGTACAAGTTGAAAGTACTAACAGTTTCCCAGACACTGGTACTCACACACTGCACTTCACTAGGCTATGATTCTGAGCTACTTCCTCAGCCGCTAGAGCTCCCTGTAAGCGCTCTGCAAAACCTCTTCCGGCGATTGTACCATCAGCTATCACCGATGGATAGTAGGTACTCCAGGCTCCAGCGCCACCACAACTCACCAACAGAGTTTTGTTTGAATATCCGGCTCGAAGGACCAAATGGACAGATCCTAAATACGTACTTGAATGAAACTTCCAAGGCGAATGTACTGTATATATTTCTTGTTGATTTTTGGATTGCTAACCTAGATTTACACGGAATACCTTAATGTTTTCACAAAAACTCATAGCGCGTTTTAACTTACTACTCGAGCCATCTATTAATTACAGAGGTGAACAAACCTTGAGGAACTCCCATTTTGACATACAAGCCACTAGATTTTACACCATCAACGTTTTTGAACTCTAAGTCGATTGACAGAATATTAGCTAAATAAGATTTTATCAATTCTAAGGATACATTTTAGAGTCCATAATAATTTAATTAATAGTTTCACGGCCAACTTTGTCAAACGCCTTAGAAAGACCACAAAAGACCCCTATTGTATTTTGTAACTTCTCTCAAGCCTCTAAAATATGCGTTAGCAAAGCTACTCCTGCATTTTTGGTAGAACGGCCTTTGGTGAAACCGTAATTTAATAATTAACTTTTTGAAAATGTTCCTGTATCTATACATTCATTAAATATTAACGCTCGAATAGGAGCCATATCCTCTATGTATAATATGCGTTACTAAGGAACGATATCTCTTAAAAACCATGTCATAAATTCCCAAAGTGCAACTGTCTAGAGGCTACATTAGACTGGTCTGGTGCAGGTGAGCGGTCTGAGCAGTGTGTTGGTGCAAGCGCTGGAGGACGCGCGCTGGCGGCTGGAGCTGAGTGCGGCGCTGGCGGCGGGGGGCGGTGGGGGGGCAGGGGCAGGGGGCGGGGGGGCCGCGGGGGCCGGCGCCGCGCTGCTCCGCGCCGCGCTCACGGACCTGCTGCGGTAACCGCTCCCACTACTTTATTGCAGTGCGATAGTGTCGTATACGCGGCTCCGCCCTAAGCGAGCGTCCCCCATATGTTGCAGTGGCGGCGAGCCCGGCGGAGAGGCGGCGGCGGGCCCGCTGTCGCTGCGGGCGCTGGCGGAGCTGGTGGGCGGCGGCTGGCGCGGCGTGGCGGCGCCGCGGCGCGACGTGGCGCTGGCGCTGCTGGGCCGCGCGCTGGCGGCGGCGCGCCGCGCCGCGCCGCCGCCGCCGCCGCCCGAGCAGCGCGCCGCCCTGGCCGCCGCGCTGGCCGCGCTGGCGCAGCCGCCCGCCGCGCCGCACGACCGCCTCCAGCCCGACCACCTCAAGGTGACTCTTACTAATATTATATGCATACGAGTTCTCTGGAGTACGGAGAAGAACATAGGCTCCCCGGATAAAAGTACTGCTCCCGAGGGAAAGACGTTGGCGCGAGCTGAGCTGCGGGCGAACGCTAATTACACTATAAACAAAACATAGTCGACATGAAAATGCACGGAGCAATTATTTTGGTGCGCAGCACGGGTGCCACCTCGTACAGTCGGCCAAGCAGATACCTGACCCCCTGACTTTTAAAACGTAAATTCACACTTTGCTGTGAAGCGCCACCTACCGTGATTTTTGGCAAGTAGACAGACAACTGCTGGTATAAACTTGTTTCTGATAACCTGCTCAGTTGCAAATTTTGTATTTCTAATAATCTCAGCTAATAATTCAAGTAATCATCAATGGTAAGAACAAGAAAGAATCAAAAACAATCCTACGTAAAGTTCGATTCGAACCATGGACCCACGACTTGAGAAGCTAGCGCTCATCTCAATACGCCAACCGACGATATGACGTCTCGGGCGAAATTGGCTATCTATTTCTACTGCTATAACATCATTGTCACCAACTGCAACGCATTGCTTTAACAAATAAATTGAGGGTAATCTATCAGATTTATTTATACCTGATACCAACTAATCAAAAATATTGTTCACTCGCGTCACAATTAAGATACTGCGATTACTGTGTAGTGATCCAAAACCCCACCAGTTATTAGGCATCCCGTTTCATCTTATATAGCAGATTTTGTGAAAGCTAATATTGTATTGTGAAGACAACCACTGTATTTAAAGTATCTATATCTAGAGAGTTAGGTATCGCGGTAAGTAGAAATTATAAGTATTTAATATACTTACTTAATTGTCACACTATTTTTTGTTCCGTAAAACATAGGGTTTGTGATAAATGTCTAAGATAAATATATCTCTTACAGAGAAACACCGTCCGTTTGTGGATTCGGAGTCAACTGGCGTAACATATACACTACAATATTTCAATTGAAACAGTGAGGAAACATTCAACAAGAACGAGATCGTATTTTATTCTGATGAAAAAAGTTTTAAGTCTGATGATGATGGCAGAAAAATATTGCGGAGAAGACATGGCCAGCGTATAGCCATCAAAATAATTTGCCTTTGAGAACAGTGGCAGGATAACATTAGGTAAAAATATTTATTAAGTAGTGAAGTAAAATAATAATAATATTTAATACCTAGTGTATTACGCAGTGTAGAATAATAGGTAACTGATCGTATTATTGTTTTGCAGGTTATTGGGGACAGATGTCTTCAATGGGCCCAGGGGAGCTGGTAGAATTCGGCGGCCGGATAAATAAAGAAAAATACTTGGAAAATTTATGAGATGTGGTGATTCCAACAGTTTGCAATGTAGAATTATTTTATTTAAGACAATTGTTCTGTGATCTAACTGTTATTGAGTGACCAATTAAAATCCCAGATTGTAGGGTCAAATAGTGCTTAACTGGGACACGAGACACGAGTAAAGTTTGATTTAAATCAATTTAGACAAAAAGGTTATACTAAATTAATAAATATGCGCATAAGTGATATGTGATCTGATCTAACATGGTAAGTGAAATGACAAATAGACTTGAACAAAAGCTTCAAAATGGGGGTCACCCTCTCCCATATTAAAATTCATTTAATGCCATAGGTTTATATTCATTCTTATACTATTATCGAAGCAAAGTTATTCACATAGCACTATTTGACCCTACACATTTAAAAAAAATATAATACTATGATTAAAAAGAAGTTGAGAGATGTAAATTGTTACTTATTAAGTAACATGTTGGTTCTCTCTACAGAAGATTAATCATAGTTTGAATTAAGTAGGCAGGTATTTATTTCACTGTTACATTTTTTTGATGTAATAAAGTAATTAAAAATTTAAAATGCTTTTTATTCACAGTAATTAGCTCGGTAACATTATGTTAAAACAACCAAAATTACACCAACATCACAATACGAATTTGGTGATATTTGTAAAAAATAAAAAGCTTTGGAGGATTTGAACCTGTTCATTCATAATCACACTAACTATTAAACCGTAGTGCCTACCACTTGCGCAACATCTAACTATTGAAGTATCTTTGAAATAAGCGTATCGTATGCTAGGGCCTGTTTTATTTATCAAAAATCGAATAGATGGCATTAGTCGTCAAGGGTATCAGATTTCTGCTTATTAACCTTATTTGTTCATTCACAATTCAATAGATGGCACTAGTCGCAAAGGATATTACACTTGTATATTTTTATCTTTGGGTTTAAACCACGGATGTTTCTTTAGTTTGCGAAAAATGGCGCTGTTGTAGGGGGTCAGATATCTCATTGGCTGACTGTACGCAGCGCTCGCAGTACTATAGTCGCCACTACGATTTTCGAAGGTTTCCTCAAATTTCTCTCAGATACCATCATCAGACCCTGGTTTCCTTGTTTCCTTAGCCGTGTGGTGTCCGGCAGAGTAGAATAGGACCACTCCAAGTCTTCCCGTGGATGTCGTAGAAGGCGACTTAGGAAATACAAGCTAAACAAAGCTTTTAAACATCTAAGAGACCTCTCCAACCCGTCTGGCCAACGTGGAGAGTGTAGGCCAAGTCCTCTGGCTGCTCTGGCCAAGTATGGCCCTAATAGTACAGTCAGCCAATGAGATATCTGACCCCCTACAACAGCGCCATTTTTCGCAAACTAAAGAAACATCCGTGGTTTAAACCCAAAGATAAAAATATACAAGTGTAATATCCTTTGCGACTAGTGCCATCTATTGAATTGTGAATGAACAAATAAGGTTAATAAGCAGAAATCTGATACCCTTGACGACTAATGCCATCTATTCAATTTTTGATAAATAAAACAAGCCCTAGCATACGATACGCTTATTTCAAAGATACTTCAATAGTTAGATGTGGCGCAAGTGGTAGGCACTACGGTTTAATAGTTAATGTGATTATGAATGAACAGGGTCAAATCCTCCAAAGCTTTTTAGTTTTTTACAAATATCACCAACTTCGTATTGTGATGTTGGTGTAATTTTGGTTGTTTTAACATAATGTTACCGAGCTAATTACTGTGAATAAAAAGCATTTTAAATTTTTAATTACTTTATTACATCAAAAAAATGTAACAGTGAAATAAATACCTGCCTACTTAATTCAAACTATGATTAATCTTCTGTAGAGAGAACCAACATGTTACTTAATATGTAACAATTTACATCTCTCAACTTCTTTTTAATCATAGTATTATATTTTTTTTAATGTGTAGGGTCAAATAGTGCTATGTGAATAACTTTGCTTCGATAATAGTATAAGAATGAATATAAACCTATGGCATTAAATGAATTTTAATATGGGAGAGGGTGACCCCCATTTTGAAGCTTTTGTTCAAGTCTATTTGTCATTTCACTTACCATGTTAGATCAGATCACATATCACTTATGCGCATATTTATTAATTTAGTATAACCTTTTTGTCTAAATTGATTTAAATCAAACTTTACTCGTGTCTCGTGTCCCAGTTAAGCACTATTTGACCCTACAATCTGGGATTTTAATTGGTCACTCAATAACAGTTAGATCACAGAACAATTGTCTTAAATAAAATATATTCTACATTGCAAACTGTTGGAATCACCACATCTCATAAATTTTCCAAGTATTTTTCTTTATTCATCCGGCCGCCGAATTCTACCAGCTCCCCTGGGCCCATTGAAGACATCTGTCCCCAATAACCTGCAAAACAATAATACGATCAGTTACCTATTATTCTACACTGCGTAATACACTAGGTATTAAATATTATTATTATTTGACTTCACTATTTAATGAATATTTTTACCTAATGTTATCCTGCCACTGTTCTCAAAGGCAAATTATTTTGATGGCTATACGCTGGCCATGTCTTCTCCGCAATATTTTTCTGCCATCATCATCAGACTTAAAACTTTTTTCATCAGAATAAAATACGATCTCGTTCTTGTTGAATGTTTCCTCACTGTTTCAATTGAAATATTGTAGTGTATATGTTACGCCAGTTGACTCCGAATCCACAAACGGACGGTGTTTCTCTGTAAGAGATATATTTATCTTAGACATTTATCACAAATCCTATGTTTTACGGAACAAAAAATAGTGTGACAATTAAGTAAGTATATTAAATACTTATAATTTCTACTTACCGCGATACCTAACTCTCTAGATATAGATATTTTAAATACTGTGGTTGTCTTTACAATACAATATTAGCTTTCACAAAATCTGCTATATAAGATGAAATGGGATGCCTAATAACTGGTGGGGTTTTGGATCACTACACAGTAATCGCAGTATCTTATTTGTGACGCGAGTGAACAATATTTTTGATTAGTTGGTATCAGGTATAAATAAATCTGATAGATTACCCTCAATTTATTTGTTAAAGCAATGCGTTGCAGTTGGTGACAATGATGTCATAGCAGTAGAAATAGATAGCCAATTTCGCCCGAGACGTCATATCGTCGGTTGGCGTATTGAGATGAGCGCTAGCTTCTCAAGTCGTGGGTCCATGGTTCGAATCGAACTTTACGTAGGATTGTTTTTGATTCTTTCTTGTTCTTACCATTGATGATTACTTGAATTATTAGCTGAGATTATTAGAAACACAAAATTTGCAACTGAGCAGGTTATCAGAAACAAGTTTATACCAGCAGTTGTCTGTCTACTTGCCAAAAATCACGGTAGGTGGCGCTTCACAGCAAAGTGTGAATTTACGTTTTAAAAGTCAGGGGGTCAGGTATCTGCTTGGCCGACTGTACAGAGAGGGTCGTGCTCCTGTAGTGGAGACTAAAAAAGACCTGATGATGATGATGATGATTGGTGGTCAATAACTATTTTTGGATTAAACTATCATAATTTGGATTAAATACTATCGGAAGATTTTTGGTCCTAATTTTACGTTAAAAAGAGCAATTAATTTTGGTCATCATTTACTATTTTTGGTGATAGAAAAAGATTTTTTGCCATTCAATTTTACTAGACCAGGTGGTTCGTTAAACATAAGCCATATTAATCGCGGCATTTTTAAAAATAATCACAATATTGTGCGCTCTCAACCTACTTTACGTTAGAATCCTCGACTGAAAGAACACTAACGAAGTTATAAGGATACCTCAAACAGAAAGTAAGCACACACGCACGAGTCACTTTATTATTTTGGTGATTTCAGATCGCGGTGGCGGCCTCCAAGCTGCAGATCTTGTTGTCCGACAGAAACTGAGACACATTGCTGTGATAATTGTGATAAGCTTGTGTTGTGAATCTTTTATTACATGTAAGGGTAGCCTAAGGTAATTTAAAACTATAAAAATAAACACAATCTACCTATAAAATGATTTATTCTTAAAATTATTACCTGCATATAAAAATGTACAAATCATAAAATCTTATTATTTTCTATAAACTCGACGCGTCGTCATGTACCACCGCCATGCTAATTTACATTCTTGCTCTGGGCCAATCAGATCCCCTGACACTTGACGTCATAAATGACTTGAACAAGTGATGGTTGGTTCTAATTTAGTCATATATAAAAAATGTTGGTTGATCGCCGTGATGTGCATCTAGCATAAAAATACAATGGGACTTTTTGTTTACAATATATTCTTATCTTTGAAATAAAAAAAAACCTATCTAGATAACTTACTATACATTACAAGCGTTAATAAACTATAGGTACATAATGTTAATAAAATAAAAAAAGACAAAGTAAGTAGGAGCCCATTCATGCTACAAGCAAAAATGAATTTGGCTGGTAGGTCTTCGTTAACCGTCGTCTTCGGCAAATATTTGGCACTTTCTGACTTGAAAAGATGTATAATGAACGCTTAAGGGAAGTGTGCCGGTTGTATTACTCTGTTATTTCATTATTATTATTTTTTTATTTTATTTTATTTGGAGAATTTACAGCCAGAGTAACACTATAATAATTTAATATGTGTATAACTAAATTAGCCAATTACAAATTCTCACTTTTAGATAATAATATAAACATTCAAACCACCATCTACACCAGAAATTCATAAGATGATACAGAAATCAGTATAAATGTTTGACATCAACTTAGACTTTTATGATTTATACAAATAATTTACATAATTTAATTTAAAAAAAGAAAACAAAATTAACATTATATGGTTTGCAAATTTTTAGGAAGGGAGTTGGGAATTGAAGAAATTATTTTCTATTAATCGCCTTACATGATGAGGTTTAGTATTAAAAATGTCTACGCCATCGTTCTCTGAACAAAATTTTTACATGCCTTCATACTTCTATAAAAGAAAGAATTCTGCCTGTAATTTGTTCTAGCAGGTGGTAACATAAATATATTATTATGCCTGAGAGAAGTATTCGGGATCTTAAAATTTATTTTACTTAAAAGTTCTGGACTGTTTACATTACCCCTTATAATTTTAACAAGATACATAATAACAGCAGCATTTCTTCTAATATGTAATGGTAGAAAATGATACCTGCGGCACCTATTTTCGTAACTGAGATCATTGCACTTGCTAATGTATTGAAGGAATTTTAAAAATCTTTTCTGAATAGCTTCGATACGAGAGACGTAAATATTATAACAGGGATTCCACACAGTGGAAGTGTAATCTAGAATGCTACGCACGTAGGAACAGTAAAGCACTTTGATTGGTTTCAGTGTCTTAAAATTAGCTGTTCCATAAAGAATGTATTTGTCATTGCGCGAACGCCGATATATTCGTATACCCACATAATTTGTATAAAATTGTAGCACAGAGCGGCGAGGCGGCGGCGCCTGCGCGCTGGCAGGCAAGGCAGGTATCGTTCATGGACGAACGAGACAGTCGTTGTAAATCTCGCTGAGAGACAGGCGTGTCGCGCGGTGTGGGCTGTCGCGTCCGCCATTATCGTACTTTCCGGTTCGATTGCGTCATGGTGACGGAACGATAATTACCCGATATAATTTATAGCCCGTTTAGAACGGAAGTGATTTGAACTGAAATCAAAATAGATTGTTGTTTGTGACTGTGTGGATGGCCTGCGCAGTTCTCCGAAATTCTCACTGACGCGATGATCGTATCACGTGTTACGTTTGGTTTGTCTGTTCACCAATGCGGCCGGGATGAAATATTCAGTGATTATCGTTAGTTAAATGCCTTTGTTTGAGTTGACCTATTGTTTGTGAGGAGTGGTGCCAAAGATTAAGTACAATATGTATGTGTAAAATCAGTGTAATTGTCAATTGTTTGACAACCGCGTGGGCGCGGCGTGGGGTTGTGTCGGGACCCATAAATTTGACTATTAAATCACATAGCGTTTGTGGAGTGTTAACTATCGTCATATTCGTTTGGGGTGTATTGAACTCAGGGGGGCTTAGGGACCCAATCTGTTCACTCCTATCTTGAGACCGTGGAAAAGGTCCAAGGCCTCACCCACCTCGAAGGAAGCTTCGGGATCCTGCCGAACGAGGTCGTTCGAAGAAGATATAAATTGTAAGTTAGTTCAATATATTTTAGGTTAGATTGTAATTAGGTTAGTAGGCACCTAGACCTTATCTAGGGTGGTAGCAGAGCTGCGTAATTTGTTTGTATGTATGTTTGTTTGTCCCATTGCCGGGGTAACAGTGTTCCGGGCTGACCCCCCGCGCAGGGTAACGTAGTTTTAGTCAACATTAGCAGTAGACCTCATTATAAAACCTAGTGCCCTAGACGCCTTTTTGACTATTTCATCAATGTGATAGTCGTACAGTATAGTTTAGCATCTTGATACAGACCAAGGTCCCGAGTATTTTTTACTTTTTTAATTGATTGTGAATTTAATTTGTAATTGAATAATATCGGGTACAGTTTTTATCGTAAATGATATAACAGAGCATTTAGATATATTTAGATCAAGTTTATTATTTGCACAATAACTAACAAATCTGTTCAGATCTTCCTGAAGCAGATGACAATCATTAGGTTTAGTAATCGATTTAAAAATTTTAGCGTCATCCGCTTTTATTTTTCATTTTCATTATTAGACAAACTATTACAGTTTTCATGTTAGTAGTTAGACACTGAGTCGGCAAGATAAATCGGAGATTGCAAGACCTGAATGGTGAGTCAATAGTCTAAACATAATATATAGTGTATGTATACTACACGGCTGTGTCCGTGAGGTCGAGCGCCAGCTGCTGCAGCGCCAGCGTGAGGTGCGGGCCCAGCAGCCGGCGCGCGGTCTGTCCGCGCGGGCGGAAGCCGGCGGCGCGCAGGCAGGCCGCGCCCGCCGCCTGCAGCTCGCTGGCGGCCGCGTGCAGCGCCCCCCGCCCCGCGGCCCGCGCCCAGCCGCGCGCCGCCCGCACCAGCGCGAGCCCCGCGCCGCGCCGCCGCCACCTGACACCGACGGTCGGCGCGATCAATAATAAGCATAATCGAGACGGCTCTCCTATTTCCATCGCCACTCCCCTGACATTCATGGAAAGCGGCCAGACGAAACTTATTGTATATTACCAAAACCGAAGGACCCATTTAACACTTTGGTTGTCTCTTCTGTCACATGTCTAACGTTTTTAGCTTATAAAATACTTCTCTTTTTTATCTCATATTCTCCTTCTTCTATATCTTGTGCAGTGTGCGTAGTGTCTATTGTATAAATAAACTTTGTAAATAGTGTGCACCTTTCATTTTGTTCGGTAAGGACTATGGGGAGGACCCCGGACTTGCCACTGCTAAAATTAGTTTGTTCCCACTAAGTCACACGGCGATGAGTAACACTGCTACTCAATGGGGAAAAAATCCCGTTTTGTAACAGTGACTACGTTACTTTCAGTCAAAATTAAATAAAACTATGTGTAGTGACAAACAATAAAAGAACATATATTTTGTAATAATAAAACAAATAGTACAATAATTCCGAGAGCGGAATTTTATTACAATTTTATTCTTCGTACCGTTTGTTAGTGGCCAGTGTTATAATTTGGTTGGAAGCTTTTTACATTTCACAAATCTTTACAATGTTACACATTGCAACACATTGCAACTGGACAGGTCCTAAATACGTACTTGAATGAAACTTCCAAGGCGAATGTACTGTATATATTTCTTGTTGATTTTTTGGATTGCTAACCTAGAGTAATACGAAACACCTTAATGTTTTCACAAAAACTCTCATAGCGCGTTTTAACTTACTACTAGAGCCATCTATTAATTACAGAGGTGAACACACAGAATTATTTGAATATTTGATTTTAGAAGACGACACATAACAATACAAAAGAGGTGTAAACATACCGCCCGCCATGGACAACTATGTCCATTACGACAAAAACAATATTTATAACACATCTTACGAGTATACAACGATAGCGGCAGGCAGGTTGTGAATGCTTCTCTTATTTAGCAGCGGACTGTAACGCTTGGTGATTAAAACATATTAGAGTAACATAAGAATAAACTTAGAAGCATGTCAAATCATCTTATCTCTTTTATACTTGTAACATAATAGGTACAAGACTTTCAGCCACAGTAGTGTGTTATACCTTTATATTAATAAAAACACAACTTTTTACAATTTTTCTTATGTTAATCTTACACCACGTGTAACTTTGTCCAAATTTTCGCGTTTATCGGTTCCAATGTAACTACTATTTAAAATTGTCCTGGTGTAAGATTTGGGTTGAAGAACAGAACAAGGTTAAAGAAATTTAGCACAATGAGCATGCAAACTAACAGCAGTATGATGATGCTCTACTTGGGTGTGCTGAATGTGGCCAGATATGATCCACCCAATTTTAGTTTTTTGTGCTACTACCGATTTAGGTGAACCTCTTATCAGACCTTCTTGTAAGATCTGCCCATAAACTTCTGCACCCAATAGCAAATCTATTTTATTGGGTACATTGAAAGAAGGATCAGCAAGTTTTAATGTTGAAAACTCCTTGGACAATGGTACCGTGATTGTTTTTTCCGGCAGACAGGTGGTTAGCTTCTTTAAAACATGAGCCTTGACGTTGACAACAAAGTTGGGGTCGTGAAGCGACTGAATCTTGAAATACACGACAGACTTGGATGCCAATGCCTGATCGCTACCCAGCCCTGATATTTCACTCTTGTTTGAATATTTTTTTATACCAAGAAGCTGTACCGCCGACTCGGTTATACTTGAGACCTGCGACCCCTGATCCAGTAATGATCGGAGGGTGATGTTAGTACCTGTCCTAGATGATACATTGACTAATGCTGTGGGCAATAGCACTTGGTTATGATATTTTGCAACATATGCTACAGCATTCCCAGATTCGCCTCGACTACCTCCAGTCGATTGATTTCTAGTTCCCAAGTTGTCGACTGGGTGGAGTACATTTTTAGGATGTAGTAAAGAGTGGTGACGTCTCGTGCAAATTCTGCAACGAGTGGTTTTGCGACAATAATACGCGGAGTGGTTGTGACCTAAACAATTAAAGCAGAGGCTATTTGATTGGACAAAATTACGGCGTGCGTCTATGTCTTTTTTAGCAAATTTTTTACAATTGAACAATCGATGAGGTTCTGAACAAAAATCGCATTGGAATGAAGTAGACACATGGAGTGACTTTGGATTGGAAGTATAAGGTTGTTTATTAATTTTGACATCAAGGAATTCTAACGATCTGAATCTAGTTTCAAGAAATTCTTTAAATTGATCTAAAGTGGGCAGGTCATCACAAATTTCACTAACCTTAACCTCCCATAGTTTTCGACTTTCTATATCTAATTTTAAACAAATAATATAAATGACCATTAAATCCCAAGATTGAACGTTAACTCCAATGTTTTTCAAAGCACTCAAACACTCAGTAGTAGTGTCTAACAGTTCCCTAATTGCATGAGCTGATTCAGATGTCAAATTCTTATGGCTTAAAAATCGTTTAAGTATACAATTGGCCAAAAAACGCTTGTTCTCATATCGTTTTTGTAAAAACTCCCAACATTTCTTATAATTATTTTGAGTTATAGGAACATGTCTCAACAACTGTTCGGGTTCACCTTCAAGCAGACCTTTTAAATAATGAAGACGCTGAACATCGTCCAGCGACTTATTATTGTGAATTAGTGACTGAAATAGGTCTCTGAAAGTAAGCCAATCAGTGTAAAGGCCTGAAAAGACAGGTATTGAAAGCTTAGGAAGCTTTATGGGACAGGATTCAGATTGGTTTACAGTTTTTACCTGTATGTCAGACTTGATGTTTAATGCTCGCAAAGCTTCCATAAGTTCACTTTTGTACACAAGATAAGTCTCCTCTGCTACATCATAGAAGTCTGATGTAGAGTAAGCGGACTTTTGAAGTTCCACATAAGATGTTTCTTCAACGATAGTTGTATGAGTGTCGGTGAATTGTGACCATAGTTTCTCTAAATTCTCTAGTCTTGCCTCAATATAGGATATAGTAATGCTTTCCTTTGAATACTTTTTGAAATTCCCTCTAGCTTTTAATATTTTAGACTTAATATCTTCTTGCTTATTGAATAAAGACTCCATTTTAAATTAGATACCGACTCTCAAACAAAAACACACAAAAAATAAACAATTACAGAAAGTTCAAGAATCCACTGAAAGACGCACAAAAAAAATTATAATTGTGAAACTCGGTTAAAATTTACAAGTCCAGTGAAGTTGATCATAAATTTTCTAAGTGTCGGGCGTATGCAATGTCCAGCAAAATTTACAAGTCCGGTGAAACTGATGTGAATTTTTCTAAGTGTTTAAGACACTAAACACTTGTGATTTTCCGGGCACGAATTACCCGTACTGGCACGGTTTCTTAAAAAAATGTATCTTTTTCCTGATAAATAACAATGTTACTCATTGACACTCTGTATTCCTATTCAGTAATACTTAAATAATATCTCGTAACGAAGGTATTCATAGTTATAGATCATTAAAAATTGTATAAAAACCGCTCACAATTTTTTTAAATTATTAAATTCTACGCTAATTTGTTACATGTTATTTTTACATTATTACTTACTAGCTTTCGCCCGCGGCTCCGCCCGCGTCAATGTCGATCCCTCGGAAATAGTACTTTTTCCCGGGATAAAAGCCTATGTCCTTCTCCGTACTCCAGAGAACTTGTATGCAAAATTTCATGATAATCGGTTCCGTAGTTACGGCGTGAAAGCGTAACAAACAAACAAACAAATCAACAAACAAACTCACTTTCGCATTTGTAATATTAGTAAGGATAAATAAAAAAAACATTGGAAATTCTTAGAACGTTTCTTAATTACTGTTACTTAACTGGAATATAGATTGCAACTATCTGTATTACTGTTACTCATTGGGAAAAAAGATAGTTGCAATCTGTAACACTGCTACACAACGGGATTTTCCCCATTGAGTAGCAGTGCTACTCATCGCATTGTGACTCAATGGGAACAAACTCTAAAATTGTGAACTCCACTGCATGTCAAATGAATAATTGTTTTTTATTATTTCTAATACAAGCAGTTAACTTGTTTGATATACCATCATGGAAGACTCAAAAAACAACCATCCATTATAAAATATACAAATATTACTATTATAATATGCAACTATGACACTCACTCTGTATGTACGGAGAAGGCATGCAGCCAGCCCGCTGTCTCGGGCCCCCAGAACTCTGACACACTCACGGTGCCCACCACCTGCAACCCCGCAAGTAATACTAATACCACTCAAATATAAGATGGGTAAATCACACAGATTGAGCTAGCCGCAACGAAAGTTCGAAACTTTGTTATAATATAGTAACTCAACAATGCTATATTTTGTAACAAATGCAAATACTAAAGAGAGCAAGGTTTACGAGTATATGTATGTTTTACTGCTTCATACCAGTATCTATATTGCACCCGTGCGAAGCCGGTTTCGCTAGTACTATATAAAATACTTCAACATTCACATAATCCGAAGTGAATAAAAAAATGGTTGTCTATAAAGTCGGTTTACGATAGTTTTCGTGATAACGGTGAAAGAGAGAGCTAGATGCGTCTTAAGCCGAACACTTAAGCAGAGCGTGCCTCTCTATCGCTTGTTCCGCGCTCTCGCTTGCACACGGAACGTGACATTTTTCATGCGAGCAGCCGTCATTCATCGATTAAAAGAATATCCATGTAGGAAACCTTTAAACAATCAGGGAATAAATATAAATTGGAGTTAAGGCACGCATTACTAAATAGTTTGGCAGCCAGTGACTGTCAGCACCTGCGTGTGCACCGGCCAGCTGTGCCCCCCGTGCCCCCCGCCCCCCTCGTGCCCCCCGTCCCCCCCGTCCCCCTCTGCCCGCACGGTCGGCCGCGCCGCGCGCGCGTCCGCCAGCAGCGGCCCGCGCAGCTCCGCCACGAACCCCACCAGCTCCTTCCTCATCTCCTGCGCACACAAACGAACAACATACTATTGTATAATATTACTATTTTCTTTCACAGTTGTTGGAAAAGTTCAACATTCTGATGCCCACTTTTTTATCCAAAAAAGAAAATGTTGCAGGCAACAAGCTATAAAGCTAAAACCCGTCTACTGGAATTAAATATATAACTAAATAAATATTTGTGGACGAGTCACACAGATTATAAAATAAGTTCGAGGCTTGTTAATATCAAGACCCAGGTTGCAGTAGTATATAGGCAGCGGTGATCGTTTACCATCAGGTGACCCGTTTGCTTGTTTCCCGCCTTGTAATATGTCGTAAAAAAATCTGAAAAATATCATTTTCCATCTTGACCTGATTGGATACGATATATGTAATATAGTCAGCAGTTTTTGACATAAAGCAAATTTAATTTTCAATAATACAAACACTATGAAAGATAAATAATTTTTGCTGGCGAAAAGTGATAGTGGTATTTTTGCTAGGTGTAGGTAATCGGTATGTTAAGTAGATATCGTACTTTATGTAGTTTATTATTTATGCTTGCTACCACGGAACCCTTCATGGGCGAGTCCAACTCGCATTTGGTCTGATTTTTTCTCAAATGGGCAGTTAGATCTGAGAAGAAAATTTATGACTTTGTAACCTTTGTATCATAGTTTTTGGGTCGGCAAGGTAATTATTTAGTATAAATGCTGGTGACGGCGGCACCTGCACGTGTTTGTCGGCGAGCGCGGCGTGCGCGGCGAGCACGGCCGCGGCCACCCCGGCCGCCAGCGCCGGCGGCAGCAGCAGCAGCGCGGCCGGCGACACGCCGCAGAAGATGAACAGCACCGCGCCCAGCAGCACGCCCGCCTGCAGGGTCAGCTGAAACCACCCATTCATGCGGGCTCTGTTTAATGTGCTGTAGCAAATTTGGAAAATTGGATCTGTACTGTGATTGTGGTGCACATTTTGTCCGATATCAATTTTAGGGTCCGTACCCAAAGGGTAAAAACGGGACCCTATGCATATGGCTACTCTGTCTGTCTGTCTGTCCCTCTATCACAATGCTGTATCTCATGAACCTTTATAAATAGACAGTTGAAAGTTTCACAAATAATGTATTTATGATGCTGCTATAACAACAATTACTAAAAACAGAATAAAATAAATATTTAAGGGGACCCCCTTAAATATTTATTTTATTCTGTTTTTAGTATAGTATAAATATTCACAGAATATTTAACTTTACATTCACTTTAAAATAAATAATTAAAATAAAATTAATATTTTTTGCTGTTATTATAGATAAACATTTTATTTGTCCGATTCGCCAACTCCAAATCCAACGAATAAAACATGACTAAAACCATTATTCTATAATGCACAAAGTTTTTGTTCAAAAACCCTTTAGTAGGCTGGCAACCAGAATTTTGTGGCAGAAAGGATCAGAAGGAATGTCAGGCATAAAGAGGGGTATCACCAACCAGGAGTGAGGACCCGAACTACCAGATAATTCATACTAAATCAACTACATAATAAATAAACTTGCCCATGGAGAGCTGTTAGATTTCTTTGGTTATATTGTAATCTAATGAGCAAGCGACACAACTTAAAGAGCAGAAGTAGCAAATATTAGGATCATTTACTTAATTATTAAGAAGCTTCTTTTGTGTTGGGTATGTGAAGGAGTAAAATCATAAATACTTGCTTTTAGTAATACCATTTTAATATCAAGACAACTTCAAGGCTTGACAATGTGTCATCTGTTGATATGTCCGTACAACATAAACATACTTAACAAATTGAAAATTGTTCTTCAAGCAAGCACTTAGTTACATGAACAAAAAACAAGTACATGCAAACCTTAAAACTTCAATTGATCAAACAAAGCACTATGATAGCAAAGCTGGATCCACTCTTGGTGGCAGTTCAATAGTACCTCACATTATTGTAAAATGTTGAAGCTAAATATATACAAGTAGCTCAGTGAGATATAGACCTTGCGAGTCTATCTTTGGATAGCTTAAAACTGAATTAAGTTTACTATGCACCTTAAAACAAAAAGTTAAGACTTTTGTTACTATAGCATTGTCTTGTTTACCTATTATTGTAATTATGAGAAAAAATTCTTCCACTACTACTTACTTTTAAGTTATTAGCAGACTGGATTTATATTTCATTTCCTTTCTGACTAACACCGTAGGTGAAGAGAGGGATAGCCCTCTCTGCTGAGCATAGGCTCAGCGTTGGGCGAAACTATGATGATACTTTTCTCTGCATTTTTTCTATCTAAATAGCCAAATGAAAGTAAAAACCAAGTTTAAGACTTCCAAATACTGTTAGACAATAAATGTCAATAACTCTCTCTAACCACTTTCGAAATGCGACCTATAGTGGAGAATAACCAGACAGCAGAACATACGAACGATTTTTGGCCCAAGCTAAAAAGATTAACTCTGACTCGGAAAGGTTATATACTGCCCAGTTTATGAAGTATTGAAGTATTGTTTAATAAACGAAATATCGACGTGGTCAGGTTGTCTTACCTCTTGGAAGAAGAACAAGAAGAAAGCGTCACGCTGGTAGCCAGCGAAGCTGTTCCTCACGAGCGCGGCACGGGCGGCCTCGTCCTCGGCGCGCGCCTTACGAATTACTATTTCACACAACATTATTGTTGGTTGATTATTTGTCAATCATAATATGTACTCTTCCAAATATTTATAAATTAAATAAATACACAAACGACATTATTTACTAAACAAAACAAGTCAAAACTTTGTTACTGTCAGTGTCAGTCATCTGACGAGTGTCAATGTCAAACTCGCTATGTTTTATTTTTTTCTGATGAAAATCGTACTATGCCATGCTTTGCCCTACGGTGCGTTATTGGTGAGTAACGACAGCACGGACCCTAGTACTCCAAGAGTCGTTCTCGCCCCCGACGCGTCTTCATCGTTTGGGGTGGAGGACTCGCAGGAATCTCGGCTTTGGTTACCCAAGTAGCACAGTCTTGGAGGTTTAAAACAAATCTGTGTATTGACAGTCTATTCATGACATCTATTTAGTAAGCGGTTCTATAACGTCCTTGATTCATGATTAATCTATAGATAAGGGCATAGATTTTTTTAAAAAAGCAGATAGGCGCTTCTAAAGATGGTTTAATAAAGAAAATGTATATCCTTAGAGAGTTTTTTCATATGTAGGATTAATTTAAGAGTATTTGTTCTATAACACACCTATTATAAGAACGTTTATAGTTATATATATTGTTTTTAGTTAAATTGCTCTACATATCAAGTTAATAAAACCAATCAAGTAAATAAAGCTACCTAACTTTGTGAAGGCTCGGCCGTCCCGACGCTCAAGCCGAGTTCCACATATAAAGATGGTAGGGAGAGCACAAGACGAACACACAGAACACAGCTAATAACTTTATTATAATCTTTGCTTTTACAACTTCAATAAATAATTATCAGAGACTTATGCTCCAGGATATGGTAGTAGACTCAATGAGTGATAGACTGAAAGATGTTAACCGATTGAAAGGTGGTAGCAGACTGAAGAATGATCGAAGAAAGAGTGATGAGAGAGAGAGAAAGTAATCTAAAAATGGAATGAAATTTGAATTAAAAATGAAATTTGAATTAAAATAAGGAATGAAAAATGGACAGGATGTGAGAAATGAGGTTGGATGAGATGCAGCATGCAGGTGGCATGCTGCAACGTTACAATACCGGGGGGGCCGGCCGGGTAGGGCCGGGGTAAAAAAAAAATTTTTTTTTTTGGAAATTATAAAATAAAAATTAATTAAATAATAAATAAAAATAATGATAAATGTGTGATAAATTTAGGTGTAAGAATGGAAATGTATAATGAGTATTTATACAAAAACAGTTTCTCCTTTCATTCATCAATCAATTATTCTCCAAACATTCATCTTCTGACATTGTCTATAAGTCTTTAAGACATAAAACGCATACAAATTTTTTGAGAAAATAAATTAATATAAAAAATATTTTATCAAGAAACCGTTTTCGATCAGTATAGGCTTATTTTTTTAGTTACCAACCGTTAACTCGATGTAAGCATTAGGCTTATTTAACATGTTACTACGACCGCACGATGATATTATTTACAAGTTTTTTAAATGTATTCGCGTATTATCGCGTACACGATATAGAGAGAGCACGTATTTATGCTAATTAAGATATACGATCAAGGCTTATTTAGAGTGTGATCAACCGCACTTAAGGATATACGATCAAGGCTTATTTAAAGTGTGATCAACCGCACTTAAGGATATACGAAAAATAATTGCAGGTCAACATATGACTGCAAAGAATAAAGAGTGAAGAAGATAAAATAGGTAAGTTATAAGAAAAGATGATCAAAGTTGGAGTTGACGTCCGTCAATAAGTAATGGAACCAAAAAAAAATAATGGAGGTGAATAAAAGAAATTGAGACTATAAAGTGGTAATAAAGTATTATATTATCAAATAAGAAGGTAAAAGAAGAAGTTTTTGAAAGTAAAATAAAAAAAATAATAAAGAAGGGATATTTACAAGGAATGATATAAGATGTTTTATTTTAAAACATCAAAAGAAAGTTAAGTTTTTAATTTGGGAATTGGTTTGATATCTTTAATGTGCCAACGACCTAAATCTTTATTGTTTAAATCAATAAGGTCGTATATTAAAGGAGAGACTTTATTTGCAATGGAACATTTAATAAATTTTGGTGCAAATTTAGCACAAAAGTGTTTGCTTGAAGAACTAATAGGATAATTGCGTTTCCAAACAATATCACCTTTATTAAATTCAATATGTTGGTGATGTTTGATATAATATTACTATTATGTGCTTTAAATAAGCGTAATTGTACTTCTGAGAATATTGGGATCAAATTTCCAATATTTTCAGCATAAATATCTCTAGGACTGAAAATCATGTCACTAGATGTATCTTTGTTTGAAAAAATAGAGCCACAAGAAGCAAGTTCTCTTCCGAAAACTAAAAATGCAGGTGTAAACTTAGTTACGTCGTTTACAGCTGTATTCATTGCAAACTGTATTTTGTTTA
The DNA here is from genome assembly GCA_947532085.1 of Elegia similella. Classification (NCBI taxonomy): domain Eukaryota; kingdom Metazoa; phylum Arthropoda; class Insecta; order Lepidoptera; family Pyralidae; genus Elegia; species Elegia similella. The sequence continues at coordinate 19,801,234 of OX383947.1, forward strand.
AGTGTCTATCCCAAGTACGATGATCATCATCAACGAAGGAAGCTATTGCTGTAATTATGGTTCTATTATAGCGTTCAACAGTATTTACTTGAGGACAATAACGTGGTGTATAATGTACTTTAGGTATTTTAAAGAAATTAAATAAATCTGTAAGTTCTGTGCTTATCATTTGAGGACCGTTATCTAAGATTATAGTTTCAGGTATACCGTAGTTCATGAAAACTAAATTTTCAAGGATATGTTTTATAATTGCTGAAGTAGCTCGTTTAATTGGGAAAAGTAAACAATATTTTGAAAAACAGCAAGTTATTACTAAAATAAATCTGTTAAGTTTACAAGTTATTGGTAAAGGTCCTATCAAATCCATTGATCAACCTTGAAATGGACGTGAACAACTTTTAGGTTTTCCCATGAGTCCTATTGTATTTTGATTTTGATGTTTATAAGCTAGACATGTATCACATTTAGAAATAAATGATGCTATGTCTTTATACATTCCAGGCCAGAAGTAATTATTTTTTACGCGGTGGTATGTTTTAAAAGTGCCAAAGTGAGCTGAGGTAGGGTTAGAATGATTTTCTATTATAATTGATTCTCTAAATTCAGATGGGATTACTAATTTCCAACTGAATTCTGAATGTAAAGGTGTATTAGAGCGTGCATATTTAAAAAGTTTGCCGTCTTTAATTAAATAATCAGGAGTAGATGTAGGGTTAGTTTTACATTTATTAAAAATTGAGTTATACCATTCATCTTTAGTTTGGGAAGAAAAATTAATAATATTTATTTGTTTTATACGAGACAACGTGTCTGGAACAACATGTTCAGAGCCACGTTTATGTTTAATATCAAAATTAAACATCGATAGACGAATACTCCAACGAGCAAGTCTACCGGTAGGGTTGTCAAGGTGTAAAAACCATTGTAAAGCAGAATGATCAGTGTAAATTGTGAACTTTTGGCCATTATCTAGGTAACAACGCCAATATTCTAAAGCTGTTATTACACTGAGAAGTTCGCGTTCTGTAATGGAATAATTTCTTTGGGGGCCTGTAAGTGATTTGCTCATATAAGCTATAGGTTTTTCGATGCCATCGTAATCTTGAGTGAGCATTGCACCAATACCATACGATGAAGCATCACAATGAACTGCGAATGGTTTTGTAAAATCTGGACAAGCAAGAATGGGAGTACTGACAAGTGCTTGTTTTATAGCATTAAAAGCATTTTCAGCTTCAGAAGTCCATTTAAAAGGGGGAGCTTTTTTACTGGTTGAAGTAAGTTTGGTAAGAGGAGCAGCAAGTGTGCTAAGATTAGGAACGAAGCGTCGGTACCAGCTTGCGGTGCCGAGGAACCTTTTAACTTCCCTAGCTGATTTAGGAGGCTGGATATCAAGTATAGCTTGGACTTTTTTAGTATCCGTATGAAGACCTTGTTCGTCTATAACGTAACCAAGATATCTTAATTAATTACGGAAGAATGAGCATTTAGGAAAGTTAACCGTTATGTTTGCTTGTGTTAACTTTTTATTAATTTTATTGAGGAGTTCGACATGTTTATCAAAAGTTGCTGTAGCAACGATAATGTCATCTAAATAACAGAAAACAGAGTTATCTAACATAACATCAGATAAGAGATTATCTATAAATCTCTGTTGTGTAGCTGGGGCGTTAGTTAAACCGAAGGGCATAACTTTAAATTGAAACATTCCTTTATTTGGGACGTAAAAAGATGATTTAGGGCGATCTTCTTTTCTTAAAGGAATCTCCCAAAAAGCTTTTGCTATGTCAATGGAAGATAAATATTTAGCATCTTTTAAATTATCAAGTATATCTGATATTAAAGGTAATTTGTATGCATCTTTTTTAGTTATATCATTTAATTTACGACTATCAATACAAAATCGCCAAGTGCCATCTTTTTTTGGTGTTATAATTACAGGGTTAAGCCATGGGCTTTCGCAAGGTTCGATAACATCTAGCTTTAGCATCTCGTCAACTTCTTTTTTTAATGCTTGTTGTTTTTCAGGCGATAAACGATAACAGCGTTGACGAATAGGAGCATGATCTCCTGTATCAATATGATGCTCAGCTAGATGTGTCTTTCCTAAGGGTTTAATTTCAGTTGAAATATTTTTAAATTGGTTTATTATAGCATCAGCGGTGATCCGTTGTGTTTCGGTTAATGTTTGATAAGTATTTAAATGTGAAATTGAGTCGTTTATCAAGAAAGATGTATTACTGTTATTTTTAAAAAAAGTAACGCGTTTAAGTAAGTTTGGAGCAAGGTTAAAAGTTTTCCAAAAATTAATACCCAATATAAAAGGTTCGGTAATCTCAGGTATTACGTGAGCAGTTATTAAAGAAAAAATATTATTATAAATAGTTGGTAGAGAAATAGTACCAATAGATGATATTGATTGGCCATTTGCCACGGAACCACGAATTGTTTGATTTTTATTTATATTGAAACCATGTTTTAATAAAATTAAATGCGAATTATTACCAAGAATAGTTATGGCACTACCACTGTCTAATAATCCGTTTAAATAAAGGTCATTTACCTTAATTTGTAAATAAGGACGTTCTAAGTCTGATTTATTTTCAAAGAGAAGAGTACTAACTTTATAAGAGGTAAAGAAAGTTTTTAACCAATTATTCCAATCCTGTTTATCGAAATTTAATTTATTTTTGTCTTTAATATTATTTATATCTTTAGTAAACTCCTCCCTAATTAGTTTTTTGAATTATGTTTTTGACAGTTAGGACAATTTGTAAAAATAAAATCTTTTTTACCACAGCGGAAGCAAACTCTTTGCTTATTTGTACAATCTTTAAGCAAATGTGAATTATTTCTACAACGAGGACAGTTAAAAGTTGTTTGTTTATTTATATTTATTGGATTAATCGAGTTATATGATTGATTATTATAAGGAAAATCAGGAATAGAAGGTAAGCTATTAGCAGAAGTTGAAGGTTGAGAAGTATTATAAGAAGGTTGATTAGTATTAATTTGTAATAATCTTTCCGTAAATTTACACGCTTCGGCAAGTGTCGATAATGATGTAAGATCATTAGGAGAAAGTCTTAAACTGTATTCAGGTTGTAAATTTCGAACTATTGTATTAATTTGTTCTTTTTCAGATAAAGGTTCATTTAGTTTGTTAAATAGAGTTATCATTGATGAAAAATAAATAATTGATCGTTCATTTTTGTTTTGTTTTCTATTATCTATAAGTATTTTAATTTTATAATCATAATCCGTTATTTCAAAGTCTTTTAAGAAAGATATTTTAAAAGAAGTCCAATCAGTAATAACATTCGTTTTAGTTCGGAACCAGTCAAGAGCTGATCCTTTCAAAATATCATATAAGTGATGATATAAAGATTTTTCAGAAATATTTCTGGCTTTAGAAAATTCCTCTAATTTTTGAATGAAATCTTGAGGACATTCATTCCCTTTAAAAGAAAATCTTTTAAAATCATTACTAGTTTTATTAGTTAGTTCTGAAAGTTTGTCTGTTAGAGAATTGAAAAAGGTTTGGGGTTGTAGGTTTAAAAGGGAATCTGTTGAATGGTAAGTTGAGGTAGAACTTATATTATTTTCTAAAGTATAAAACGCGTGAGACATGGAGCGGTCACTGACGATCAGGATTTTATAATAAAACAAAGCAGCTGGCGCATAACAATGCGCATTTTAATCCACTAGGGACAATATCAACACAATGCATAACAATATGAAGCTACGCTTATGTTGGTCGGTCGGCTGCTCAGCAAGAAGTGTGGCTTTCTCTAGGCGGTGAACGCAACGACGGTATGGCGGGCAGGGTGGGGTGAGCTGTGACGTCACGCCAGCATGGCAGTTTGGTTTGGTTGCGTTACAATCGGCCATCCTGCAACAATTGCTCCCGCAATGAGAGCAAGACATCTGGTTAATAAATTATTCTAAGTTCTTGGCTTGGACCGTTGGTAAACAAGTTCTTGGCTTGGACTCGTGGTAGACAAGATCTAGGCTTGGACTCGTGGCAGACAAGATCTAGGCTTGGACTCGTGGCAGACAAGATCTAGGCTTGGACTCGTGGCAGACAAGATCTAGGCTTGGACTCGTGGCAGACAAGATCTAGGCTTGGACTCGTGTTAGACAAGTTCCAGGCTTCGACTCGTCGTAAACAAGTTCCAAGCTTCGACTCGTCGTAGACAAATACCAGGCTTTGACTCGTCGTAGACAAATTCCAGGCTTTGACTCGTCGTAGACAAATTCCAGGCTTTGACTAGTCATAGACAAATTCCAGGCTTCGACTCGTAAACAAGTTCCAGGTCTCTGAGTGTTAGCTTATTAGGTCCATGGCATGGCTCGAGCCCCTGGCTTGGCTTGGGCTCTTGGCTTGGCTGGGCCCCTGGCTTGGCTTGGGTCCCTGGCTTGGCTTGGACCCTGGCATGGCTTGGGCCCCTGGCTTGGCTTGGACCCTGGCATGGCTTGGACCCCTGCTTGACTTGGGCCATTGGCTCGCATTAAACATTGGCGTGTCTAGGGCAAATGACCAGGCATCTTCTAGATTCATCATATCATTATTTGCAATGTACGAATGAATATATTGATTAGCACACTCAAAATGTTCCCTTTTCAAGACTGTATAGTAATAGGACCAACTAGCACAGTAACCTTAATACAGAACTACAAGTCGATCAACACTAATAAAGTTACTATCAAATATGAACTGCATAATATCAAGATGAACTGCAAGTCTTTCAATAAATACTGTCCGACTTATAGCAGCATTATGAAAGAGGCTTCATCTTAAAATTTACTCCGTTGATATTTCTAAACTATGATTTATGGAATAAAAAATTCAAAATAAACTAGCTTCACTTCAGATGCAACGACACCTAGCTATACTATATAATTCACGAGTAGAATGAAGTATATCGGCCTGCTATAATATCACAGGGATATGACAAGAGCAATCTTGAAATGAACACACTCCCAAAAATATTAAAGAGCACCTTTATTACCTAAAAATGGCACATGGTCAGTGGAAAAGATTGAAAAGGAAGGGCTGGCCTACAATGAACTTTTTAACCTTTTCTAAAGGAATTGAAAACCCAGTGCATTACTAGAGTTTTATCAGATTTGTCAGAAAAAGAACCAGAGAAGTTCCACTACCAAGGCAGTTATAGGAGTAATAAAGCTTTACACAAAATAACAGTTACGTTTGACTTTACATTTTAAAAGATAATTATAGGCGCTTCCCAAGACTTCTGCTCATAAAGTGCACCTCCGCCAAAATATGTTCACGGTATGTACAAATAAGATCAACCACAAAAATAAGCAAGGCACCATCAACAAGAACTAGGCAGGAAATCGGTCAGGTTAGGAGTAACCAATAGGAATTAGTCACGTGACTTGCTGCGCTGGGCACCACTGATAAAACTAGCTATGCGACAGAATAAACATCGGCAACAAAAGCGAACTTCATTATTAATCATCATCATCAGGTCTTTTCAGTCTCCACTGCAGGAGCATGACCCTCTCTGTACTACCGGAGCCACACATAATTAATATCTACGGCTAAAACAATTATCATGAGTGACTGAGAATTCGCCAAGTTAGGTTATTTATTAGTTCTCGAAAATAATTTGAAATAAGCGCGTTTTAACATTCTCAATATTTTAATTTAAATTTCGAAGGGTATTATAATAATACCAGCAGAAGCGCTTATTGCCTTATAAAGAACAAAATTGTGACACCAAAATTAACGTAGTAAGTAATCATTAGCAATACGACTAATCTGGTTAATAATCAACATGTGATAGTATTTAGGCAACTAACAAAATCTACATATTCGACAAGAGATTGTCAAAAAAAGGAAAAGCTAGGAATACGGTAATACTGAAATAAGGTATATGAGCCAATAGGGCGAGTCACAAACATTAATCTAGGTACTACTACCGACAAGCATTAGCTGAGAAATCAGACTAGACATAGCCAGTAAGAACTGATTACATGCCTATGGTGGTCCAAGGTAATAAAAGCCAAGGCAGACCAAAGCAGATATGCATGAGAAAGCATAGATCCGAATGAAAACTTAGTTGACCTGGTCTAAGCCTACCCGCGGCTATAGTGCCTTGGATGATGAAGAAATAAAAACCAAAATAAATGACCATTTTCGACATTTTGATTAAATTTTATGCCTCATATCATCATCATTCAGCAAACATTGTTCTTTTTTTTAAAACGTTACCGTTATTCGGCCCGAATAACACAAACAAACGAGGCATTTAGAATCTTAGAACAAGTATTTGCAGAAAGGTAGGCAAGTGACCATTTTATTGTAATTTACTGGCAATTTGACTCGTATTTAGCTTGACATTGGCAGATAAGATAGTTTTTGTTTGCTATATATAAGCTAGGAAATTGGTCATTAATTGAGCGACTAATCTGGCTAGGAATTGGCAATAAAATTGGCTGACCTGGCTATATACTGGCTGCTTCCCTGACTCTGTTCTCGTTCCACGTAGTCTGCATGTCCGACGACACAGCCACTGCTCGTGTAGTCAAGCTCGTGCAGCCCTCGCAGCCTTGTGGAATGCAGTAGCTGGATGGACGACAGCTGGATAGTCCACGTGGCTTGGAGATTCAGATGCCAGCGGCGTATTCATGGAAAAGAAGGAAAATGCATTAATCTCCAAAATAACTTGTAAACACCTTCCACTGGATATAATGGCACGCTAAAGCGATATTGATATAACGTTTCTTTTTTTACCCAATGGATCAGATACTCACCTAGATTGACTGTTTTAACGAAAAATTTGAAACTTTGTGCAACTGAAAATTCGAATAAGGCAATGGAAAGTAAACGTGCTATAAACTTATTTAAATCTTAAATGATGTGCAACGGAAAATTTAAATCGATCAACAGAGAGTAAAGATTAGACTAATTTAAATGGCACAACGTAAAAATACAATAAAGTAATAGATTCTCGGCGGTAGTACTTAACCATGTGGCGAAAAATTCCATCGGCGTGGTGATGAAAGACGATTTTTTTCATCCATGGTCCTATACCACTTCTGATTAAAACGCGTGAGACATGGAGCGGTCACTGACGATCAGGATTTTATAATAAAACAAAGCAGCTGGCGCATAACAATGCGCATTTTAATCCACTAGGGACAATATCAACACAATGCATAACAATATGAAGCTACGCTTATGTTGGTCGGTCGGCTGCTCAGCAAGAAGTGTGGCTTTCTCTAGGCGGTGAACGCAACGACGGTATGGCGGGCAGGGTGGGGTGAGCTGTGACGTCACGCCAGCATGGCAGTTTGGTTTGGTTGCGTTACAAGTATTAAAATTATTTTCTAATTCTTTAAACCTATTCCAAGATATTTTAATGTTTTATAACGAAGCAATGGTATGATCCACCGACATATCGATTAGATTTAACCTTGATCGTACATGAATTAGGTAGGTTTGAGTTTTAGTTTTACGATTTGGATATGACGATAAACAATTTTCTATTAATAATAAACATCTGTTAATATCATCGAGGTCAGTAGCAACATTGTTAAAAGAAACATCGTTTATTTGGTTAGGGTTGTTAGCTATAGCATTAATAAGTATTGTTTTTAAATCTTCCGAAGTCGAGTTATTAGAAAAAAATATATTTCTCAGTTTTAATTCAAAAATGACTTCCGGTTTATTTAATTGATTGATATCCATTGTAAATGGAAAATAAAGAAAAGAGAAATAAAATAGTTAAAGCCAAATAAGTGCTAAAAAAAATCTATGTATCTTGGGCAAGATAATTTTTGAATTTAGAAAAAAATAAGACGGGAAAAAGAACCATAAAAAAAATACAGTGTGCGTATAGCCTTAAAAGTAACGTGTGTAAATAGCCTATTGTCTATTGATATTATAAAAAGGAACTAATTTAAAATTTTGACAGTGTCAATAAAATAAATGTTGACAGTGTCAAAATATAAATCAAGGAACAATGTAAATAAAGAAAATGTTCAAAGGATAGTAATGAAAAATAATAAAATAAATTAAGTAAATATTTATTCCAGATAACGAGAAAAATAAAATATAACTACGTAAGTATATAATATTATTGTAGTTGGTGAATGTGAAGTGTGTTTCGATATCCTGAAGTCGGCCTCGAAAGCCTAAGGATATCGTACTAACTACGTGAGGCCAATACTATAGTTTTGGGTTTCAGAAGTAGAAATTGATTAAAAAAAACAATATTTGGACCGAAGTCCGTTACATCAATTTATTTATAAAAATTAACAAACCAAAGCTAATTTAACTAAAAATATTGACTTTTACTAAATCACATACGATTACACACTCAATTAACGACAAATGAATTTATCTAAGAAAAATAACACGTGTGACCTTACTCAACCGTAGTGGTTCGAACGTCCGTCCGCTCCGAGCGCCAAGTAGCAAATGAGGCTTGACAACGGACAGCGTTCTATTTATAGAACTCGTGGGGTAATTAAAAATAATTGAGGGGAGGTTCCTTATACGGCCTCTCCTGACCGCGTGTCGTCCCCGACGCGAACTGTTCGGGTGGTACCACTGGGACCAGCGACTGGCGATGAGGGTCGAGCCTCCAAGTCTTCGTTCAATGAAGGCATGGACTGTCCGACTTCAGAGGTTAACTCGCCTGACGTAGTATCTTCGTCGTTGTCTTCATCTGAAAACACGATTGCATTACAAACAGTCCGATAGACTTATAATGAAGCATTCAACCTTGCATGTCATTTTCTCAATCATCTCTCACTTAATTCAGTCATCGTCTTATAACTTCATAGCAAAAACATATCACACAATTATAAACCTTTCAAAAGAAATAAAACAAGCTACGTCTAGCTTTAGGTACCACACGAAAATCCAGGCCTTTTTTTTTTTCTTCGCAGGGTTGCAGTCTCAGCCGGCCCATTCGCCGTCTGAAACAATTAATCTGCAGCCGACCGTCATCAGGCTTACAGATTATTTTACGCAGACCGTTATCATGTGTAATTAGATAATGGCGCAGACCGTCTTCATACGCCTAGTTTAGACTACTTAACGCAGACCGTATTCGTACGTTTAGTCTAGACTGCCGGACGCAGACCGTATTCGTGCGTCAAAACTGCCTGACGTAGACCGTCATCATACGTACAGGTGACCGAACGCAGACCGTCATCATGCGTGTAGGTCATAGATTAGTCATGTTGACCAATCTGTGTGTCAAAGTACGGCGACAAACGCCCGAGTGCCAAGTATTATAAATACCAGTACAGGCCCTGACAGACAACGATAAGTAATGAGTGTTATTACACTTACTTTCGAAAAATGCAGCGCACGTCTCGGGACACCACTCTCCTTGCCATGGCACCATATATTGTGCCGCAGCCTGAGTTGTCTTTCCATAACCGCCACTGAGTAAGCGAAGGGCGTAGCGACCACTTGGAAGGACACTGACCACTTTATAGGGACCAGGCATGCCAGAGTCGAGTTTTCCCGTCGACTGAGAAAACTTGATGACGAACACACAGTCACCCACGTTGAATTGGCGCGGCGGATGGCGCTGCCGGTTCACACGTTCATCTTGACTGGACTGGTTTTCTCGTAGCAACTGGCGGGCTCTGCTCCTGGTAAGCTCACGCAGAGCTTCTCGATTTGGTGCTGACGCTTCAAATGCCACATCACGGATTAGTGCACGAATAACAGGGGTTGTAGCTTCTGTACCGATAAGCAAATAAGAGGCGATACACGAACCGTTTTTTGCTTGGTTATGTTAAGCAGCAGCTGCATCTACCACAATGCCTCAGACCAGGTCGTACCCTTATAGTTGACTTGTATGCGCAGCATGTTGAGAACCGTCCTGACATATCTCTCAACTTGGCCATTTGCATGGTGCATTTCTGGCGTAATATAGTGAAGGTCACACCCTAGTTCCCTAATCCACGCTACAAAGTCATTCGACTCAAACATGCGTCCTTTGTCGGTGACCATAAGCTTAGGAACCCCAAATAAAGAGATAGCCTGTGTGACTGCCCGTTTAAGTTCTGTTGCATCTTGTCTATAGATGGGATACAGAAGAGAGTACTTGGAGAAGGCATCTACCATAAGGAGAACAAACTTAATCTCAAACATCAACATGTACTGTATGGAAGGGGATCTCTGGTTTCTCCCACGAGGTAATATTTTAGAGGGGTCCACGAGGGACTCTCTTTTGGGAGATACATATTAAACAATGGGAGACATATTTAACAACAAACTGTTTAAGTCCTGGGAACCAAAAGTGTCTCAGAATCAGTCATGAAAAACTCTGAGAAGGCTTAACCGGTGACCCTTGGGGATGTAGCAAAGAAGTCGCGGCTGATCTTGTCCTACGGGAGTATACTTGTAGTACAGAATATCATTTCTGACCACATAACGACTAGCGTCAAGAGACCCATCGTTAAGCTTCTGTACAAGGTTTTGAGTCTCATCATCAGCCGCTTGCGCTATCTGTGTCCAATTGCGGGGTCGGGATATTTGATTGACTTTAGCTACTGACCCCCTTTCGATATTCAATCGTAAAGTTAAAGTCCTGGAGGTATATCCACCAACGCGCTACTCGAGGCAACAAATCCTTTTTACGCTCTGTTGCCTTAAGTGCGTTGCAGTCTGTCACCACTACAAATTTTAAACCCACCAGATAGTGCCGAAAATTTTGGAGGGCTTTAACAACCGCAAGGGTTTCGAGCTCGTATGAGTGATACTTACTCTCAGCCCCCTGGGTAACCCTACTAAAGTACGCAACGACATGTTTCTTTCCATCCGGATGGACTTGTAATAAGACCGCCCCGTAGCCTATGCTACTCGCGTCGGTATGAACCTCGGTTGGAAGGCTGGGATCAAAGATCGAAAGAACCGGCTCGCTAGTCAGCTGCTTAATTAAGTTTTGGCGAATAGATTCGCACTCTGGCGTCCAATTAAACTTAACATCTTTCCGCGTTAAGTGAGCAATTGGGGCTGTGAGAGAAGCATAGTCCTTAATGTACCTCCGGAAATAACCTGCCAACCCGAGGAGCTGACGAACTTGCTTCACGTTTTGAGGCGGGGTAGTATCAGATAAGGCTTCTATTTTGCGTGGACTCGGCCTAACCTGACCCTGACTAATCACTTTGCCAAGATACTCCACCTCAGTAACAAGGAAAGAACATTTCCGGAGGTTCACCGAGAACCCTGCTTGAGTAAGAGTGCCCAGAACTTTGTCCAACAACGCAATTCCCTCAGATACAGTATTACTTAAGAGAAGGACGTCATCCACATACACCAGGACGTTACCCTCGTTAATATGGTTGCGTAAGGTATCATTGATGATACGCTGATACACAACTGGTGAGTTAGCCAGTCCATACGGCATTTTGACGTATTCAAAATGATCCTCTGGCGTAACAAAACCTGTGAGGTGGATGCTGTCCTCCTTGAGAGAGTCTGGTGAAAGCCTGTGGCCATGTCTAAACTAGAAAAGAACTTGAAGCCACCTAACCTATCAATGTGATCCTCTATTAGGGGAAGGGGATAGCGGTCTTTAACCGTGATGCGGTTCAAAGCCCTAAAATCGACGCAAAGCCTATCAGAGCCGTCACGCTTTTTAACGAGGATAATTGGACTTGCATACTCTGACTGAGACCGCCTAATCACGCCCTTATCTAAGAGATCGTTAGTTATCTCGCGAACTTTAAGTTTTTCCTGATAGGATAATTTGTACGGCCGATATATAATTGGTGAAGAGTTGGTAAGCCTGGAGATAACTCCATCTCACCTGTTTTAACAGTAGTGGCAGCAGTGCCAGTAATTAGGAACTCTGAATATTTGTGAATAACGGACATAAGGCCATCCAAGTCATCGCCCTGGAGAGGTGTGTTCACTTCGATTAGGGGATATGAGTGAACTGCGTTTACCGAGGCACAAGATTCGTTAGTACGCGTAAGGAACTGTCTATTTTTGGTCCGTACATAGGTGATACCGTCTCGGTTCAGCACATCGGTTCCTATTATGATAGGCGTATTCATAAAAGCTGATGGAACTACAACCAGATCCGCTTCAACAGATATGTCGCTAAATTCAATTGTAAGCGTGACATAAGATGTAGCGATAATTTCCTTATCGCTTATACCTTTTAATACACAACGTCTCGGTTTGGGCTGACACGAGATATATTTGAGTACGTCTGATGAGATGAGGGACACATCGAGGGCTCCGCTATCAATGAGTACATCCACCGGTACTCTATCTACTACCGCGGGGACGACATCACTTGACGGCAGGTTTGATCGGTAAGAGCATAAATTAACATTCCGCTCGTTACGAGTTTCCGATCTAGCCTTTGCAAAGCAGTTGTCCTCGGTATGTCCCTGCTTCTTACAGAACGTACAGGCGTTACTTGGCCCGGGTTGAGGCTGCGTGGAGGAAGTTATGTTAGCCTTTGGACGTTTACATTCGCGACTGATATGACCCCGTTGGTTACAGTTAAAACATTTAGCACCTAAACGGCTATTATTGGGTTTCGAAAGAGGTTGTTTCTTATGACTTGTTGAAACTTCCCGTTTCCCAGCATTGGCTTTAGTGTAAATTGACAGAAAAGACACGAGAGTATCAGGGGTAAGATCTGCGTTAGCTGCGGCCGCACGAACTTGTGGATTGTCTATCCCGCGTATGACTATCAATGTTCTCAACTCGTCACTTAATCCCTGAACTATTCTTAGTCGCAACAACGTGCGCCTTGCGTACTCCGCATAGGTCGTGTATTTGTCTGATGTCGCGTTCATAGCGTTAAACAAAATATTGGCAAAGTCTAATTTACCAGGGCAAAGGGACTTAAATTCGCGCTTGAAGTTTGACCACGTTCTATCATTAGTGACCCATTCACTTAGCCAAACTTTTGCATCACCCTTTAAGCAAGACGCCACGCGAGACAAACACTCATGATCATTCCACCCATTTGTATCTCGGGCGCGGTCTACTTCCTCGCACCATGCTTCGATGTTATTTATTGTAGGATCGAAGTTAGATACGTAGTAATGCTGCGACCTATTGGGTTGGATAGTTTTTATGGCCTGCATTAATGCATGCGCAAGAGTAGACGCCTCAGAGCATGGAACACCTGACTCTGAACGAGGTTGTACAAGAGGTGTATCACGAAATACGGGACTTGGTGTTCTAGTTTTATAGTTACGATCAATACGCGAAGGACGTCCTCGACTACGCGAAACGCTGCGCGAGCGTTGACGAGATCTATCACGAGTATGACTTCGAGAAGCATTTCTACTCCGAACGTGGGATACGCTACGCGAGCGTCGCCTAGCTCTACCACGCGAACGACGGACATCGATATCACGCGAATCACAACGGTCTCGGGCACACGCGTTATTCCGCGGATCACGCCGGTCCTGGCTAGCCGAGCCGTGTCGCGAATCGGTACGACGGTTTTTCGACCTACTCCGTGAATCACGCCTATTTCGAGATCTACTTCGTTCCCGATCACGCGACCCGGCCCGAGAGCGCTGCCGCTAGCGGTTTCGTGATCCATGACGCACCATTACACACACAACACAAAAAAACACAGCACTAAGACGTTATTGAGCAAGCAATCGTTTAAAATAACAAAAGTTTAAACAAAACTATGTAACGGTTTATCAAAGTTTGAGTTTAAAAAAAGGAATCAATTCTCTGAACGAGTGGGCTAATTAGTGTATTCTTTATCCCACTTCTGATTTTGGGTTTCAGAAGTAGAAATTGATTAAAAAAAACAATATTTGGACCGAAGTCCGTTACATCAATTTATTTATAAAAATTAACAAACCAAAGCTAATTTAACTAAAAATATTGACTTTTACTAAATCACATACGATTACACACTCAATTAACGACAAATGAATTTATCTAAGAAAAATAACACGTGTGACCTTACTCAACCGTAGTGGTTCGAACGTCCGTCCGCTCCGAGCGCCAAGTAGCAAATGAGGCTTGACAACGGACAGCGTTCTATTTATAGAACTCGTGGGGTAATTAAAAATAATTGAGGGGAGGTTCCTTATAATAGGATATTCTCCTATAGCTAGCTGTATAGTATAGGATTCCAAAACAAAGGATAACCAGTTTGGTTTAAACCCAGAGTTTAAGTCACCTGTGTAACTGCACAAAGGCAGCTTGATTGTATTTATGGCTGTATATGTGTGTTATAATGTGTATGTTAAGTGTACTGTTAGTGTATTTATTGTAAAGAGAATAACGTAAAAGTGTGATAAATTATAATAAATAAACTAAAATAATCTATATATTACAGGAATATCTGGAATAAAATTAAAGATAGAAGAGCTCACCTGGATTGGAGACCGAGAAAGATGAAATGTGGAAATGAAGAGAAGTAGATGAAGTGATGATGGAGCTGTAGGGATATAATTTTTAATAAATTTTATTAAATACAAATGTTTAAAAAATAAATGGTATTTTCTTGAACCGACGCTGGCAGATGGAGACGCTGGCAGATGGAGAGGCTGGCACACGGAGACGCTAGCACACAAAGATGCTAGCACGCAGCACAGCAGTCCAGGTAGGGCCAGGTAGCGTAGGCAGGCAGTAGGTAGCACTGGCACGCAGTACTGCAATCCAGTAGCAGTAAGAGGCGGGTACCAGTGTACTCTTAGTAGAGCAATCCAGGGCGTAGATGAGTACAACACGTAACGGGCGCCAATGTGAAGGCTCGGCCGTCCCGACGCTCAAGCCGAGTTCCACATATAAAGATGGTAGGGAGAGCACAGAACACAGCTAATAACTTTATTATAATCTTTGCTTTTACAACTTCAATAAATAATTATCAGAGACTTATGCTCCAGGATATGGTAGTAGACTCAATGAGTGATAGACTGAAAGATGTTAACTAAAAATGGAATGAAATTTGAATTTGGTTGGTTGGTTGGTTGGTTGGTTGGTTGGTTGGTTGGTTGGTTGGTTGGTTGGTTGGTTGGTTGGTTGGTTGGTTGGTTGGTTGGTTGGTTGGTTGGTTGGTTGGTTGGTTGGTTGGTTGGTTGGTTGGTTGGTTGGTTGGTTGGTTGGTTGGTTGGTTGGTTGGTTGGTTGGTTGGTTGGTTGGTTGGTTGGTTGGTTGGTTGGTTGGTTGGTTGGTTGGTTGGTTGGTTGGTTGGTTGGTTGGTTGGTTGGTTGGTTGGTTGGTTGGTTGGTTGGTTGGTTGGTTGGTTGGTTGGTTGGTTGGTTGGTTGGTTGGTTGGTTGGTTGGTTGGTTGGTTGGTTGGTTGGTTGGTTGGTTGGTTGGTTGGTTGGTTGGTTGGTTGGTTGGTTGGTTGGTTGGTTGGTTGGTTGGTTGGTTGGTTGGTTGGTTGGTTGGTTGGTTGGTTGGTTGGTTGGTTGGTTGGTTGGTTGGTTGGTTGGTTGGTTGGTTGGTTGGTTGGTTGGTTGGTTGGTTGGTTGGTTGGTTGGTTGGTTGGTTGGTTGGTTGGTTGGTTGGTTGGTTGGTTGGTTGGTTGGTTGGTTGGTTGGTTGGTTGGTTGGTTGGTTGGTTGGTTGGTTGGTTGGTTGGTTGGTTGGTTGGTTGGTTGGTTGGTTGGTTGGTTGGTTGGTTGGTTGGTTGGTTGGTTGGTTGGTTGGTTGGTTGGTTGGTTGGTTGGTTGGTTGGTTGGTTGGTTGGTTGGTTGGTTGGTTGGTTGGTTGGTTGGTTGGTTGGTTGGTTGGTTGGTTGGTTGGTTGGTTGGTTGGTTGGTTGGTTAGGTTAGGTTAGGTTAGGTTAGGTTAGGTTAGGTTAGGTTAGGTTAGGTTAGGTTAGGTTAGGTTAGGTTAGGTTAGGTTAGGTTATGGTGGAAGTGTCCCGCCCGCAAAAGTGTGCGGAGTTGCGCGTGCTCGGGTTATGCGACTCAGCGACCCCGGATTTGTTGCGCAGTGCGATCGCCCGGGTTGGTCAGTGCCCCGAGGCCGAGGTCAAGGTCGGAGAAATCCGAGATGGCCACGGTGGCACTCGGACAGCCTGGGTTCGGTGCCCAGTCGTGGCGGCCAAACGGCTGACCAGCGGCGGCCAGCGGCTCCTTGTTGGTTGGGTGTCGGCGCAGGTTAAACTGCTGCCGACTAAGCCTCTGCAGTGTTACCGCTGCCTTGAGGTAGGCCACGTCAGTCAGACGTGCACTGCGGAGGCTGACAGGAGCACGCTGTGCTATCGCTGCGGCAAGCCCGGCCATAAGGCCGCCCAATGCACGGCCGCAGAAGCCAACTGCGTGCTGTGTGCTGGGGCCGACAAGCCTGCAAAGCACCGGGTTGGGAGCGCATCATGCCCGAGCGCGCGCAAAAGAAGAGGAGGGAGGCGTAATGCGTCCGTGGCCACGGCCCAGACGCAGCCCGCCCGTACGGCTCAGGACGCCGAGGGGATGGAGACGGCGGCCATCGAATAAGTATGGCCCAAAAGTATCTCCTGGCGAATATCAACCACTGCGCCAGGTCTCAAGACCTGCTTTCTCAGTGCATGGCGGAGTGGTTGATAGACGTGGCGGTGGTCGCTGAGCCGTACTTTGTCCCTCCGCGGGACAATTGGCTATCAGACCGTGACGGTCTTGTGGCTGTTGTGTCTTCGGCGAGTTCTTCGCCTCCAAGGGATGTCGTACGTGGCCATGGAATGGTCTCGGCTCAACTGGGCGACTTAGTTGTCATTGGCGTGTATTTCTCGCCCAACCGTCCGCTCAGTGAGTTCGAGACCTTCATGGCCGAGCTCGAGGCGCTTGTGCACAGGTGCCACCCTCGCCCGATACTTGTTGCTGGGGATCTCAACGCCGAATCAACGGCGTGGGGATGCCCAGCAACTTTTCGACCGGGAGACCCTCGTCGGTTACGAGGGCTGGTCATCGAGGAGTGGCTCATCACCGTCGGGCTGGCCGTGTTAAACCGGGGCTCAGTTCCAACATGCGTGCGCCCGCAGGGCTCTTCTATCGTGGACGTTTCGTTCGCGAGCCCTGCGTTGGCGCGCCGTGTGCAGAGCTGGAGCGTAGTGGAGGACGCGGAGACGCTCTCCGATCACCGCTTCGTGCGGTTCGATCTCTCTGCGTCCTCGGTCGCTCCGAGCGGCATGGACTGGGCCCCGAACGAGGTCGGCCCGCGGTGGCAGCTGAAGCGCCTCGACAAAGAGCTGCTAAAGGAGGCGGCCATATTACAGGGCTGGTTCCGGGCGCCGGTAACCGTGGCGGTTGAGGACGAGACCGAGTGGTTCCGGGGTGCAATGACTGCTGTCTGTGACGCGTCTATGCCCCGGTCCAGTACTCGTCCTCCCAGGCGGTGGGTGTATTGGTGGTCGCCGGCACTCTCGCAGTTGCGGGAGGCCTGTTGCGAGGCTAGACGCCAATACGCCCGATACCGGAGAAGGCGGCGCCGGAACGACGCTGAAGAGGCCGCCTTGTGCACGGCCCTAGTGGAGGCGAAGAACGCGCTGAAGAACGCGATTGCGGCCGCGAAGGAAGCGGCAAGGGAGGAACTGCTGGCAACATTGGACCGCGATCCATGGGGACGGCCGTACCGGCTCGTCCGTAACAAGACTCGTCCGTATGGCGTCCCCCTGACGCAGAGTCTTGAGCCGCAGTTCCTCGAAGAGGTGATTGCCACTCTGTTCCCGCAGGGAGGGGCAATCGAACCCCCCAGTATGGCTCCTCCATCGGTGCCACGGAGCGAGGACCGAGAAGAGATCCCGGAGATAACCCGGGACGAACTGCGCGCAGGTCTGGAAAGATTGCGCGCAAGGAATGTCGCCCCGGGTCCAGATGGAGTGCCGGGAAAGGCGTTGGTCCTCGCTCTAGGTGCAGTAGAGGCCCTGGAGGAGCGACTGAGGGGGCTCTTCAACGCCTGTCTCGAGCAGGGGAAGTTTCCCAAGGCGTGGAAAGCGGGACGACTGGTCCTGCTGAGGAAAGAGGGACGACCGGCGGATTCCCCGTCTGGGTTTCGTCCTCTAGTCGTGCTCGATGAGGCTGGCAAATTGCTGGAAAGAGTCACTTGTGACCGCCTTGTCGAGCACCTCGAGCGAGTGGGTCCAAACCTCGCGGACTCCCAGTACGGGTTCCGCCGGAAGAGGTCCACCATCCACGCCATTCTGAGAGTGAAGTCCATGGCGCAGGATGCGGTCTCCCAGGGTGAGGTGGTCGTGGTGGTGTCTCTCGACATCGCCAACGCTTTTAACACCCTCCCCTGGCCTTGCATCTTGGAGGCACTCCGCTATCACGGGGTGCCACCATACCTGCGCCGGCTCATCCAGGACTACCTCTCAGATAGGAGGGTAGTATTTCCTGCTCGAGACGGATGGAAGGAGTGCGCAATGACGCGCGGTGTTCCACAGGGTTCCGTCTTAGGACCGCTCCTGTGGAACATCGGGTACGACTGGGTGCTGCGGGCGGTTAATCTTCCGGGCGTCGCGGTAGTATGTTACGCCGACGACACGCTCGTAACCGCCCGCGGCACAACATTCCGGGAGGCGTCATTGCTGGCGACTGCGGGAGTAGCGCAAGTGGTGCGCCGAATCCGCCGGCTGGGTCTGGAGGTGGCCCTTCAAAAATCCGAGGCGTTGTGTTTTCACGGCCCTCGGAGGGGGCCTCCGCCAGATTCTAGCCTTGTGGTTGGCGGTGTCCATATCGCCATCAAGCCGACGATGCGGTACTTGGGCATCGTCCTTGATGGCAGGTGGAATTTCGGCGCCCACTTTGCGGCGTTGGTGCCGCGTATTATGGCGGCGGCTGGTGCGCTGACGCGGCTCTTGCCCAATTTGGGAGGGCCAGAGGCGTCCTGCAGGCGGCTGTATTTGGGGGTCGTGCGATCCATGGCCCTCTACGGAGCCCCAATATGGGCAGAGGCCCTGAGTAACCAAAATATCGCCCTCTTGCGAAGACCGCAGAGGGTGATGGCGATCAGGGCCGCAAGGGGATATCGCACGATCTCTGCGGAGGCAGCGTGCGTGCTGGCTGGTAGTATGCCATGGGACCTGGATGCTGAGATCCTCGCCTCCCTTTTCAGGTGGCGAGAGGAGGCACTGTCCCGGGGTCACCGGCCGGCACCTAGAGAGATCGCAGGACGCCGCAACGAGCTGTGTCAGCGCGCCATTGAGGTGTGGAGCCAGAGGCTGGAGCAGCCCACTGCTGGGCGTAGAACCGTCGATGCAGTCCGTCCAGTCTTGGGTCAATGGTTGGCGAGGCAGCACGGCTCCCTGACCTTCCGCTTGACGCAGTTGCTCTCCGGGCATGGATGCTTTGGAGAGTACCTGTGTCGCATAGCGGGACGGGAGCCGTCGGCCGTTTGCCACCATTGCGACGGATGCCTGGACGAGGACGCCCAGCACACATTGGAAGTCTGCCCAGCCTGGGCAGTTGACCGCGCCGAACTACGCGCGGTCGTGGGGGACGACCTCTCGCTGCCGACCGTGGTCAAATGCATGGTCGACAGTGAGACGTCGTGGACAGCGGTGCAGGCCTTTGCGGAGTGCGTCATGCTCCGCAAAGAGGCGGCGGAGAGAGATCGCGAGGACACAACTGACCTCGCCATCCGCCGCCGGCGCACAGGGCGCAGAAGGCGGGCTTATGGCCTGCACCATCTGCCCCCGTAACAAAGACCGGTCGGGTGGCGGATTCGGGAATCCGCCATCCGGCTTAACGGTCCGGGTTGAAAGGCGCACGAGTGTCATGTGCGCCTTTACCGTCGCAGGTAGAGAGTAGTCCTGCTGGCCGCTCCGACCCTCTCGCAAAGAAGAGGCTGTTTGTTGAGCGTGCCGTGCCGAGGCCGCCGAGGTAGCGGCTGCCGCGCTGGGACCATGGGCGAGAATAGCCCACAGTCTCGGCCATATGCGGTAGGCGATGACACCGGGGTGTTTTTAGTGGGTTCAAGCCCCACACACCCGCTCTGCTGTCCCGCGCAGAGCGGTACGGTGCGAAGGCATTTTCACCCCGACAAAAAAAAAAAAAAAAAAAAAAAAAAAAAAAGGTTAGGTTAGGTTAGGTTAGGTTAGGTTAGGTTAGGTTAGGTTAGGTTAGGTTAGGTTAGGTTAGGTTAGGTTAGGTTAGGTTAGGTTAGGTTAGGTTAGGTTAGGTTAGGTTAGGTTCCCCCCCCCGAGGTGGTTCCCGGTTTGTCGTACCGGGGGGGCTCAGTATCCGTGGTAGTCCTGGCCACGGGGAAGCAAAGAGGAACCCGCGCGGGGGCGCTCCTGCTGTTCACAGCAGCGAGCGCCCACATTGGGGCGGCGGGGGAGTGGGAAGTTCTCCCCCCACCCGAGGAGGGGCGCTCCCGCGGGCTCGGCTTCGGCCTTGAGCCTGCTGGGATGCGCCCAATGGGGCGGCGGGGCAGTGGGAAGGTCTGCCCCCACCCGGGGAGGGGCGCATCCGCAAGGATGCGCCCATTGGGGCGGCGGGGGAGTGGGAAGTTCTCCCCCCACCCGAGGTGGAGCCGCCGGGAGGGGAATATTTTATTGCTCTCCCGGCGCTTCAGGCGGGGCCACACCGCCGTGGCTGTGGTTGGTGATCGGTCGCGGAGGAGAGGGAGTTTCGGTGCTGCGCTGCCGATCTCCCCTTTCTTCCGCGGCCGAGCGGTGCCGCACCGTGTTTGCGGCGTGAGGCAAGCGGCGGAGCCTGTCATCTTCTCCGCCGCTGGGAGCCAGTTTATCTGGCTCCCATGGGGCCACAGGCGGTGGACTGCGTGGGAGTCTGCCGCCTCTCAATTGGCCCAAGGAGGTACGGCGCGTCCGTGAGTTCCGGACGTGCCTACTTGGTGAGTGGGGGGGCGCTCAGTCGTCCCCGAGAAGGGGCTGCATTGG
The DNA here is from genome assembly GCA_947532085.1 of Elegia similella. Lineage (NCBI taxonomy): Eukaryota > Metazoa > Arthropoda > Insecta > Lepidoptera > Pyralidae > Elegia > Elegia similella. The sequence goes on from OX383947.1 coordinate 19,822,052, forward strand.
CGGCCAGCCGCGCCGGGGTTCGCGGTTGTATTTCCATTCCCGTGTCCCCGGCAAAAGCGGTAGAGATGGAACTCCGAAGGTTTTTTAGTGGGTAGGCACGTCACTCTGGCGTGGAGTCCCACATAACCCGACAGCCTCCCCTGCACGCTGTCGGGTATCCGTAACATGGATCTTTCCTTCGTTAAAAAAAAAAAAAAAAAAAAAAAAAAAAGGTTAGGTTAGGTTAGGTTAGGTTAGGTTTTTTTTTTTTTTTTTTTTTTTTTTTTATTAATTAATACATCTCCAACGTAATCGGAGTATGTTTCTACTATATTTTTATTCTTTTATACAATTTCTCGCAGGTATTTCTCTCGCACTTTCATGCCTCATTCTTCATCTGGTTCTCTTTATGCGGGTGAGAGTCCCATATACGTTTTGTCTTCATTCTATTCTTTTACTTTAGTCTTTCTGGTACATATATATACATATATAAATCATAATATATAAATATATTTTTCAATTTTATTACATCCTATTTTATTTACGTTTTGTTTCTTTTGTTAACTATTTCTATAATTGTTCGACAATAATTTAAAAATTCAAATTTTTCTTTACTAACAATGATATCCTTTATATTTTCTAATTTTAATTTACAGTTAATTTTATGCTCTAAGTCTTGTCTCCTGGCTCCGAAGATCGGACACTCTATTATTATATGCGGTATTGTTTCCTGCATTTCGGGGTCGCAAATACAAGACGGGCTATTTTTTATTTTGAATCTGTGGAGGTACTGGGCCATCCCTCCGTGGCCGGTGAAAAGCTGAGTAATCAGACCACTCGGCTCTATCTCTCGGATCACCTTGTAGGCAATGGCAGCGTCGGGAAAGAATAGCTTTGTCGTTGTGGCCGTTTCACCCTTCTTGTACCTTTCGTTCCATTTCTGCGTTGATTCCATACGGATCATACGCTTGACGTACGTAAAATGTTAATTTTTGATACTTTGAAATTACAACAGGAGGCCTGGAGGGCCGATCTTTCGCCGATTTGCGGCGGAAACGCTACAAATCGACGCGGGGCGGCTAGGAGAAGATGAAATAAGAGTACCAGGTAGAAAAAAGTAGAAGAAATATATGTTAGGAGCGAAAAACAGCTGTAAAAATGACCAAATTTGAGAAATATGCAAATCGGTAAGTATTAGGTGCAGGTAGGTTCTGTCTATTCAAATACTATTATTTAGGGCTAAGCTAATGGATATATAAGCGGCAACTGAAACAGATTAAGATTCGGGAGCACAAAATTTCGAATCGAATTACGTAAACTCGCCTTAGGTAGACTTTTTGATACCTAAATATCAGAAAATCCTTAATAATTCAGAAACTACTGAGCCGATTTTGATAAATGAAACGTCAAACGACGCGGCGTGACGGGAGGCACTGAAAACGTAATGAAGCAGAAGTACTTTCGATGAAAAATTTTTGGAAATCGAACAAAATGTTAATTTTTGATACTTTGAAATTACAACAGGAGGCCTGGAGGGCCGATCTTTCGCCGATTTGCGGCGGAAACGCTACAAATCGACGCGGGGCGGCTAGGAGAAGATGAAATAAGAGTACCAGGTAGAAAAAAGTAGAAGAAATATATGTTAGGAGCGAAAAACAGCTGTAAAAATGACCAAATTTGAGAAATATGCAAATCGGTAAGTATTAGGTGCAGGTAGGTTCTGTCTATTCAAATACTATTATTTAGGGCTAAGCTAATGGATATATAAGCGGCAACTGAAACAGATTAAGATTCGGGAGCACAAAATTTCGAATCGAATTACGTAAACTCGCCTTAGGTAGACTTTTTGATACCTAAATATCAGAAAATCCTTAATAATTCAGAAACTACTGAGCCGATTTTGATAAATGAAACGTCAAACGACGCGGCGTGACGGGAGGCACTGAAAACGTAATGAAGCAGAAGTACTTTCGATGAAAAATTTTTGGAAATCGAACAAAATGTTAATTTTTGATACTTTGAAATTACAACAGGAGGCCTGGAGGGCCGATCTTTCGCCGATTTGCGGCGGAAACGCTACAAATCGACGCGGGGCGGCTAGGAGAAGATGAAATAAGAGTACCAGGTAGAAAAAAGTAGAAGAAATATATGTTAGGAGCGAAAAACAGCTGTAAAAATGACCAAATTTGAGAAATATGCAAATCGGTAAGTATTAGGTGCAGGTAGGTTCTGTCTATTCAAATACTATTATTTAGGGCTAAGCTAATGGATATATAAGCGGCAACTGAAACAGATTAAGATTCGGGAGCACAAAATTTCGAATCGAATTACGTAAACTCGCCTTAGGTAGACTTTTTGATACCTAAATATCAGAAAATCCTTAATAATTCAGAAACTACTGAGCCGATTTTGATAAATGAAACGTCAAACGACGCGGCGTGACGGGAGGCACTGAAAACGTAATGAAGCAGAAGTACTTTCGATGAAAAATTTTTGGAAATCGAACAAAATGTTAATTTTTGATACTTTGAAATTACAACAGGAGGCCTGGAGGGCCGATCTTTCGCCGATTTGCGGCGGAAACGCTACAAATCGACGCGGGGCGGCTAGGAGAAGATGAAATAAGAGTACCAGGTAGAAAAAAGTAGAAGAAATATATGTTAGGAGCGAAAAACAGCTGTAAAAATGACCAAATTTGAGAAATATGCAAATCGGTAAGTATTAGGTGCAGGTAGGTTCTGTCTATTCAAATACTATTATTTAGAGCTAAGCTAATGGATATATAAGCGGCAACTGAAACAGATTAAGATTCGGGAGCACAAAATTTCCGGTTAGGTTAGGTTAGGTTAGGTTAGGTTAGGTTAGGTTAGGTTAGGTTAGGTTAGGTTAGGTTAGGTTAGGTTAGGTTAGGTTAGGTTAGGTTAGGTTAGGTTAGGTTAGGTTAGGTTAGGTTAGGTTAGGTTAGGTTAGGTTAGGTTAGGTTAGGTTAGGTTAGGTTAGGTTAGGTTAGGTTAGGTTAGGTTAGGTTAGGTTAGGTTAGGTTAGGTTAGGTTAGGTTAGGTTAGGTTAGGTTAGGTTAGGTTAGGTTAGGTTAGGTTAGGTTAGGTTAGGTTAGGTTAGGTTAGGTTAGGTTAGGTTAGGTTAGGTTAGGTTAGGTTAGGTTAGGTTAGGTTAGGTTAGGTTAGGTTAGGTTAGGTTAGGTTAGGTTAGGTTAGGTTTTTTTTTTTTTTTGTTCTCTGACTTATTTGTCAGAGAATTTAATCCTGCTATTTGATACAGAATGTTAGTGGAATTTAATCTATTATAATGAAGGAAAGATGGACTTTAGAGGGATCAGTTGGTTTTAAATTTATGTTTTATTAAAGCTTTTCAGTCCGCTGACTATGTCTCGGACGAAAGTCGTGAACGAGAGAACCGCTCGCTCGTTCTTCACGAACCCTGCAACGCTGTATGGGTCGGTTCCTAGAAACGCACACTTGGATTCGTGGCTGAACCGGGCGTTTGTAAATTTGGGGCACTGCTTTAGTAGATGTTCGATGGATTGCGTGGCAATGTTGTCGCATGGGCACTTATCATTTTCTGTTATGTGAAAACGTTTTAGGTACTGTTTGTGAAAGCCGTGCCCTGTTAGAATTTGAGTTAGATGGAAGCCTCTTTCAGTGACGCTGAAGAGGCTTCCAATTTGGGTTATTGTGGGCAGCATGGACCGTGTGTGGCTCCCCTGCGGTTCGGAGCTGTACCGATGCTGCCAAGCTTCTAGATTCCGTTTTTTTAAAATTTTCTTTAAGTAGGATATAGGGAAACGGTCATAATGATGTGAACTATGCAATTTTGTAGCGGCTTTGGCAGCACCGTCGGCAGTCTCGTTTCCAATATTGCCCGCGTGGCTTTTCACCCATGCCACCTTCACTTTACCTGAGTAATGATGGATTGATTTGTGGATCGCGTGAACTAAAGGGTGGGCATTGCTGCGATTAGCCAACGCGAGCAACGCAGACTGAGAGTCTGAATAGATGTTTATGTGCCCGTACTTTTGTTGAGTGGCCCATTCACAAGCTTTGCGTATGGCTAAAAGTTCAGCCTGGAACACGGAGCAACAATCGTGTAGTTTAAATTTTTTGGTAACTGCTGGTACATCACCCTGCATGCAAACAAATGCAGCGCCAACAGCACCGTCGTCTAGCTTGCTGCCGTCGGTGTAGATATATGCAGCGTTAGCATCCTGCTGCTGCTGTTCATCCGGTCTGTCCTCAGTTAATGTTGGCGCCACATTTACTCTCTGAGCAGGATGAAGCATTTCCGCAACAGGGGTGGGTTTCTCCAGGCCCACATCGCCCGGCAGGTACCGAGTGGTCCCAGTGAGACGCGCCATTTCAACAGTGTAGACCTCGTCGATTTTTAGGTCCAGAGGCATGAACTGTGCCAATGCCAGCGCTGCATTGGTAGACACTGTTCTGAACCCTTTGATTGCCTTTATAGCAAAACACCGCTGCATGCTGGCGAGCTTTCGTTTTACATATTTTTTAGTGGCTACTTGCCCCCAGATCCCAGCAGCATAGGTGACAATAGGTACTATAACGTGGTTATATATGGCCCTTATGTTTTCGGGGTGTGCCCCCCAGGTTGGCCGGGTATACAAGCAGATTTTGTCAAATATGCGCGAGGTCTTGGCGATGACATACTTTATATGATTATGGAAAATTAACTTTTCGTCGATAATGATACCCAGGAGTTTAATTTCCCGGGCCAGCTGCAGCGTATGCCCGTTCATACACAAAGTTACGCTCTTGGCTTTTGGAGTGAATGCGATGACCTGCGTTTTGGTGGGTCCAAATTCGAGTTTAACCTCGCGTCCCCACTGCGTTATCATGTCCAGGGCCCGACAAGCCGAGCTCTGAACATCGCTAGCCTGCTTCCCCGTGACTATCAACAGGACATCGTCCGCGAATGCTTGGATGTGACATCCCGACGGTAGTTCCAACTCCAACAGCTCGTCCAGCACAATATTCCACAGAATGGGTCCGCAAGCGGAGCCCTGTATGCACCCCTTTGACATTCTTTTGGTGACCCGGCAGTTGGCATGGTCTAATATGACTTCCCTATTTTGGACATAATCCAAAATAAGGCCGAAGATATTTTGCGGGCAGCCAATTTGCCTCAGTCTGTTGAACAGCGCGGGCCACCATGCGTTGTCAAAGGCCGCTTTAATATCCAGCGAGACAGCGACCACCTGCAGGCGTTGTTCCTTGGCTTCTTTAATTTTGTTGATAGCGGTGTGTAGGGCTGTAGTGGTACTGACTTGTTCTTTGAACCCGAATTGTCTTGAGTTGGATGTGCCGGCCCGAGCCGCTGCAAAGTTCACTCTTTTGATGAATAGTTTCTCCAAAAGTTTTCCCAAGACAGCGATCAAGCCAATAGGACGGAACGAGCTAAGTTCGGAATAACTGCCCTTCCCAGGTTTAGGGATTATTTTGACGTATGCCATTTTCCATTGTTTGGGGAATTTCCCAAGTTGGAGACATCTGTTCATGATATTGGTGATTAATTGGGGGTAGTTATTCGCGAAGTGGAGACATATATCCGACGTTAGCCCGTCTAGTCCCGGCGCCTTGTGTGGGTTCATAGATTCGAGGATCTCCAGAATTTCACTTTCCTGGAAAGGAAGATCGTCATGTGTGGAGGGTTTTTTCGACATGTTTTCTCGGAGGACTCTGTGGCGCTCCTCGCTGTCAGGGGAGTCATCCGAGAAAAAGTGATCTAGCATGGCTTGAGCTGTCTCCTTTGCCTCCGCGGTGTGTACACCATTGATGTTAAGGGTTACCGGAGGCTGTGATGGAGATGTGACCCTCAGCAGTCGGTTAGTCAGTGACCAGACATTTTCCTTGGTTTGGAGTTCGCAGAACTGTCTAAAATTCTCCGTGCTGGCCTTTTTGATTTTTTGCGCATAGTCTGCCTTACTGAGTGCCAGCTCGCTAGCTAATTGATCTACACTCTGGTTTAATCTTTTGGCAATGTGTAGTTGGTGATGTAGATCGATAACCCCACGTTTGTGCTGCTCTAGTTCCTCGCTCCACCACGGCGGCCTGTGTTTGGCCGTGCCCGTCTTAGTTGGCATGGATTTGTTGCATGCTTTTTTTATAACTTTGGTCAAATCATCAATTATCTTTTCCAATTGGAGGATAGTGTAATTGCTCACGTCGGCATGAGTGAGCCCAGCCCGATCCATTAGTTCCCGCAATTCTGTTTTAAATATATTCCAGTCTGCTTTACTGGCGTTGTATTTAAAGGTGGAGGTGTTATTTCTTGATTTATTGTGAATGCTATTATTGAATTTAATGGAAAAATCAATGGCGTTATGGTATGATGTTGGGCAAGCTTCCAAATTTACTTTCCAGTTTTCCAGCTTATCATGGATGTGAGCAGAGGCAAATGTGAGGTCCACAATCGACGACCGGTCCCGACCATGGGTGACGGTCTCAAAGGTCGGCACACTTCCAGTATTGCAGAGTACGAGATCTTTGCCGTACGTTAGCTCCAGCACTTCGTTACCGCGAGGATTTGCTCTGGAGCTACCCCAGGCAGGATGCCAACCATTGAAATCACCACCCAGAATGCAGTGCGAGTTTCCAATCTGTCCTATAAAATGGTCAATCCTTTCTATCGTACCGTGCTCATCAGCATTGGGCTCTACGTATGCAGACGCGATGTACAGAGGCTGATGTCCCACTTTGATTTGAACAATGGATAAATTAGGCGACGAGTACTGAGATATACCCAGTGCCTGGACAGTGTCAGCTTTGATGAGGATGCATGCTTTGGTGGTTCTGTCAGCTGGGAACTGGTAGGTCATTATCCCTGGTGTTGAACGTACAGAAGGCCCCTTTCCAATGTAGGGTTCGGAAACAAGGGCTACTGTGTAATCATTGTTCATAAAGTAGTTTATAAATTCTGCTGTGCAATTTTTGGATTTATCGAGATTACATTGTATTACTTTGAGGGACTTAATATCCATAATCAGTACGTTCTTCGAGGGATTTCATGGCGTTTATTATTTTGGGGCATAACTTGGCATCGAGTGCAGAATGGGGTGTTGTTTTCTGAGCGGTGTTACTCTTGCTGCAATTGTAGCAGCTCTTTTTGCTAGCGTCGGTTTTGACAGGGCACGAGGTCATGTGGTGGGCCGTGGAGCCACAGTGGCCGCACGGGTAGAATTCAGCCGAGCACTTGTTATTGGTGTGACCAAACTGTAAACACTTGTAGCATTGAACAAAGCGGCTGAAATCCGCCACGTGCACCCTCTGGTGCTCCACGTTCGCACGTCCTTCCTCCACAAGCCGCCGTCGCACCGCCGGCGCAACCTCCAGTACAGCATTATATAGGTACTCACTACGGTTTTTTAGTAAAAAGCATAGCCTGATGTCCTCGGCCGCTAACTGATTTTGTTGGCTTAGTACTTCGATTAGTTCCTCTTTTTTGATGTGTTGGTTTATGCCCTTGAGGATAATGAGCGGGCGTCGAAGCTTGGCTTCCTCAGCCACTATTCCGGGGATTGTATTCACTTTTTTTAGCGTTTCGTCACGTTGTTCCGGCGTGTCAAACTCTATTTTAAGCATGTTATGTTTTAGAGCCTTCACTTTCGACGGAGCATAATTGGTGTTTCTGAAAGACACGTTCTTACGCCACTCATCATAAACCGCTGGCTGCTGGTCGCCAGTTTCCTTAGACTTCACTATTATAGACGGCAATGTTCGTGTAGAGAAACGCTTCGGTGGTGGCGCCGATACCGTCGCAGCGAAGCTTTTAATGAGGGGTGTTGGTGATGGGTGGGAAGTTTGTCTGGCATCCTTAAGTTCCTCGCGGATAGTATCGCGAATCACCGAAACGATGCTTTCGGAGCTTTGAGGTTGGTTTATTATAGTAGCCGAACCATTCTCGCTTAACCTAATGAGGACTTGAGTGGCTCTTTGGATCTCCTGCGCGGCGGCCGTAATAACTCTCTTGTTGCCTGCGGTCACGCTTTTACCCTCGGTGACCGCTTTGTTAATGGCAGAAGTCAGTGTCGTTACCGCCGCCACGAAAGTATCCATGTCCTTAACATCCTCAGCCCAGGCCGGTAATTCCACGACGGTAGTGGCCGCATTCTTAGATTTAGTTGTTTTTGAGGGCTGAGGATCTTGGGTGCTTGGTGGTGGGTGCACCTCAGCGACGGTTATTTGGGGAGCGGGAGAAGAGGGCGTCGCAAAGTACGGAGTAAGATTCGTGACGGAGTCCGAATCGTACCTAAGAGGCGGAGTATTAGAGCCCCTTCTGGCCGCTGCCGCGACTATTTCCTCAGGTGAAGAGAGGAACGATACAGGGTCCGGAGGCGTTGGATTATCTACAAAAGCCCGTGACTGGGTCGGCAATTGGTCGCCCTGTCGAGTGGGCGACCTTTGGACGACCATCTTTGACACTTAGTAATTCTCTCTCAGAGACCGAGTTTACTTAATGAATGAACCAAGGGTGGGCGGGAGGGCGATTTTTTGCCGATTTGCGGCGGAAACGCTACAAATCGACGCGGGGCGGCTAGGAGAAGATGAAATAAGAGTACCAGGTAGAAAAAAGTAGAAGAAATATATGTTAGGAGCGAAAAACAGCTGTAAAAATGACCAAATTTGAGAAATATGCAAATCGGTAAGTATTAGGTGCAGGTAGGTTCTGTCTATTCAAATACTATTATTTAGGGCTAAGCTAATGGATATATAAGCGGCAACTGAAACAGATTAAGATTCGGGAGCACAAAATTTCGAATCGAATTACGTAAACTCGCCTTAGGTAGACTTTTTGATACCTAAATATCAGAAAATCCTTAATAATTCAGAAACTACTGAGCCGATTTTGATAAATGAAACGTCAAACGACGCGGCGTGACGGGAGGCACTGAAAACGTAATGAAGCAGAAGTACTTTCGATGAAAAATTTTTGGAAATCGAACAAAATGTTAATTTTTGATACTTTGAAATTACAACAGGAGGCCTGGAGGGCCGATCTTTCGCCGATTTGCGGCGGAAACGCTACAAATCGACGCGGGGCGGCTAGGAGAAGATGAAATAAGAGTACCAGGTAGAAAAAAGTAGAAGAAATATATGTTAGGAGCGAAAAACAGCTGTAAAAATGACCAAATTTGAGAAATATGCAAATCGGTAAGTATTAGGTGCAGGTAGGTTCTGTCTATTCAAATACTATTATTTAGAGCTAAGCTAATGGATATATAAGCGGCAACTGAAACAGATTAAGATTCGGGAGCACAAAATTTCGAATCGAATTACGTAAACTCGCCTTAGGTAGACTTTTTGATACCTAAATATCAGAAAATCCTTAATAATTCAGAAACTACTGAGCCGATTTTGATAAATGAAACGTCAAACGACGCGGCGTGACGGGAGGCACTGAAAACGTAATGAAGCAGAAGTACTTTCGATGAAAAATTTTTGGAAATCGAACAAAATGTTAATTTTTGATACTTTGAAATTACAACAGGAGGCCTGGAGGGCCGATCTTTCGCCGATTTGCGGCGGAAACGCTACAAATCGACGCGGGGCGGCTAGGAGAAGATGAAATAAGAGTACCAGGTAGAAAAAAGTAGAAGAAATATATGTTAGGAGCGAAAAACAGCTGTAAAAATGACCAAATTTGAGAAATATGCAAATCGGTAAGTATTAGGTGCAGGTAGGTTCTGTCTATTCAAATACTATTATTTAGGGCTAAGCTAATGGATATATAAGCGGCAACTGAAACAGATTAAGATTCGGGAGCACAAAATTTCGAATCGAATTACGTAAACTCGCCTTAGGTAGACTTTTTGATACCTAAATATCAGAAAATCCTTAATAATTCAGAAACTACTGAGCCGATTTTGATAAATGAAACGTCAAACGACGCGGCGTGACGGGAGGCACTGAAAACGTAATGAAGCAGAAGTACTTTCGATGAAAAATTTTTGGAAATCGAACAAAATGTTAATTTTTGATACTTTGAAATTACAACAGGAGGCCTGGAGGGCCGATCTTTCGCCGATTTGCGGCGGAAACGCTACAAATCGACGCGGGGCGGCTAGGAGAAGATGAAATAAGAGTACCAGGTAGAAAAAAGTAGAAGAAATATATGTTAGGAGCGAAAAACAGCTGTAAAAATGACCAAATTTGAGAAATATGCAAATCGGTAAGTATTAGGTGCAGGTAGGTTCTGTCTATTCAAATACTATTATTTAGGGCTAAGCTAATGGATATATAAGCGGCAACTGAAACAGATTAAGATTCGGGAGCACAAAATTTCGAATCGAATTACGTAAACTCGCCTTAGGTAGACTTTTTGATACCTAAATATCAGAAAATCCTTAATAATTCAGAAACTACTGAGCCGATTTTGATAAATGAAACGTCAAACGACGCGGCGTGACGGGAGGCACTGAAAACGTAATGAAGCAGAAGTACTTTCGATGAAAAATTTTTGGAAATCGAACAAAATGTTAATTTTTGATACTTTGAAATTACAACAGGAGGCCTGGAGGGCCGATCTTTCGCCGATTTGCGGCGGAAACGCTACAAATCGACGCGGGGCGGCTAGGAGAAGATGAAATAAGAGTACCAGGTAGAAAAAAGTAGAAGAAATATATGTTAGGAGCGAAAAACAGCTGTAAAAATGACCAAATTTGAGAAATATGCAAATCGGTAAGTATTAGGTGCAGGTAGGTTCTGTCTATTCAAATACTATTATTTAGAGCTAAGCTAATGGATATATAAGCGGCAACTGAAACAGATTAAGATTCGGGAGCACAAAATTTCGAATCGAATTACGTAAACTCGCCTTAGGTAGACTTTTTGATACCTAAATATCAGAAAATCCTTAATAATTCAGAAACTACTGAGCCGATTTTGATAAATGAAACGTCAAACGACGCGGCGTGACGGGAGGCACTGAAAACGTAATGAAGCAGAAGTACTTTCGATGAAAAATTTTTGGAAATCGAACAAAATGTTAATTTTTGATACTTTGAAATTACAACAGGAGGCCTGGAGGGCCGATCTTTCGCCGATTTGCGGCGGAAACGCTACAAATCGACGCGGGGCGGCTAGGAGAAGATGAAATAAGAGTACCAGGTAGAAAAAAGTAGAAGAAATATATGTTAGGAGCGAAAAACAGCTGTAAAAATGACCAAATTTGAGAAATATGCAAATCGGTAAGTATTAGGTGCAGGTAGGTTCTGTCTATTCAAATACTATTATTTAGGGCTAAGCTAATGGATATATAAGCGGCAACTGAAACAGATTAAGATTCGGGAGCACAAAATTTCGAATCGAATTACGTAAACTCGCCTTAGGTAGACTTTTTGATACCTAAATATCAGAAAATCCTTAATAATTCAGAAACTACTGAGCCGATTTTGATAAATGAAACGTCAAACGACGCGGCGTGACGGGAGGCACTGAAAACGTAATGAAGCAGAAGTACTTTCGATGAAAAATTTTTGGAAATCGAACAAAATGTTAATTTTTGATACTTTGAAATTACAACAGGAGGCCTGGAGGGCCGATCTTTCGCCGATTTGCGGCGGAAACGCTACAAATCGACGCGGGGCGGCTAGGAGAAGATGAAATAAGAGTACCAGGTAGAAAAAAGTAGAAGAAATATATGTTAGGAGCGAAAAACAGCTGTAAAAATGACCAAATTTGAGAAATATGCAAATCGGTAAGTATTAGGTGCAGGTAGGTTCTGTCTATTCAAATACTATTATTTAGAGCTAAGCTAATGGATATATAAGCGGCAACTGAAACAGATTAAGATTCGGGAGCACAAAATTTCGAATCGAATTACGTAAACTCGCCTTAGGTAGACTTTTTGATACCTAAATATCAGAAAATCCTTAATAATTCAGAAACTACTGAGCCGATTTTGATAAATGAAACGTCAAACGACGCGGCGTGACGGGAGGCACTGAAAACGTAATGAAGCAGAAGTACTTTCGATGAAAAATTTTTGGAAATCGAACAAAATGTTAATTTTTGATACTTTGAAATTACAACAGGAGGCCTGGAGGGCCGATCTTTCGCCGATTTGCGGCGGAAACGCTACAAATCGACGCGGGGCGGCTAGGAGAAGATGAAATAAGAGTACCAGGTAGAAAAAAGTAGAAGAAATATATGTTAGGAGCGAAAAACAGCTGTAAAAATGACCAAATTTGAGAAATATGCAAATCGGTAAGTATTAGGTGCAGGTAGGTTCTGTCTATTCAAATACTATTATTTAGGGCTAAGCTAATGGATATATAAGCGGCAACTGAAACAGATTAAGATTCGGGAGCACAAAATTTCGAATCGAATTACGTAAACTCGCCTTAGGTAGACTTTTTGATACCTAAATATCAGAAAATCCTTAATAATTCAGAAACTACTGAGCCGATTTTGATAAATGAAACGTCAAACGACGCGGCGTGACGGGAGGCACTGAAAACGTAATGAAGCAGAAGTACTTTCGATGAAAAATTTTTGGAAATCGAACAAAATGTTAATTTTTGATACTTTGAAATTACAACAGGAGGCCTGGAGGGCCGATCTTTCGCCGATTTGCGGCGGAAACGCTACAAATCGACGCGGGGCGGCTAGGAGAAGATGAAATAAGAGTACCAGGTAGAAAAAAGTAGAAGAAATATATGTTAGGAGCGAAAAACAGCTGTAAAAATGACCAAATTTGAGAAATATGCAAATCGGTAAGTATTAGGTGATTTTACAGGTGCAGGTAGGTTCTGTCTATTCAAATACTATTATTAAGGGCTAAGCTAATGGATATATAAGCGGCAACTGAAACAGATTAAGATTCGGGAGCACAAAATTTCGAATCGAATTACGTAAACTCGCCTTAGGTAGACTTTTTGATACCTAAATATCAGAAAATCCTTAATAATTCAGAAACTACTGAGCCGATTTTGATAAATGAAACGTCAAACGACGCGGCGTGACGGGAGGCACTGAAAACGTAATGAAGCAGAAGTACTTTCGATGAAAAATTTTTGGAAATCGAACAAAATGTTAATTTTTGATACTTTGAAATTACAACAGGAGGCCTGGAGGGCCGATCTTTCGCCGATTTGCGGCGGAAACGCTACAAATCGACGCGGGGCGGCTAGGAGAAGATGAAATAAGAGTACCAGGTAGAAAAAAGTAGAAGAAATATATGTTAGGAGCGAAAAACAGCTGTAAAAATGACCAAATTTGAGAAATATGCAAATCGGTAAGTATTAGGTGCAGGTAGGTTCTGTCTATTCAAATACTATTATTTAGAGCTAAGCTAATGGATATATAAGCGGCAACTGAAACAGATTAAGATTCGGGAGCACAAAATTTCGAATCGAATTACGTAAACTCGCCTTAGGTAGACTTTTTGATACCTAAATATCAGAAAATCCTTAATAATTCAGAAACTACTGAGCCGATTTTGATAAATGAAACGTCAAACGACGCGGCGTGACGGGAGGCACTGAAAACGTAATGAAGCAGAAGTACTTTCGATGAAAAATTTTTGGAAATCGAACAAAATGTTAATTTTTGATACTTTGAAATTACAACAGGAGGCCTGGAGGGCCGATCTTTCGCCGATTTGCGGCGGAAACGCTACAAATCGACGCGGGGCGGCTAGGAGAAGATGAAATAAGAGTACCAGGTAGAAAAAAAGTAGAAGAAATATATGTTAGGAGCGAAAAACAGCTGTAAAAATGACCAAATTTGAGAAATATGCAAATCGGTAAGTATTAGGTGCAGGTAGGTTCTGTCTATTCAAATACTATTATTTAGGGCTAAGCTAATGGATATATAAGCGGCAACTGAAACAGATTAAGATTCGGGAGCACAAAATTTCGAATCGAATTACGTAAACTCGCCTTAGGTAGACTTTTTGATACCTAAATATCAGAAAATCCTTAATAATTCAGAAACTACTGAGCCGATTTTGATAAATGAAACGTCAAACGACGCGGCGTGACGGGAGGCACTGAAAACGTAATGAAGCAGAAGTACTTTCGATGAAAAATTTTTGGAAATCGAACAAAATGTTAATTTTTGATACTTTGAAATTACAACAGGAGGCCTGGAGGGCCGATCTTTCGCCGATTTGCGGCGGAAACGCTACAAATCGACGCGGGGCGGCTAGGAGAAGATGAAATAAGAGTACCAGGTAGAAAAAAGTAGAAGAAATATATGTTAGGAGCGAAAAACAGCTGTAAAAATGACCAAATTTGAGAAATATGCAAATCGGTAAGTATTAGGTGCAGGTAGGTTCTGTCTATTCAAATACTATTATTTAGGGCTAAGCTAATGGATATATAAGCGGCAACTGAAACAGATTAAGATTCGGGAGCACAAAATTTCGAATCGAATTACGTAAACTCGCCTTAGGTAGACTTTTTGATACCTAAATATCAGAAAATCCTTAATAATTCAGAAACTACTGAGCCGATTTTGATAAATGAAACGTCAAACGACGCGGCGTGACGGGAGGCACTGAAAACGTAATGAAGCAGAAGTACTTTCGATGAAAAATTTTTGGAAATCGAACAAAATGTTAATTTTTGATACTTTGAAATTACAACAGGAGGCCTGGAGGGCCGATCTTTCGCCGATTTGCGGCGGAAACGCTACAAATCGACGCGGGGCGGCTAGGAGAAGATGAAATAAGAGTACCAGGTAGAAAAAAGTAGAAGAAATATATGTTAGGAGCGAAAAACAGCTGTAAAAATGACCAAATTTGAGAAATATGCAAATCGGTAAGTATTAGGTGCAGGTAGGTTCTGTCTATTCAAATATAAGCGGCAACTGAAACAGATTAAGATTCGGGAGCACAAAATTTCGAATCGAATTACGTAAACTCGCCTTAGGTAGACTTTTTGATACCTAAATATCAGAAAATCCTTAATAATTCAGAAACTACTGAGCCGATTTTGATAAATGAAACGTCAAACGACGCGGCGTGACGGGAGGCACTGAAAACGTAATGAAGCAGAAGTACTTTCGATGAAAAATTTTTGGAAATCGAACAAAATGTTAATTTTTGATACTTTGAAATTACAACAGGAGGCCTGGAGGGCCGATCTTTCGCCGATTTGCGGCGGAAACGCTACAAATCGACGCGGGGCGGCTAGGAGAAGATGAAATAAGAGTACCAGGTAGAAAAAAGTAGAAGAAATATATGTTAGGAGCGAAAAACAGCTGTAAAAATGACCAAATTTGAGAAATATGCAAATCGGTAAGTATTAGGTGCAGGTAGGTTCTGTCTATTCAAATACTATTATTTAGGGCTAAGCTAATGGATATATAAGCGGCAACTGAAACAGATTAAGATTCGGGAGCACAAAATTTCGAATCGAATTACGTAAACTCGCCTTAGGTAGACTTTTTGATACCTAAATATCAGAAAATCCTTAATAATTCAGAAACTACTGAGCCGATTTTGATAAATGAAACGTCAAACGACGCGGCGTGACGGGAGGCACTGAAAACGTAATGAAGCAGAAGTACTTTCGATGAAAAATTTTTGGAAATCGAACAAAATGTTAATTTTTGATACTTTGAAATTACAACAGGAGGCCTGGAGGGCCGATCTTTCGCCGATTTGCGGCGGAAACGCTACAAATCGACGCGGGGCGGCTAGGAGAAGATGAAATAAGAGTACCAGGTAGAAAAAAGTAGAAGAAATATATGTTAGGAGCGAAAAACAGCTGTAAAAATGACCAAATTTGAGAAATATGCAAATCGGTAAGTATTAGGTGCAGGTAGGTTCTGTCTATTCAAATACTATTATTTAGAGCTAAGCTAATGGATATATAAGCGGCAACTGAAACAGATTAAGATTCGGGAGCACAAAATTTCGAATCGAATTACGTAAACTCGCCTTAGGTAGACTTTTTGATACCTAAATATCAGAAAATCCTTAATAATTCAGAAACTACTGAGCCGATTTTGATAAATGAAACGTCAAACGACGCGGCGTGACGGGAGGCACTGAAAACGTAATGAAGCAGAAGTACTTTCGATGAAAAATTTTTGGAAATCGAACAAAATGTTAATTTTTGATACTTTGAAATTACAACAGGAGGCCTGGAGGGCCGATCTTTCGCCGATTTGCGGCGGAAACGCTACAAATCGACGCGGGGCGGCTAGGAGAAGATGAAATAAGAGTACCAGGTAGAAAAAAGTAGAAGAAATATATGTTAGGAGCGAAAAACAGCTGTAAAAATGACCAAATTTGAGAAATATGCAAATCGGTAAGTATTAGGTGCAGGTAGGTTCTGTCTATTCAAATACTATTATTTAGGGCTAAGCTAATGGATATATAAGCGGCAACTGAAACAGATTAAGATTCGGGAGCACAAAATTTCGAATCGAATTACGTAAACTCGCCTTAGGTAGACTTTTTGATACCTAAATATCAGAAAATCCTTAATAATTCAGAAACTACTGAGCCGATTTTGATAAATGAAACGTCAAACGACGCGGCGTGACGGGAGGCACTGAAAACGTAATGAAGCAGAAGTACTTTCGATGAAAAATTTTTGGAAATCGAACAAAATGTTAATTTTTGATACTTTGAAATTACAACAGGAGGCCTGGAGGGCCGATCTTTCGCCGATTTGCGGCGGAAACGCTACAAATCGACGCGGGGCGGCTAGGAGAAGATGAAATAAGAGTACCAGGTAGAAAAAAGTAGAAGAAATATATGTTAGGAGCGAAAAACAGCTGTAAAAATGACCAAATTTGAGAAATATGCAAATCGGTAAGTATTAGGTGCAGGTAGGTTCTGTCTATTCAAATACTATTATTTAGAGCTAAGCTAATGGATATATAAGCGGCAACTGAAACAGATTAAGATTCGGGAGCACAAAATTTCGAATCGAATTACGTAAACTCGCCTTAGGTAGACTTTTTGATACCTAAATATCAGAAAATCCTTAATAATTCAGAAACTACTGAGCCGATTTTGATAAATGAAACGTCAAACGACGCGGCGTGACGGGAGGCACTGAAAACGTAATGAAGCAGAAGTACTTTCGATGAAAAATTTTTGGAAATCGAACAAAATGTTAATTTTTGATACTTTGAAATTACAACAGGAGGCCTGGAGGGCCGATCTTTCGCCGATTTGCGGCGGAAACGCTACAAATCGACGCGGGGCGGCTAGGAGAAGATGAAATAAGAGTACCAGGTAGAAAAAAGTAGAAGAAATATATGTTAGGAGCGAAAAACAGCTGTAAAAATGACCAAATTTGAGAAATATGCAAATCGGTAAGTATTAGGTGCAGGTAGGTTCTGTCTATTCAAATACTATTATTTAGGGCTAAGCTAATGGATATATAAGCGGCAACTGAAACAGATTAAGATTCGGGAGCACAAAATTTCGAATCGAATTACGTAAACTCGCCTTAGGTAGACTTTTTGATACCTAAATATCAGAAAATCCTTAATAATTCAGAAACTACTGAGCCGATTTTGATAAATGAAACGTCAAACGACGCGGCGTGACGGGAGGCACTGAAAACGTAATGAAGCAGAAGTACTTTCGATGAAAAATTTTTGGAAATCGAACAAAATGTTAATTTTTGATACTTTGAAATTACAACAGGAGGCCTGGAGGGCCGATCTTTCGCCGATTTGCGGCGGAAACGCTACAAATCGACGCGGGGCGGCTAGGAGAAGATGAAATAAGAGTACCAGGTAGAAAAAAGTAGAAGAAATATATGTTAGGAGCGAAAAACAGCTGTAAAAATGACCAAATTTGAGAAATATGCAAATCGGTAAGTATTAGGTGCAGGTAGGTTCTGTCTATTCAAATACTATTATTTAGGGCTAAGCTAATGGATATATAAGCGGCAACTGAAACAGATTAAGATTCGGGAGCACAAAATTTCGAATCGAATTACGTAAACTCGCCTTAGGTAGACTTTTTGATACCTAAATATCAGAAAATCCTTAATAATTCAGAAACTACTGAGCCGATTTTGATAAATGAAACGTCAAACGACGCGGCGTGACGGGAGGCACTGAAAACGTAATGAAGCAGAAGTACTTTCGATGAAAAATTTTTGGAAATCGAACAAAATGTTAATTTTTGATACTTTGAAATTACAACAGGAGGCCTGGAGGGCCGATCTTTCGCCGATTTGCGGCGGAAACGCTACAAATCGACGCGGGGCGGCTAGGAGAAGATGAAATAAGAGTACCAGGTAGAAAAAAGTAGAAGAAATATATGTTAGGAGCGAAAAACAGCTGTAAAAATGACCAAATTTGAGAAATATGCAAATCGGTAAGTATTAGGTGCAGGTAGGTTCTGTCTATTCAAATACTATTATTTAGAGCTAAGCTAATGGATATATAAGCGGCAACTGAAACAGATTAAGATTCGGGAGCACAAAATTTCGAATCGAATTACGTAAACTCGCCTTAGGTAGACTTTTTGATACCTAAATATCAGAAAATCCTTAATAATTCAGAAACTACTGAGCCGATTTTGATAAATGAAACGTCAAACGACGCGGCGTGACGGGAGGCACTGAAAACGTAATGAAGCAGAAGTACTTTCGATGAAAAATTTTTGGAAATCGAACAAAATGTTAATTTTTGATACTTTGAAATTACAACAGGAGGCCTGGAGGGCCGATCTTTCGCCGATTTGCGGCGGAAACGCTACAAATCGACGCGGGGCGGCTAGGAGAAGATGAAATAAGAGTACCAGGTAGAAAAAAGTAGAAGAAATATATGTTAGGAGCGAAAAACAGCTGTAAAAATGACCAAATTTGAGAAATATGCAAATCGGTAAGTATTAGGTGCAGGTAGGTTCTGTCTATTCAAATACTATTATTTAGGGCTAAGCTAATGGATATATAAGCGGCAACTGAAACAGATTAAGATTCGGGAGCACAAAATTTCGAATCGAATTACGTAAACTCGCCTTAGGTAGACTTTTTGATACCTAAATATCAGAAAATCCTTAATAATTCAGAAACTACTGAGCCGATTTTGATAAATGAAACGTCAAACGACGCGGCGTGACGGGAGGCACTGAAAACGTAATGAAGCAGAAGTACTTTCGATGAAAAATTTTTGGAAATCGAACAAAATGTTAATTTTTGATACTTTGAAATTACAACAGGAGGCCTGGAGGGCCGATCTTTCGCCGATTTGCGGCGGAAACGCTACAAATCGACGCGGGGCGGCTAGGAGAAGATGAAATAAGAGTACCAGGTAGAAAAAAGTAGAAGAAATATATGTTAGGAGCGAAAAACAGCTGTAAAAATGACCAAATTTGAGAAATATGCAAATCGGTAAGTATTAGGTGCAGGTAGGTTCTGTCTATTCAAATACTATTATTTAGAGCTAAGCTAATGGATATATAAGCGGCAACTGAAACAGATTAAGATTCGGGAGCACAAAATTTCGAATCGAATTACGTAAACTCGCCTTAGGTAGACTTTTTGATACCTAAATATCAGAAAATCCTTAATAATTCAGAAACTACTGAGCCGATTTTGATAAATGAAACGTCAAACGACGCGGCGTGACGGGAGGCACTGAAAACGTAATGAAGCAGAAGTACTTTCGATGAAAAATTTTTGGAAATCGAACAAAATGTTAATTTTTGATACTTTGAAATTACAACAGGAGGCCTGGAGGGCCGATCTTTCGCCGATTTGCGGCGGAAACGCTACAAATCGACGCGGGGCGGCTAGGAGAAGATGAAATAAGAGTACCAGGTAGAAAAAAGTAGAAGAAATATATGTTAGGAGCGAAAAACAGCTGTAAAAATGACCAAATTTGAGAAATATGCAAATCGGTAAGTATTAGGTGCAGGTAGGTTCTGTCTATTCAAATACTATTATTTAGGGCTAAGCTAATGGATATATAAGCGGCAACTGAAACAGATTAAGATTCGGGAGCACAAAATTTCGAATCGAATTACGTAAACTCGCCTTAGGTAGACTTTTTGATACCTAAATATCAGAAAATCCTTAATAATTCAGAAACTACTGAGCCGATTTTGATAAATGAAACGTCAAACGACGCGGCGTGACGGGAGGCACTGAAAACGTAATGAAGCAGAAGTACTTTCGATGAAAAATTTTTGGAAATCGAACAAAATGTTAATTTTTGATACTTTGAAATTACAACAGGAGGCCTGGAGGGCCGATCTTTCGCCGATTTGCGGCGGAAACGCTACAAATCGACGCGGGGCGGCTAGGAGAAGATGAAATAAGAGTACCAGGTAGAAAAAAGTAGAAGAAATATATGTTAGGAGCGAAAAACAGCTGTAAAAATGACCAAATTTGAGAAATATGCAAATCGGTAAGTATTAGGTGATTTTACAGGTGCAGGTAGGTTCTGTCTATTCAAATACTATTATTAAGGGCTAAGCTAATGGATATATAAGCGGCAACTGAAACAGATTAAGATTCGGGAGCACAAAATTTCGAATCGAATTACGTAAACTCGCCTTAGGTAGACTTTTTGATACCTAAATATCAGAAAATCCTTAATAATTCAGAAACTACTGAGCCGATTTTGATAAATGAAACGTCAAACGACGCGGCGTGACGGGAGGCACTGAAAACGTAATGAAGCAGAAGTACTTTCGATGAAAAATTTTTGGAAATCGAACAAAATGTTAATTTTTGATACTTTGAAATTACAACAGGAGGCCTGGAGGGCCGATCTTTCGCCGATTTGCGGCGGAAACGCTACAAATCGACGCGGGGCGGCTAGGAGAAGATGAAATAAGAGTACCAGGTAGAAAAAAGTAGAAGAAATATATGTTAGGAGCGAAAAACAGCTGTAAAAATGACCAAATTTGAGAAATATGCAAATCGGTAAGTATTAGGTGCAGGTAGGTTCTGTCTATTCAAATACTATTATTTAGAGCTAAGCTAATGGATATATAAGCGGCAACTGAAACAGATTAAGATTCGGGAGCACAAAATTTCGAATCGAATTACGTAAACTCGCCTTAGGTAGACTTTTTGATACCTAAATATCAGAAAATCCTTAATAATTCAGAAACTACTGAGCCGATTTTGATAAATGAAACGTCAAACGACGCGGCGTGACGGGAGGCACTGAAAACGTAATGAAGCAGAAGTACTTTCGATGAAAAATTTTTGGAAATCGAACAAAATGTTAATTTTTGATACTTTGAAATTACAACAGGAGGCCTGGAGGGCCGATCTTTCGCCGATTTGCGGCGGAAACGCTACAAATCGACGCGGGGCGGCTAGGAGAAGATGAAATAAGAGTACCAGGTAGAAAAAAAGTAGAAGAAATATATGTTAGGAGCGAAAAACAGCTGTAAAAATGACCAAATTTGAGAAATATGCAAATCGGTAAGTATTAGGTGCAGGTAGGTTCTGTCTATTCAAATACTATTATTTAGGGCTAAGCTAATGGATATATAAGCGGCAACTGAAACAGATTAAGATTCGGGAGCACAAAATTTCGAATCGAATTACGTAAACTCGCCTTAGGTAGACTTTTTGATACCTAAATATCAGAAAATCCTTAATAATTCAGAAACTACTGAGCCGATTTTGATAAATGAAACGTCAAACGACGCGGCGTGACGGGAGGCACTGAAAACGTAATGAAGCAGAAGTACTTTCGATGAAAAATTTTTGGAAATCGAACAAAATGTTAATTTTTGATACTTTGAAATTACAACAGGAGGCCTGGAGGGCCGATCTTTCGCCGATTTGCGGCGGAAACGCTACAAATCGACGCGGGGCGGCTAGGAGAAGATGAAATAAGAGTACCAGGTAGAAAAAAGTAGAAGAAATATATGTTAGGAGCGAAAAACAGCTGTAAAAATGACCAAATTTGAGAAATATGCAAATCGGTAAGTATTAGGTGCAGGTAGGTTCTGTCTATTCAAATACTATTATTTAGGGCTAAGCTAAGCTAATGGATATATAAGCGGCAACTGAAACAGATTAAGATTCGGGAGCACAAAATTTCGAATCGAATTACGTAAACTCGCCTTAGGTAGACTTTTTGATACCTAAATATCAGAAAATCCTTAATAATTCAGAAACTACTGAGCCGATTTTGATAAATGAAACGTCAAACGACGCGGCGTGACGGGAGGCACTGAAAACGTAATGAAGCAGAAGTACTTTCGATGAAAAATTTTTGGAAATCGAACAAAATGTTAATTTTTGATACTTTGAAATTACAACAGGAGGCCTGGAGGGCCGATCTTTCGCCGATTTGCGGCGGAAACGCTACAAATCGACGCGGGGCGGCTAGGAGAAGATGAAATAAGAGTACCAGGTAGAAAAAAGTAGAAGAAATATATGTTAGGAGCGAAAAACAGCTGTAAAAATGACCAAATTTGAGAAATATGCAAATCGGTAAGTATTAGGTGCAGGTAGGTTCTGTCTATTCAAATACTATTATTTAGAGCTAAGCTAATGGATATATAAGCGGCAACTGAAACAGATTAAGATTCGGGAGCACAAAATTTCGAATCGAATTACGTAAACTCGCCTTAGGTAGACTTTTTGATACCTAAATATCAGAAAATCCTTAATAATTCAGAAACTACTGAGCCGATTTTGATAAATGAAACGTCAAACGACGCGGCGTGACGGGAGGCACTGAAAACGTAATGAAGCAGAAGTACTTTCGATGAAAAATTTTTGGAAATCGAACAAAATGTTAATTTTTGATACTTTGAAATTACAACAGGAGGCCTGGAGGGCCGATCTTTCGCCGATTTGCGGCGGAAACGCTACAAATCGACGCGGGGCGGCTAGGAGAAGATGAAATAAGAGTACCAGGTAGAAAAAAGTAGAAGAAATATATGTTAGGAGCGAAAAACAGCTGTAAAAATGACCAAATTTGAGAAATATGCAAATCGGTAAGTATTAGGTGCAGGTAGGTTCTGTCTATTCAAATACTATTATTTAGGGCTAAGCTAATGGATATATAAGCGGCAACTGAAACAGATTAAGATTCGGGAGCACAAAATTTCGAATCGAATTACGTAAACTCGCCTTAGGTAGACTTTTTGATACCTAAATATCAGAAAATCCTTAATAATTCAGAAACTACTGAGCCGATTTTGATAAATGAAACGTCAAACGACGCGGCGTGACGGGAGGCACTGAAAACGTAATGAAGCAGAAGTACTTTCGATGAAAAATTTTTGGAAATCGAACAAAATGTTAATTTTTGATACTTTGAAATTACAACAGGAGGCCTGGAGGGCCGATCTTTCGCCGATTTGCGGCGGAAACGCTACAAATCGACGCGGGGCGGCTAGGAGAAGATGAAATAAGAGTACCAGGTAGAAAAAAGTAGAAGAAATATATGTTAGGAGCGAAAAACAGCTGTAAAAATGACCAAATTTGAGAAATATGCAAATCGGTAAGTATTAGGTGATTTTACAGGTGCAGGTAGGTTCTGTCTATTCAAATACTATTATTAAGGGCTAAGCTAATGGATATATAAGCGGCAACTGAAACAGATTAAGATTCGGGAGCACAAAATTTCGAATCGAATTACGTAAACTCGCCTTAGGTAGACTTTTTGATACCTAAATATCAGAAAATCCTTAATAATTCAGAAACTACTGAGCCGATTTTGATAAATGAAACGTCAAACGACGCGGCGTGACGGGAGGCACTGAAAACGTAATGAAGCAGAAGTACTTTCGATGAAAAATTTTTGGAAATCGAACAAAATGTTAATTTTTGATACTTTGAAATTACAACAGGAGGCCTGGAGGGCCGATCTTTCGCCGATTTGCGGCGGAAACGCTACAAATCGACGCGGGGCGGCTAGGAGAAGATGAAATAAGAGTACCAGGTAGAAAAAAGTAGAAGAAATATATGTTAGGAGCGAAAAACAGCTGTAAAAATGACCAAATTTGAGAAATATGCAAATCGGTAAGTATTAGGTGCAGGTAGGTTCTGTCTATTCAAATACTATTATTTAGAGCTAAGCTAATGGATATATAAGCGGCAACTGAAACAGATTAAGATTCGGGAGCACAAAATTTCCGGTTAGGTTAGGTTAGGTTAGGTTAGGTTAGGTTAGGTTAGGTTAGGTTAGGTTAGGTTAGGTTAGGTTAGGTTAGGTTAGGTTAGGTTAGGTTAGGTTAGGTTAGGTTAGGTTAGGTTAGGTTAGGTTAGGTTAGGTTAGGTTAGGTTAGGTTAGGTTAGGTTAGGTTAGGTTAGGTTAGGTTAGGTTAGGTTAGGTTAGGTTAGGTTAGGTTAGGTTAGGTTAGGTTAGGTTAGGTTAGGTTAGGTTAGGTTAGGTTAGGTTAGGTTAGGTTAGGTTAGGTTAGGTTAGGTTAGGTTAGGTTAGGTTAGGTTAGGTTAGGTTAGGTTAGGTTAGGTTAGGTTAGGTTAGGTTAGGTTAGGTTAGGTTAGGTTAGGTTAGGTTAGGTTAGGTTAGGTTAGGTTAGGTTAGGTTAGGTTAGGTTAGGTTAGGTTAGGTTAGGTTAGGTTAGGTTAGGTTAGGTTAGGTTAGGTTAGGTTAGGTTAGGTTAGGTTAGGTTAGGTTAGGTTAGGTTAGGTTAGGTTAGGTTAGGTTAGGTTAGGTTAGGTTTTTTTTTTTTTTTTTTTTTTTTTTTTTTTTTATAGGCGTGAATAGTGGATGAAAATCCTTCATGGACATCTGGGAAGGGAGTGCCCAGATAGTGCCGGACTCCTACCGGCTAAAAACACCCTCTATTCATCTGCCTTTACAAACTTTCCTCCGACTACATTTCTCGGAGTCTATTTTTACATTCCATCATATTTTTCTTATAATTATTTATCACAGTATTTAGTTTATGTTTATTTACAATTTTATTTATCACAGTATGGTATGCTACCACTATTCTCTTGCATTTACAATTCAATAGTCGTACTATCATACTTTTATACAATAAACTAACTAAGACTAAAGCAGTTTCCCTTCTAGTAGGACGTTTTAAAGCTATGATACTATCACATTTATTTAATTTTACATTCTAATAATATTACATTCAATAATTTATGCTATTTATGTCTTTTATTTACAGTTTTTATAATGTCAATACAGTAATTTAGAAAAAGTTCTCTTTTATCACTGGCCATTATTGTGGAAATATTGTCAGAAGTTATGTCGTAGTCGATTTTATTTTCTACTTGTAATCTCTGTAAGGAGGATACTGGGCATTCTATTATAATGTGAGGGACCGTTTCTTGTTTGTTAGGGTCGCATATGCACGATGGGTTATCTTTTCGTTTGAAACGATATAAATATTCTGCAAACCCACCGTGCCCAGTTAGAAGTTGCGCAGTGTGTGTGTTAGCTGCAAAATTTCGGACCACTCTGTAGGCAGCCGATGCTTCAGGGAAGAACATCTTTGTGATACCCGCTGTTTCGCCGCTCTTGTATCGCTCATTCCACTGACGCAAGGAATCAGTGCGCAGTATTTTCTTTGCGTATGATATTGGGCACAGGTCATAATCTGCCTTTTTCTTGGTATTCGCAGCGGCTTCCTTGGCCAGGTAGTCGGCTCTCTCATTACCCTCCAACCCTGCGTGGGCCTTTATCCAGAACAGAGATATATTTTTGTTCCTTCGAATAATCTTTATATTCTCTCTGGCCTCAACCGCTAAGGGGTGGAGGGCAGCTTGGTTAATGACCGTTTGTAGAGCCGACGCGGAGTCGCTGTAAACCCCAAAGGATTCGGCGTTGTGTTTCATGGCCCTTCTTGTGGCTTCGCATATCGCTAGGAGCTCAGCCTGATAGACCGTGGTATACGATGGCAGGCTAAGCTTGACGGCCTTGATTTCCGCCTCGGCATTCCATATGGACAACGAGGCGCCAACCCGGCCGTCAATCTTGCTACCATCTGTGTATATTTTTATAGCAAAATTGCTATTATTGTCGACCTGTTGTTGGTCTATCAAGCATATATACTCCAGATCGATACGTTCTGCCGGATGAGGAGCCTCTAGGGCAGATGCCATTCGCTCAGCCTCCCTGTCCCGCAGCCCCGGTATCGGCGCCCCTCTCTTGATCTTGTACAGTGAGGATGCCTCGCTTATACGGAGATCCAAAGGGAGTATACCCGCCAACACCAGGGCAGAGTTCAGTGAGACGGTACGATGGGATCTACACATCTTTTGCGCAAATCCGCGTTGTAGGGTTCCCAGCTGCTTTTTTATTCCAATTTTTTCCGCGGCCGGCGCCCAAACACTTGCCGCGTACAATACAATCGGTTCCACCGTGGCCGTGTAGATTGTACGAATTATTTCTGGGTTTAGGCCCCAGCTTGCCTTTGCGGCTCTTGCCAACTGTCTGTAGACGCCAATGGCCTTCCGGCAAACACCGCTTACGTGCTGATTGAATGTCAGTTTTGAGTCTATTATGACTCCTAGCAATTTTATTTCATTTGCTGAGGCAATAATAGTCCCGCCCATGCTCAGGCGCGGAGTATCGTACTTCAGTTTCCGCGTTATTGTCAAAGCGTTAGTTTTGCTTGCGGCGAACTTTAACTTGTTACGTACACCCCACTCCCGAACATAAACGAGAACATCTCTCGCCTGTTTTTCAATTTCCAGAGCAGTGTTTGCATTAAAGACCAAAACGACGTCATCAGCAAAGGCCTGACAGTGGACTTTCCTTTCTTCCAGTCCTTTCAACAGTGGGTCCAGCAGTAAATTCCAGAGAATTGGTCCCGCTATCGATCCCTGGACACATCCTTTACTTGTCCCTGTGGTGGCCGCGGTACCTCCATATCGCACTGTGACGGTTCTCTCGGACATATAATCGTCCATCACCCTCCGAATGTTGAGTGGGCACTCTTCCTCTGCCAGTCTGAGTTTAATTGCAGGCCACCAAGCATTATCGAAGGCTCCCTCTATGTCCAATGATACGACGGTAACTATCTTTTTCTGGTCTAGTTTGTCAGTTATATGTTGCATTAAGTCATAGAGGGAGTCTTCGGTGCTTTTCTGTGGCATAAACCCATACTGGCGGTCACTCATTCTAGGCAGTAGGTGGAATTTTAATCGGGCCACCAACATCTTTTCGTAGATCTTCCCAAGGATCGGCAGCAGGCCGATCGGTCTATAAGACTTTGGCAGTCTGTAGTTGTCCTTCCCTGGTTTTTTCAATATGACCACTACGGCCTCTTTCCACTGTCTTGGGAAGCAGTGACATTCCAGGCATTTGTTAATTATGCCCAAGAATAGTTCTGGGTCGTTTCCGATGGCTTGGAGGCAAACATCTGCCGTGAAACCATCCACACCGGGGGCTTTCTTCGGGTTAAACGACTTTGCCGCTGTTTTGAGCTCGGACATAGTAAATGGTGGATCGCATATACTATTATGGTCACCATCATTCACCCGTTTTGCTCTAGCTCTGGTTTCCTGATGATAAGGGTTGTCATCTCTCTCGAAGTCACCCGGGTAGAAGGTTTCCGCCAGAAACCTCGCCGAACCTTGCGCATCTAAGGTCGTCCCATCCTTTTCCAAGGGCAGATCCTCTTCTCTTTTCGTAGTTTTCATTAGGACCCTGTAGATACCTTCCCAAATGCCTTCTTTCTCCTGCTTTCCACAGAACTCCTTCCAACTCTCAGTTTGTGCCTTCATAGCCGCGGTCTCATATTTTTCTTTCTCTTTCAGATACTCAGCTACAACGGAGGCTCTTCGGACTGGTGCCGCACAACGGATCCTGCGTTTGAGCGTCGCAACTTTCGCCTTCATCGAAGCGAGTTCCTCGGACCACCATGGCATGGTAAGTTTTTCTTTCTTTTTTATTTCAGGTATGGCATGTCTACAGGCTTGGTTAGGTTAGGTTAGGTTAGGTTAGGTTAGGTTAGGTTAGGTTAGGTTAGGTTAGGTTAGGTTAGGTTAGGTTAGGTTAGGTTAGGTTAGGTTAGGTTAGGTTAGGTTAGGTTAGGTTAGGTTAGGTTAGGTTAGGTTAGGTTAGGTTAGGTTAGGTTAGGTTAGGTTAGGTTAGGTTAGGTTAGGTTAGGTTAGGTTAGGTTAGGTTAGGTTAGGTTAGGTTAGGTTAGGTTAGGTTAGGTTAGGTTAGGTTAGGTTAGGTTAGGTTAGGTTAGGTTAGGTTAGGTTAGGTTAGGTTAGGTTAGGTTAGGTTAGGTTAGGTTAGGTTAGGTTAGGTTAGGTTAGGTTAGGTTAGGTTAGGTTAGGTTAGGTTAGGTTAGGTTAGGTTAGGTTAGGTTAGGTTAGGTTAGGTTAGGTTAGGTTAGGTTAGGTTAGGTTAGGTTAGGTTAGGTTAGGTTAGGTTAGGTTAGGTTAGGTTAGGTTAGGTTAGGTTAGGTTAGGTTAGGTTAGGTTAGGTTAGGTTAGGTTAGGTTAGGTTAGGTTAGGTTAGGTTAGGTTAGGTTAGGTTAGGTTAGGTTAGGTTAGGTTAGGTTAGGTTAGGTTAGGTTAGGTTAGGTTAGGTTAGGTTAGGTTAGGTTAGGTTAGGTTAGGTTAGGTTAGGTTAGGTTAGGTTAGGTTAGGTTAGGTTAGGTTAGGTTAGGTTAGGTTAGGTTAGGTTAGGTTAGGTTAGGTTAGGTTAGGTTAGGTTAGGTTAGGTTAGGTTAGGTTAGGTTAGGTTAGGTTAGGTTAGGTTAGGTTAGGTTAGGTTAGGTTTTTTTTTTTTTTTTTTTTTTTTTTTTTTTTTTTTTCTACTACCTCCAACGTGGTCGGAGCCTGTTTTATCTAGCTTCACATTCATACCAGTTCTCGCATTTATTCCTCTCGTACTTCCATACTGCATACTTTCTTTTCATACGTCATCTTTTGCTCTGTTACGGTTTGGGATTTACCGTCTACGTATATCTAATTCTACTTCTCTGTCCTTTATTTCTTATATTCTAGGGTAGGAATAAATGTGCAGCTTGTCTTATTTAATTAATATGTTTACATCTTGTTGTTTTCCTATATCTATGTTTACATCTTGTTTTATTTAAAAGGATGTTTTACATTTTCTGTATACACTTCTTTTCATCTTCTTTCTTTAATAATACATATTGTTTTTCTAATATGTTACTTCTATTTCCTTAATTACATATCTATCTTATTTCTATCTTGTATTACAATATTGTTTACTTAATAATACATATTGTTTTTCTTATATGTTACTTATATTAACTTAATTTTGTTCCTATCTTGTACTACAATAATGTTTACTTAACACATCTACTTATATTCTTATGCTATGCTTCTATATAATATCTGGTGTTTAATATTACTTAATAATATTAGTCCATGATATTCTTACTTTCTATTTGTTTCTTTTATTTACAATTTTAATTATTTCTATGCAGTATTCTAAGAATAATAGTTTATTGCTACTTGATAATAAATTTGGAAAGTTTTCTATTGTTATTTTACATCCTAATTTATTTTCTAGATTGAAGCGATTTAGACCAAACACGGGACAATCTGTCAAGACATGGGGTACTGTTTCATCTTTTTCGGGGTCACAAGTGCATGCGGGGTCACTTTTTAATTTAAATCTATTTAAATATTGCGCGAACCCTCCGTGCCCCGTGAAGAGTTGGGTGGTGACGCCGCTCGGCTTTATTTGCTTGAGTGTTTTATAGGCAATAATGGCGTCCGGAAAAAACAGCTTTGTAGTACCCGCCGTTTCACCCAAAGTATATCTCTCGTTCCATTTTTTTCTTGTTTCGTCCCGAAGCACACGCTTCATATACGAGACAGGGCATGGATCGTAGTCTGCTCTTTTCCTGGAGTTTACAGCCGCCTCTTTGGCCAGCTCATCCGCTCTCTCATTTCCCTCCAACCCTGCATGCGCCTTTATCCAGAATAACTTTATACTTTTATTTTGGTGTGAGATGCGACTAATGATCTCTCTTGTGTCTACAGCCAGCGGGTGGAGGGAAGTTGAGTTCGTTATCGTTTGCAATGCTGACATTGAGTCGCTGTAAACTCCAAAAGTAGCAGCACTGTGTTTTTCGGCTCTCTTCGCCGCTTCTCGAATCGCCAGTAGTTCTGCTTGGTAGACGGTGCTGTAGGACGGCAAGCTAAGTTTGACAGTTCCGGTCTCTACCCCGTTTGTCCATATTGACAGGGCTGCACCCACCTTTCCGTCAATCTTGCTGCCGTCCGTGAATATTCTAACCTGAAAGTCACTGTTAGTGTCAACTTGTTCCTGGTCTACCAAGCTTGTGAACTCTAGTTTGATTCGGTCTGCAGGATGAGGAGCCTCTATTGCGCTTGCCATTCGTTCGATCTCCCTGTCTCCTAGTCCAGGCAGACTTGCCCCCCTCTTGATCTCGTACAGCGAGGCCACCTCGCGCACCCGGAGATCGAGGGGAAGCAGGCCCGCCAGCAGGAGCGCAGAGTTCAAGGAGACCGTACGATAGGCTTTGCATATCTTTTGGGCGAAACCACGCTGTACCACCGCTATCTGTTTTCGTACGCCCTTCCTGTTCGCTGCCGGTGCCCACACACTCGCCGCGTACAATATAATTGGCTCTATAACTGCCGTGTAAATCGTCCTGGTTATTTCGGGGTTCAGCCCCCAACTCATTTTAGCTGCCCTAGCTAGTTGTTTGTAGACGCCAATCGCCTTCTGACATACACTAGTAACATGCTTTTTGAATGTTAGTTTGGCGTCTACAATTACTCCCAGCAGTTTTATCTCGTCAACCATGCCGATGGCAACCCCGCCCATGCTCAGACGCGGGGTGTCGTATTTTAGCTTTTTCGTTATCACCATCGCGCTTGTTTTATGGGGTGCGAACCTAAGCTTATTACGACCCCCCCACGTCCGAACATACTCGAGAGTGCCACCGGCCTGGCTTTCTATTTCAAGGGCTGTGTCCCCGTCCAGTGCCAAGATGATGTCATCGGCGAACGCTTGGCAGTATACCCCCTTTCCCTCTAACCCCTTTAGGAGCGGGTCGATCAGCAGGTTCCACAGTATTGGCCCAGCGATGGACCCCTGGACGCATCCCTTTTCTGTTGCTGTGCTCGCCTCTGCCCCAGCGTACCGGACTGTGACTGTCCTATCGCTGAGGTAGCTGTCAATGACCCGCCTGATATTGCACGGACACTCTTCTTCAGCCAGCCTTAGCCGGATTGCGGGCCACCAAGCATTGTCGAAGGCTCCCTCTATATCCAATGATATCAGCGTTATTATCTTTTTTTGTGCCAGTTTGGCATTAATATGCTTCATGAGGGTATAGAGGGAGTCCTCGGTGCTCTTCTGTGGCACAAATCCAAATTGGCGCGCGCTGAGCTTGGGCAAAAGGTAGTGCTTCAGGCGGGCCACAAGCATTTTTTCGAGTATTTTCCCGAGTACAGGTAGCAGGCCAATAGGCCTGTATGATTTTGGTACTGTGTAATTTTCCTTTCCAGGTTTTTTAAGTATTACCACTGTGGCCGCTTTCCATGCACTCGGGAAGTATCCTAGCTCTAGGCACTTGTTTGCAATAGCCAGGAAGGTCGATGGGTCCTCCTCTATTACTCTGTGGCAGATGTCCGCAGTGAATCCGTCTGCACCAGGGGCCTTTTTTGGGCTAAACGACCTTGCGGCCGTTAGGAGCTCCTCCATTGTGAATGGTGGGTCGCAAACCTCATTTTGGTTACCATCATTCACACATTTCGCTCTTTGCCTCGTGTTTTTGTGGGACTCGTTGTCGTCCTTCTCGCTGTCCTTTGAGTAGAAGGTCTCGGCCAGGTATCCTGCTGATCTCTCCGCGTCCAGGATTCTCCCTTCCCTCTCCAATAGTTGGTCCTCTTCTCTGTTCGATGTCCTTGTTAGTACCCTGTAAATTCCCTCCCATAGGCTTTCCTTCTCCTGTCTCCCGCAGAACTCCTTCCAGCTTTTTGTCTGTGCTTCCTTTGCTGCTGTTTCATATTTTTCCTTTTGTTCCAGGTATTCGTTTACAACGGCTGCTCTTCGGACTGGTGCTGCGTTGCGGATCCTCCGTCTCTTCGTTGCTGTGTCGGCTTTCATTTTGGCGAGCTCAGCATTCCACCATGGTAAGTTTATTTTTTCTTTATTTAGTTTTTTAGGTATCGTCAGGTCACAAGCTTGCGTAATAATTTTATCTATATTTTCTACGGTTTTTTCAATGTCTGTTTTGTTCCTTATATTCTCTATTTCTTCTTTGTTTATTTTATAATTTTGCTTTAATTGGCACAATTTGTCATCAAATTGGGTCCAATTTGCTTTTTTTGTGTTGTACTTCCTTGTTGTTCTAGCTATGTTTGTGCCTTTTGATTTTAATAAAGATATACCGAATGTTATGGTGTTATGGTCTGAGCTCGTCAAAGTTTCGTCTACCTTCCAGTTTATTATTCTGTCGAGCATTGCCGTCGAGCAGGCCGTTACGTCTACAAAACTGTGGTACCTTTTCCCACCCCTTACTGTGTCGAACGTTGGTATATTGCCAGTGTTGAGCACGTGGAGACCTAGTTCGTGCAGCGTCCCCACCATACTATCTCCCCTTGGTTCCGTTTTTGGGCTCCCCCACCACGGGCTTTTGCTATTTGAGTCACCTCCTATTATGATATTTTTTGGCTTGAGAGTCTTTGCTATATTTTTTAAGTAGTCAAGATATGGCTCTAGGGGTTCGTCTCCCTCAAAGTAATAGGATACTAGGGTAATCCTCCAGGCTGCTGTTCGAATCTCAACGGTAACTATGTTTTTTGTTGTCAGCTCAGGATGTTGAACAACGTCAAGCTCAGGGTCGAATATAGCGATTGCTGCCTTAACTGGCCGGTTGCTGCTTCCTGCGTCCTGAAAGATTCTGACACCCCTCCGGCTCGCCATACTACTTGATGACCCCAAGTAGGGTTCTTGTAACAGGGCTGCAGTGTATTTGTTTTCCCCTGCAACAATAAGTGCCTCCTGTGTTGCCAGCTTTTTTCTCTGCAAGTTTGCTTGCATAACGCGGTGGGGGGTATTTACGCCGGTGTTGCCCTTAGCAATACGCTATGGCCGATCTGGCTATTGCGTCCCATCGCCTTCGAACAGTGCATTCGCTGCTGAAGGCGTTGTGGTCTACGCGTCCCAGATCGGCTTTCTTGCAGTTCTTGCATTGTGGTGCTTCTCTGGCTAGCCAGTCTGCACATTCAGATTTCAGGTGCGGGCCGCCACAATGGCTGCAGAGGTCCACCGTCTGCTTGCAGTACCGCCTGCTATGGCCGTACTCCAAGCAGCGAGAACATTGCACCAGTGGGGATTGGTCCTCCGCCCTGATTTGCTGGAGGTCTATCCTTACGCTTCCGGCGTCGATCGCCCTTCTCCATATCTTAGGGGCAACACTTATGACCACGTGACATGTTAGGGGGTTTCTGGCTCTCTTCCTGTACCTTATTTCCAAGGTCTCCTTTTCCTTGTCCAGTCCCTGGAATAGATGGCGGTTTTGGTTTCTCAATCCTTGTAGGATATCTCCATCGCTATGTCGCGACAGGACGTCCCTGAGGATGAGGAGCGGGTTCTTATTTTTCATCTCTTCAACATTTAGGTGGTTGCCAGCTTTTTCTATTCTCTCCTTTACCTTTTTCCTCTCCTCTTCCGACCCACAGCTCATGATGATTTTTCTGTCCTTGGCTTTCCTAACTCGCTCAACCTTTACCCAGCCTTCCTTCGCGTCTACCGCCTCTCTTACGTGTTCCAGGATTTCTTCACTAGTCTCATCCTCCTTGCTTGAGGAGACAACCAATGAGTGCAAGGTTTTGGAGGGCCCTTTATTTAGGGCACCGCCAGCAACACCTGCGTAGGTCTCTCCTTTTAATGCGATCTTGTGGGAGGCTAGCTGCTCCTGGAGCTCTGACATTTGTGCTACATTTTGTTTTAGCAGCTCTTTAAGCTCATTTTCCTGTTTTTGCGGGGAGGAAGTGGGCAATATAATTTCTAAGGAGTCGTTTCTCTCCTTTTGTTTGGTCTCCTCGGATTGACGGACCAACTCAAAAAGATCATTCAAGGTTCCCAAAACTTTTTCTTTTATTGTCGTTTTAATGTTCCCCGACTGGTCTAGTTGGGCCTTGGCCTCCTGAACCAGCCTAAAGGCCTTGGCCGATATGCTGGTTAGGGAGGTCTTCGGGGGTGGAGATATAGCAGCTTCCTGTTTGTCAAATCTCTGTGCTGTTCCAGCAGCGTCTAATTTTCCTATATTTTTCTTTACAGGTGCTGCCAGTACTCCGGGGGACCTTGACTGCCGGGACGACTCCTGGGCGGGCTTCTTCATTGGCGTCCTGTGTCCGAACATCTTCACTGTTTTGGAGGTAGGCGTCAAAAGTAATAAAATAATAAAATAATAAAAAGGTTTATAAAAATATAAACGTTGTAAAAGGAAGTAAAAGTGTAAAAATGTAAATAAAAACTTAAAATAAAAACTTAAAATTGGCTATATTTGGTCTTATTTCCTACTCAAAAATTCTGGAAAAATTTTATTAGGTTCGTAATGGTGTTCCGATACTGTGGTAATTTTTTGTTTTCCGGAATTCCGAACAACAGTGAATTCCGGAAAGTATGGGAGGGCTAGTTTTGCCAGATCTCATCAAAATGCCCCGTGTTTGGGCTCTTTTCAAAGGTATTATGCTGTACTGTTTGATAGCAGTCTTTACCAAAGTAGCTTCTATACAAAATTTTTATTTTCTCTCGAAAGAAGTAAAAAATTTTTTGAAATCAATTTTTTGTTCCGAAATCCTAAATTAAAACTAATAGCAACTACTCGGAAGATCAATAGTTACCAGACTTTGCAATTTGGTAATTTTTCCTCCTCAAATTTTTTCCAAAAATTTTATTACACGTATGTAGTTCTCAAGTCTGATAACAGATGGCGTGATTTTGTTTATTTCGAAATTGAGGATTTCTAATAGGTTTCCGAATATGTTACTTATTAAATATCATAGATTAATCCAAAATAATATGGATTATAATCGAACATATGGGTTTTCCTTAAGGGAATACTATGAAATCCTAGGCTAAAATTTCACAATTTTGCCAAATTTGAGACCCTGTTTTCTCGAAAACGGCTTAATGGATTTTTATGGAATTGACGTAGGACCTATTTTTTAGGCCCTATCTTTGGATTTTAAAAGGTTGCTGGCCTGAAAACCTTGTAATTTAGAAGCAATTTTTCGAAATTTATTTACGTAAATAGTAGCAAAAATTTTGTATTGTTTTGGTCAGATGATGATTACTCGAAAAGTATTAGAGTTAGGGGTCTCAAATTTGGCACAGCTCTTAGTAACTAAATGAACCTTATTATTATGTACTGCTCTAGGCTTCCGTCCTTGGGGTTTCGGGTGTGGGCGGGTCCAAAAGTTGCTCAAGTCAATTTTTTCCCAGGAATTTGGCAGTTTCTCCTGGTCGCCTGGTCCTAGGGTTCTGGTCTTGGTGCCTCCCGATGCGTCTTCTTGGGGCGCTTCCAGTGGTGATATCGCCACTAGCGAGCGCTCCCGGGTTCCGCCGCAATTCCGCGAAAATTGCTGATTGGTCCAATCAGTTTTTCACCTCTGGTGCTTCGACGCGAGTCCAAAAAATTTTTTAAAGAATGTCCAAATGAAAAGACCACCACGGCACACAAAATCACAGTTCAATATTGTGGGGTCGCCGATCTAGATTGCGAGAAATTTGGCATTAAAGTTTAGATTTCTAAAAAGTTCAATTTGTTTTTTCTTGCAAAGTCCCAATTTATAATTTTTATGTCAAATTTTTGTCCATATAGATGCACTAGATTCTGGAGCACGTCGGGATGTATTTTTTGTGGCAATTGGTTACCGGGTGATTTTTTGGTGAATTGTTTCGCGCGCCGAGGCTCGGTTTTTGGTCAGTTTTCCGCGTTTTAAAAATACTTGGAAAAATTCCAAGCTTTCGTCACTTCACTCACTTATAGTACTTTTTAGCGCGCACTTTTTAAGATATTAAGGTAAGCTCTAACTGCTTCCGTTCACGACTTGTGAATTTTTAAAAATAAAAATCACTTTTTTAGAGCGCGGAGCGTTGCGGACACTGTACGCTTGGGTCGCTGGGCACAGCGGAACTGGGGTTAGGTTAGGTTAGGTTAGGTTAGGTTAGGTTAGGTTAGGTTAGGTTAGGTTAGGTTAGGTTAGGTTAGGTTAGGTTAGGTTAGGTTAGGTTAGGTTAGGTTAGGTTAGGTTAGGTTAGGTTAGGTTAGGTTAGGTTAGGTTAGGTTAGGTTAGGTTAGGTTA
Organism: Elegia similella; assembly: GCA_947532085.1. Classification (NCBI taxonomy): domain Eukaryota; kingdom Metazoa; phylum Arthropoda; class Insecta; order Lepidoptera; family Pyralidae; genus Elegia; species Elegia similella. The sequence continues at coordinate 19,858,224 of OX383947.1, forward strand.
GGTTAGGTTAGGTTAGGTTAGGTTAGGTTAGGTTAGGTTAGGTTAGGTTAGGTTAGGTTAGGTTAGGTTAGGTTAGGTTAGGTTAGGTTAGGTTAGGTTAGGTTAGGTTAGGTTAGGTTAGGTTAGGTTAGGTTAGGTTAGGTTAGGTTAGGTTAGGTTAGGTTAGGTTAGGTTAGGTTAGGTTAGGTTAGGTTAGGTTAGGTTAGGTTAGGTTAGGTTAGGTTAGGTTAGGTTAGGTTAGGTTAGGTTAGGTTAGGTTAGGTTAGGTTAGGTTAGGTTAGGTTAGGTTAGGTTAGGTTAGGTTAGGTTAGGTTAGGTTAGGTTAGGTTAGGTTAGGTTAGGTTAGGTTAGGTTAGGTTAGGTTAGGTTAGGTTAGGTTAGGTTAGGTTAGGTTAGGTTAGGTTAGGTTAGGTTAGGTTAGGTTAGGTTAGGTTAGGTTAGGTTAGGTTAGGTTAGGTTAGGTTAGGTTAGGTTAGGTTAGGTTAGGTTAGGTTAGGTTAGGTTAGGTTAGGTTAGGTTAGGTTAGGTTAGGTTAGGTTAGGTTAGGTTAGGTTAGGTTAGGTTAGGTTAGGTTAGGTTAGGTTAGGTTAGGTTAGGTTAGGTTAGGTTAGGTTAGGTTAGGTTAGGTTAGGTTAGGTTAGGTTAGGTTAGGTTAGGTTAGGTTAGGTTAGGTTAGGTTAGGTTAGGTTAGGTTAGGTTAGGTTAGGTTAGGTTAGGTTAGGTTAGGTTAGGTTAGGTTAGGTTAGGTTAGGTTAGGTTAGGTTAGGTTAGGTTAGGTTAGGTTAGGTTAGGTTAGGTTAGGTTAGGTTAGGTTAGGTTAGGTTAGGTTAGGTTAGGTTAGGTTAGGTTAGGTTAGGTTAGGTTAGGTTAGGTTAGGTTAGGTTAGGTTAGGTTAGGTTAGGTTAGGTTAGGTTAGGTTAGGTTAGGTTAGGTTAGGTTAGGTTAGGTTAGGTTAGGTTAGGTTAGGTTAGGTTAGGTTAGGTTAGGTTAGGTTAGGTTAGGTTAGGTTAGGTTAGGTTAGGTTAGGTTAGGTTAGGTTAGGTTAGGTTAGGTTAGGTTAGGTTAGGTTAGGTTAGGTTAGGTTAGGTTAGGTTAGGTTAGGTTAGGTTAGGTTAGGTTAGGTTAGGTTAGGTTAGGTTAGGTTAGGTTAGGTTAGGTTAGGTTAGGTTAGGTTAGGTTAGGTTAGGTTAGGTTAGGTTAGGTTAGGTTAGGTTAGGTTAGGTTAGGTTAGGTTAGGTTAGGTTAGGTTAGGTTAGGTTAGGTTAGGTTAGGTTAGGTTAGGTTAGGTTAGGTTAGGTTAGGTTAGGTTAGGTTAGGTTAGGTTAGGTTAGGTTAGGTTAGGTTAGGTTAGGTTAGGTTAGGTTAGGTTAGGTTAGGTTAGGTTAGGTTAGGTTAGGTTAGGTTAGGTTAGGTTAGGTTAGGTTAGGTTAGGTTAGGTTAGGTTAGGTTAGGTTAGGTTAGGTTAGGTTAGGTTAGGTTAGGTTAGGTTAGGTTAGGTTAGGTTAGGTTAGGTTAGGTTAGGTTAGGTTAGGTTAGGTTAGGTTAGGTTAGGTTAGGTTAGGTTAGGTTAGGTTAGGTTAGGTTAGGTTAGGTTAGGTTAGGTTAGGTTAGGTTAGGTTAGGTTAGGTTAGGTTAGGTTAGGTTAGGTTAGGTTAGGTTAGGTTAGGTTAGGTTAGGTTAGGTTAGGTTAGGTTAGGTTAGGTTAGGTTAGGTTAGGTTAGGTTAGGTTAGGTTAGGTTAGGTTAGGTTAGGTTAGGTTAGGTTAGGTTAGGTTAGGTTAGGTTAGGTTAGGTTAGGTTAGGTTAGGTTAGGTTAGGTTAGGTTAGGTTAGGTTAGGTTAGGTTAGGTTAGGTTAGGTTAGGTTAGGTTAGGTTAGGTTAGGTTAGGTTAGGTTAGGTTAGGTTAGGTTAGGTTAGGTTAGGTTAGGTTAGGTTAGGTTAGGTTAGGTTAGGTTAGGTTAGGTTAGGTTAGGTTAGGTTAGGTTAGGTTAGGTTAGGTTAGGTTAGGTTAGGTTAGGTTAGGTTAGGTTAGGTTAGGTTAGGTTAGGTTAGGTTAGGTTAGGTTAGGTTAGGTTAGGTTAGGTTAGGTTAGGTTAGGTTAGGTTAGGTTAGGTTAGGTTAGGTTAGGTTAGGTTAGGTTAGGTTAGGTTAGGTTAGGTTAGGTTAGGTTAGGTTAGGTTAGGTTAGGTTAGGTTAGGTTAGGTTAGGTTAGGTTAGGTTAGGTTAGGTTAGGTTAGGTTAGGTTAGGTTAGGTTAGGTTAGGTTAGGTTAGGTTAGGTTAGGTTAGGTTAGGTTAGGTTAGGTTAGGTTAGGTTAGGTTAGGTTAGGTTAGGTTAGGTTAGGTTAGGTTAGGTTAGGTTAGGTTAGGTTAGGTTAGGTTAGGTTAGGTTAGGTTAGGTTAGGTTAGGTTAGGTTAGGTTAGGTTAGGTTAGGTTAGGTTAGGTTAGGTTAGGTTAGGTTAGGTTAGGTTAGGTTAGGTTAGGTTAGGTTAGGTTAGGTTAGGTTAGGTTAGGTTAGGTTAGGTTAGGTTAGGTTAGGTTAGGTTAGGTTAGGTTAGGTTAGGTTAGGTTAGGTTAGGTTAGGTTAGGTTAGGTTAGGTTAGGTTAGGTTAGGTTAGGTTAGGTTAGGTTAGGTTAGGTTAGGTTAGGTTAGGTTAGGTTAGGTTAGGTTAGGTTAGGTTAGGTTAGGTTAGGTTAGGTTAGGTTAGGTTAGGTTAGGTTAGGTTAGGTTAGGTTAGGTTAGGTTAGGTTAGGTTAGGTTAGGTTAGGTTAGGTTAGGTTAGGTTAGGTTAGGTTAGGTTAGGTTAGGTTAGGTTAGGTTAGGTTAGGTTAGGTTAGGTTAGGTTAGGTTAGGTTAGGTTAGGTTAGGTTAGGTTAGGTTAGGTTAGGTTAGGT